>WNWK01000025.1:707500-1208852 GCA_009830355.1 Cherax destructor
GCATACTTCCTCTACACACCTGCCTACCGCATACTTCCTCTACACACCTGCCTACCGCATACTTCCTCTACACACCTGCCTACCGCATACTTCCTCTACACACCTGCCTACCGCATACTTCCTCTACACACCTGCCTACCGCATACTTCCTCTACACACCTGCCTACCGCATACTTCCTCTACACACCTGCCTACCGCATACTTCCTCTACACACCTGCCTACCGCATACTTCCTCTACACACCTGCCTACCGCATACTTCCTCTACACACCTGCCTACCGCATACTTCCTCTACACACCTGTCTATCGCATAGTTCCTCTAAACACCTGTCGAACTGTCTATCAGCTGTATGATCTCTTAACAAATTTACCTATTTATTAGACACTGTCCTCTATACATATATCATATATTTAGTCTTCTAAACACATGTGTTTAGAGGATGGTTCAGGATGGTTTCCAGACTTTCAATGCAAAAGCGTTAATGTCTGATATTCGTAAAAGAACCTTATTTCTATTTTAAAAGCCATTATGTAAGGATCATACCTGGAGAGGGTTTCGGGGGTCAACGCCACCGCGGCCCGGTCTGTGACCAGGCCTCATGGTGGATCAAGGCCTGATCAAGCAGGCTGTTACTGTTGCTGTTACTGTCTTGTGTAGCTTCCCGCTCATCCTCGAGGTTGGATTCATATCAGAGTTACGGTCAAGGAACTCAGCACACTTCATATAAAAAGTGTTGTTAATTTATCAAATCTCTGACTTAAAAAAGTTAAGAAAAGCATCACAGACACGTCAGAGAGTCAGTCTTTCGAGGGACCCCTACCCTCCACCTCCTGTGTGTGGTATTTTAGAGGCCGACTATTAGTCCAACAGAACCTTATTTCCCACCTCATAAATCACGGGAACGACCTCAGTTTAGGAGTCCTGTCAGGCCGCATATCACCGTAGGTCTATATTCTAAATGAGGGTGGTCGACCTACCCATGGCCAGTTGGTGGTTTGCGTGTGGTGTGTTGGTTAGTGATGTGATTGGCTGGTACTGGGGAGAGAGAGAGTACCGTTCTTTGTCATCCAGTTTTCTCAGCGATAACGAGCGACATTACCTGTTAGGTCTTCTCGTTCTCTCTCTTAAATAATACGTGTAGTGACGTTCCGGCAGTGTCTTTATGATACCCGGAGAATTTTCTGTGAAGCCTTTTAGTTTTCTCCCTGAGAGTTTCTATATCGACGTACTCGCTTAAGTCTTGTCGTCTCGAGAGTCCAATTCTACTGACTCCGCCTCTCAACTTACAATCGACCAAATAGGGACCAAAAATTTAAAATTCAAGGATTAAGAAGTTAGAATTCACGTTGGTCTACCTGGAGTCTACCTCTCCAGGTAGACCAACGTGGATTCTAACTTCATAATCCTTGAATTATTGGTCCCTATCATATTTACTCTTCCTTTTTTCAGTTTATTCCACTTTATTTTATTGCCAGATTAAAACATCCCAGAGAATCATCTGCATTTTAGCATCTCTGCCTCCTTGTAAATATTCACTTCGTGTCTGTTACTCCTTAGGCATTATGTCAACACATGCGAGTATTTTGTACGTTGTGATCATATTTTGCCTGGTTCTTAATTTCTTAAAGATCATTTGGTTTAGTTCCTTTAGTCTTGCATCGAAGTGCATCATTCTCTGTTAGGTAACTAGTATGGTTGATAATTTTTCTCAAACTTTTGTACATGCTCGACCAGGTGAGGAGCCATGCTGGTGCAGCACACTGAGATGGTCGTGTATAGCGTCCTAAAAGACGCTCTTTGGTTACTGAAAGCAGATACGAGGCTTTTCAGCCTTGCATATGTTGCTCATGTCACGCGATTAATGTGTACCATTCAGGAAAGATGGTTGATAATTATTAGTAAGTTTATTTTGGCACAGGTACACAAAAGGTGTAAATTACCTAGGATAACCCCCCCCCAAAAAAAAAAAAAAATGTCAAAGTGACTTATTTCCACTGGGGTCTTTTTAATTTACCGATGTTTAAAGTTACTTCCCTGCAAATATCTGTTTTTATTTCATCTATATGTGGTTGAAGGAGTCCCGCATGTGGACGTACAGTTGTCATAACATGACAAAAAATCACACGCTTTTAAAACCCACCCAGGTGGTCAAGTCATTTAACCTCCCTCAACCACTGTCTACCTAGAACCTTTTCCACTGCTCTGTCCTAACCCAGTCCATCCCCTTCCCCATTCTTGCCATTCCTATTACAGCCTAACCCAAAAAAAAAAATCCCTGGCTGTTGCTGGGTTCATTCTCTAATAGCATCGTGGGACCTGTCAAACCTGGACTCTGCCTCCACTACTTCATCCAGGTCATTCCATTTTCTGACCGCCCTAAGGCTTCATATTTTTTTTCCGACATCCGTGTGACTCTTCTGTCGTTAACTTTCAATCGTGCCTTCGTGTACTCGTTCCGAGCCTGCCAAACATTCTTACAAAATATTCAAAGGATTTGGTATGTCGTTAATATATTTTCACTGGACCTTCAATTCTTTAATATCGTCAGGTTCAGTTCTTGCAAACTTCTGCACTTTCTTCGTCATATTTTATCAGGTGGGAGGTTCCATGTTGGTGCTGCACACTCCAAGATGAGCCTGACATATGTTGTATATAGGGTTATGTAAGAATCTTTGTTAAAATTCCTTAAAGCTAATCTTATATGCGCCAAACGCGCATTCACTGTACAAGTCATTCAGTTGAAGTGAGCCTCTGGCGATATACTCGGTACTATGCTCACCCTAGGTCCTCCGTGAAGCTTGCAGTCATGCTTGTGTTTCGGGAGGGAAATTGGTTATGAGAACGATTTTTTTTGTTTACCTCGGAGCGCAGTGGTAGCGCTGAGTCTCGGCTCACAACCGAAAGTACTAAAGTCGAACCACTGACGAGGTCCAGATCCAGGAGGCGAGACATATGGGCAAGGCTCATGACACCTGCTGTCCATGTTACTTAACAATAGATACCCGAGAGTTAGTTGACCGTTGTGGTTCGCATCCTGTGGACGGACCTTAAAATAGACTTTCCTAAAGAATACCTGAAGGATGTTTTTGGAGATGAGTGCCCCCGTTGCCCCGTCCAAGACCAGGCTTGGACGAAAAAGGTACATCATAATCTACACCTGGAAAATCCTAAGAGGGACTGGTGTCAAATCTGCACTCAAAAATCACTCCTTACGAAAAAAAAAAAAAGACTCGGCAGGCGGTGCAACATACCTCTTATGAAAAGCAGGGGTGCCATGAGTACACTAAGAGAAAACACTAAGTGTCCGCGGCCCAAGACTGTTCAACAGCCTTCTATCACACATTAGGGGGATTACCAATAAACCCCTGGCCGCCTTCAAGAGGGAATTGGACAGATACCTAGAGTGAGTGCCCGATCAGCCGGGCTATGGTTCGTACGTTGGATTGCATGCCGCCAGCAGTAACAGCCTGGCTGATCAGGTCCTGATCCACCGTAAGGCCTAGTCGAGGACCTGGCCGCGGGGGCGTTGACCCCCGCAACACCCTCCAGGTAGATAAAACTTTCGAAGTACTCTTCTGTTTCTTGGGTTATTTTATTAACCCTTCATGGTGACTAAACCGAATAAAATCATTATCTACCATAAAGTCCCCTTTTCTCTGCCCCGCCCTGGACCCCCGTAACGTCCCTCTTGGTTCCCCCCTCTTCACCTTCCTAAAGCTGTGAACCACGAGTGGAGAGAGGAGGGAGAGGGATGTAGAGGGAAGGAGGAAAACTATGGAGAGAGGGAGCAACTGATGGTTCCCATAGTAAACATCGGGCCATTATCTCTACCCCCCAAAAGCTTGGTGGTATAACGTCCTTCTCGCCCTTTAGAACCCGTCTCCCTGAAGGCAATATGGGCTCTGCTGTTCTTCTTATCTTGTTCGTGGGTTTAGAGAAGATAAAGCAGTGTGCGAGTCCGGTTTTAGGGTCTGGAAATTTTTATCTCAGAACATTTTTCTTGAGAAAATGGTGTCTCGTCAGAGTTGAGGCCACAAGGCCTATACAGATTAAATTTCTTGTGTTATTTGCATCTTGAAACCAAAAATGGGTTCTGGCTGTCTTAGGTATATATGTACGTATTCACATACGTATGGACAATGGGGAGGTCTGCATGTGTGTTGGCAGAGGTGTCTGTCTCTACCAAGTTGTTTTTATTAACACTGTACTCGAAGTTTTCCTATCACATGGTTGTCAAATAAGGGATTTATATATCAGTGCCCCCTACCTAAATTACCTTCGTTTTCCTGACATCTTAAGATTTATCTCAATACTAATACTCGTGTAATATTATTTTCAAGTATTTGCATATTATAAAAAAAGCTTCTTCGAGAGACGGCAACGCACCATCAATACTAGACCTGATGTTTACAAGAAAACATGAAATTTGAAAATAAATAAATCATCCAGTTAAATACCTGTAACAATGATTAAAAGAAAAAAGCGAATAATGGCGAGACAAAAAACCGTCCACGTGAAATAATGTCGTGCGTGGGGCAAAAAAATATCAGTTCTTGCTATGATAATTGTCAAATGTGTCTCAATAATTTGCCAGAAGGAATGCCAAACTGTGACCATGTCCGGGGATGATGCAGAATCACAATACCCCAAATATAAAATATACTGCAAATTCAGACAAGAAGGCATGGAGAAATTGAGTAAAATATGTGATAGACGCGTGACGGAACTGAATATAGGTGAACGCCATGTAATTGAAATAGGGATGAAACGATGAGATAAATAGGATTAAACTAACTGCCTGTCCCCCCTCCCCCCCACACACTGACCTGGTTTGGGACTGGGCTGTGGAGGTGATGGTCCTTGGAATAGACTACTGGTACAGTATTGGTAGAACACTGGTAGACTACTGGTACACCACAGGTACAAAACAATATAAACTGTGATACAATACTAAAAGGTTTAAGAGATCAACGTAAGAGTAATTATAAACGAAAGCTTGTCACAGGAAGACCTAGTAAAAGGAGCAGTAAGAAACTCAAAATTACATTAAGATAATTCCTCTCAAACTGTGCGTAAGCCCGGTGGCCTGAAGTTTTACGATTTACTTGCCATGGGTTCTATCCCAACCCGTACCTTTGTTTGTCTGCTCTCAATACAGGTTTCACCCGTGTTCTGGTATTTTCTTCAACTTAACTATCTTCTAACTTTCTAACCCCTTCCCCTTTCCGACCTGTCTTCTTTCCATTTTTTTCGCTCAACTGCAGCTTGATAATGGACCAGGATGGACCGAAACGTCTTAAGTGTTCTTTGCTGTGCGGGTTATTTGCGAATAAGCAAGGCTAATACTGGAATACGCAGGGGTAGCGTGGCGTCCGTGCCTCAAGAACAATGTATACAAGAGAGATATCCAAAAGACATGCTACGAAGAGGTCTCTCAAAGCCATTATATTCACGGGGTCAGCGCTAAACCCGCAGGAGCCGTATAGCGTCTTATTGAATAATGGGAGGAAAGACAACATGGTAGGTTCACAAAAGAGAAAACAACCACATCTAAGATCACAAAAAAATACAGTAACTAAACGATTTAGTTACAATTGTAAAGCGAGACAATAGATATGTAAATACGATGTCATCAGTCCATCACCCTTGAAGACGTGGTTTTGAGGTGGTCAGTCCCTCAGCCATGTGTCTTAACAACATGTCGGTATTGAATGCCTAAGCTCGACCAAAAGTTTGTTGGTCCTTATCGAGTAGTTGAACATATCAATGGAAATAAGTATAAGGTTAGAGAAATCAGTACTGGTCAGCAATTGTAAAATGATATAATAATAATGGCAAAAATCGAAACCAGAAAATGTTTGTGAGCAGAGTGGTAGAGTGTAGTAATGGGAACCCTAAGAGTCTGTAGTATACGACACAATGACTGCAACACTCTGCATTTCTAAGACAAACTAGAAACGGAAGACGGGACACCATTAGCACTAAGACCAAAAAGGTACAATACCGTGACTGGAACAGTACACAAATAACACACACAGGAGAGAGAAGCTTATGACGACGTTTCGGTCCGATTTGGACCATTTACAAGATTGAAGAACTGAACACATCGACTCCAGGCTGAGGGACTGATTACCTCAAATTACTCCTCATATTTCACCATTCTTCTCTGTAATGGACTAAAGAAGCCACTGGCTGGAGAAAAACAGTTCCAAAATAAAGATACCCAAATGTTGCACAAGTCTCATTTTTCAACTCGTCGGTTTTCTAAACCATTAAGTCGCAATCATATATAGGTAACGAGGCGTTCTTTCTCGCGTGCACACCTCCATGCACACTTTCTCTTGCCTTCCTCACTCTTGCAAGTATCTCTTACACCTTCACAAACACCCATAAAACTCACAGGCTGCATGAAGCACAAATCACTACGCCAACGATTTTGCTCGCCCATACTCGATCAACATACATAGGTTACCTGGCAGTCTGTGTGCCTGTCTGTCTGTCTCAAACACGTGTAAACAACAGCCCTCCCCTCTCCCAGTGCCTCTCTCTTGTTCCCCTTCACTTCTCTAACCCCCCCTTCCAAAACCTCGTTCTTCTGCCTTTCACCTCTCTACTCCTCTCCCAAGACCCCTTTCTCATTCCTTTGCCTCTCTATTTCCCTCCCGATATCCCTTCTATGATAGTTACACAGTGGTAACAAGAATATAGTTTTCGTTGTCACTATGTAGCTCGTACAGAATAGGGTACAAGCACAGCAGCAGCACACTGCTGATTTTTCAGATTTTGGCAACCAAAAAAAAATCCTTTCCCCTTTTCCACTCCGCTCCCAATATCTATATTTTTTAGTTTCCCCTATTTCCTCCTCCCAATATTCATTTTCGTACCATTTCCTCTCTTTCCACCCCATCTTCCAAATCTCTATCGTTACCATTCCCGTTTCCACTCTGCAATATTCTTTTCTTGTTCCCCTTGTCCCACTCCAAACATTCATCTCTCTCTCTCCATCCCAATTCTAATACTCCATTGTTTCCCTCCAATCTTCATTCCCTTATCTTCCCATAACCTATTCACTCCCCTCCACTTCATTTTCCCCATCCCTGTTCTCCTATTAAAGGGTCCTTGGTCTCTCCCCCTGTAAGAAAGAAGAGGGTTCACTGTGGGTTTGCTGGGGTTTACGATGCCCTGGGGCAGCTATTAGAGGTTATCACACTGATATCAACGCACCCTTCCACCCTCCCTGGGAACTCTCCTCCCTGCACACCACCAAGCACAGTGCGATCAACTCCCCCTTCCCCTTTAAGAGGTTTTTCCGGTTTAAACTTCATCACTCCCATTTTAATAGTCAAAACTGAATCAGCCGATTCGAAATCGGCCGTCTGAAAGCGGGAGAAGTCGTGTGTGGGGGATATAAGGGAATGTAAACGTGACGGGATTGAGTATCGGGCAGCTCAAAACGCTTGTGTTTGGTTCCCACGGTGTTAACCAATCAGAGGTTGGTTGTGCAGCGGCCACGCCTCCACGCTATCCCACAACCAGTAGCATTGCACTCATCTTTAACCCATCACAGCCTCACAATGGCTATGTCCGACACAATTTCACCGCCAATTAAAAAAATCACAGCGATTAAATTCTCGTCCCAACACACCGGACAGTTGTTACTACGGATGAATCTTAGAATCTAATTAAGCGTCTCGTTTATGTTGGAAAATCCGGGTATTTAGATCGAGGGAACTGTGACTAGTCGCAGAATGTCACGAAGCAGCAGCCAATAGGAGTGCGATGCTGCTATCCTTGCATCAGAGGGGGAGACGGGAGGCTGCACCACCGACTCATTATCTCTACCTGTTCCCACCCCACTATACTTACTCAGCATCTCCTGCTCATTAGATGAAGACTAGATACTGCTCGCCCAGCATCTAGTGCACACCCAGCATCTCCTGCTCACCCAGCCTTCCTTTACCCAGCATATGGACTCATCCAGCATCTCCTGCTCACCCAGCCTTCCTTTACCCAGAATCTGGTCTCATCCAGCATCTCCTGCTCACCCAGCATCTTATCTCACCCAGCATCTGCTCACCTTCTCACCATTCCTCTTACCCAAGTCCATCTTATCTTATCCCTCTAATTTATTAAAATTCATCTAAAATCTCCTTCCTTAAATCGTTATCGCTGAAGAATATCTGAAGATACTAAGTCAATGTTGATTATAACGAAGATGAAAATAGAGAAGTGCTCTTTAGCCAGAGTTTGCAGTCTTGGTTTATAAAGCATCGATCGTTTTTCCAAACAAAACGTGCAAATTCATTGTTGGTTTAATTTTTCAAAAATCAGTCTGAACATGTCGGTAATAATATTAACTAAACTTAGGCCTATGATAGATTGGGTAAGAAGATAAATTAGGTTAATATTAGCAAGGCTACGTTAGGGTGCCAAGTTAGGTTAAGTGCAAACTTAAGGAGCGGCATGACGTCAATTAAAAACATGAAAATAATCAATACGTTATCGCCCCTGACAGATCACGAGTGACAGGTGTGCACTGCTAATAGTGCCAAGTAAATTGAAAAGGGTGTACACCTCCCGCACTTCGGCTATCTCCTATCCAGGATGAGAGGCGCTAACATACTGGACAAGAAACTCACGTGTGGATGTTTTGTTGTTTATAATCGCTCCAAATGATCAAGGTATCGCCATCCTCAGTAAAAATGTCTCGAACCACAGGGAATGGGCCTGTGCCCCCACTAGAATGTCTTTGATCGAACAGTGGTGCATCAACAACTGCTTCACCTCTGGAAACAAACTTTACAAGAAGTTAATTAGCATAACCATGGAGGTCCACAGTTTGTTCGGTCTTAGCTGATCTCTACGTGAAGTTTCTAGCAACCGAGTGATTCCACGAAGTCATTCCTGCTGATGTATCTTGGTTGAAATACGGTGAAATACGGCCAGGATAACTGATTTAATACCTTAACAATCACAGAGAGTAAGCTGGGACCAAGCCGAAATATAAAAAAAACAGAAGACACCCACAAAAAGAAAACTAGCTAACTTGCCCTAATTAATACAAAACCAAATTTCAACATACGCACAAAGGTAAATGAATGGAGCGATTTCAGATGTCGCCATGAAGAAATACAGGGTGTTTTAAAAAGATGGACCCGATCGTAAAATATACTGCTTTGAAATTGGGTCGTCCTTTTTTTTAAACGCCCTGTATTTTTCCGCTCCAGATCCAAGACGCGCAAAAACCCGACAATACACCACTGACTACCATCTCGTAATTACATGGTCACCCGGGTTACATATCCCCACTCTGCTTCCAGCTACTCTGTTCAGTATTTAAATTCAGTTGCAACTTTCCTGTCAACATACGTGCATGCGACCCGTGGATTTGCTTACTATATAAACCGAGATTTTTGTTTTTTGTTTTGCTTTCTTGTACTGCTGAAGATGATCTCTGAAGGAGATCGAAATATAAAATTTCTTTTTACATTGTCTAACTGCCTGTTTGCGGGTTTTCCTGAATCCAATGCCATGTTTTATTTCTATAATATATATATATATATATATATATATATATATGAAAAAAAGAGAAGAAGAGAGAAAGAAGAGGAAAGAGAGAGAGGAGAGAGAGAGAGAAGGGGAGAGGAGAGAGAGAGAGAGAGAGAGAGAGAGAGAGAGAGAGAGAGAGAGAGAGAGAAGAGGAGAGAGAGAGAGAGAGAGAGAGAGAGAGAGAGAGAGAGAGAGAGAGAAAGGACTGAATTCAGTAACAGGTATAGACATAAATTTCAGCAAGGGTTGGTACACGGACAACACTTGCGTTGGTGGGCAGACTTAGATCAAGAGAAAGGAAACAAAGATTCTTTGGTGAGGGACGAGGTGGGAACTGGTGGGATAGGTGAAGAACAGGTGGGTAATAGTTTCTTTCTTACGTCAGTGAGGGAAGGCGGGACGTGGGCTGGTCCCAGTGCTATTAACCCCAGCTACCTGATCCCTTCATGTTACCGACACATTAACCTCATCGGCCACAAGCCACAGCGTGGGAGTGACGGAGGGAAGGGATCAATACTGATTCACTCGCAAACCAAACTCGGAACTGTCTTCCAATTCCTCTTGGCAGTCATGATGGTTGTTATTTTCCTCCCATTGTCAGAATGATTGTTTATGGACAATGAAACAGTCAATATAGATTTTCAGATTTTACTGGGAAAGGGGATTTTATTGGGCGCCACCAATTATCCTGTGATTGAACAATCCGCAAGAAAGTTACTACACATTGTTGGTAATAAATATACATATGTGCAACGTTCGGTAATTTTTATTAAGATGCGTTTAACTGACTAGTCTTGATAATACTGTTCTTGAACGAACCTTATGCTAATAAAGGTTGCTTAACGTTGCATGTGTGTGTTGGCTAATGTTGCAAGTCTTGTGTTGCATGTATATTTTATACAGTTATTGGTATTACATTATATACCTTGTGTGACACAAACTTCCACCCTGGATGCTTTACCACTAAAGAGGCTTCACTAACTTTCCAAATTACTATTATCTAACCTCAGCAACAAAATGCCTACAAACCTTACGTAATTATATACTGTTCAGCAACTTTTACGATTATTACTTTAATATTACTGAACTGGTGCTAGAATATTTTTTCTCCTTATCCACACATCTTACCATGTGTTTTCTCTCCTGACGTTGCTACACCAACCTGCCACATATGAAGGTAACGTTAAACTAGCCTGGCCACAACTACCTCGAATACAACTATTATAATGCTGTGCAAAGTCATTGTTACCTAAAGTATCTCTCTCATTCAACTCATTTTAGAGATTTATAATTTTATTTTCATTGAAATTTACTGCGAATGCTCAATCTCTCTTATTCAACTCATTTCAAAGATTTATTATGTTGTTTTCCTTGTAATTTGGCACAACATACCCCAATGGAAAGCAGAGGTACCATGAGCACAATAAGTGTCCAGGTCCCAAGACTGTTTAACAACCTCCTATCATACATAAGGGGGGTATAACAAAGAGACCATGGCTGTAAATGTTCTCTCAATAACCAACTTAGGTGCAGCTTATGCAGCCTAGGTTGATGATGCCCAATTTTAAACTTACTCAATTTTTCAAGACAACCCTTGGTTTCTGTGGTAAACACTGGTCTAGCATCACCACTCAGGATCTACTGATAATAGGTTAATATTTGATTTGGCACCCATCAAATTCAATGTTAAAAATGGCTAGATATTCACTTCTCATTACAATAGGAGATACAGTATGTCAGACTTTCTAGTATCGGCATTAATAACCCCGTTTCGTTATCTCTGTTCCCAAGGAGCACTTTCACAGTCTTCCTATCCTCCCACGGAGGATTCTTATAGCCTTCCTATCCTCCCACAGAGGCCTTTCATAGCCTTCCTGTCCTCCCACGGAGGACTCTTATAGCCTTCCTATCCTCCCACAGAGGATTCTTATAGCCTTCCTATCCTCCCACAGAGGATTCTTATAGCTTTCCTATCCTCCCACGGAGGATTCTTATAGCCTTCCTATCCTCCCACGGAGGATTCTTATAGCCTTCCTATCCTCCCACGGAGGATTCTTATAGCCTTCCTATCCTCCCACGGAGGATTCTTATAGCCTTCCTATCCGCCCACGGAGGACTCCTATAGCCTTCCTATCCTCCCACGGAGGACTCCTATAGCCTTCCTATCCTCCCACGGAGGACTCCTATAGCCTTCCTATCCTCCCACGGAGGACTCCTATAGCCTTCCTATCCTCCCACGGAGGACTCCTATAGCCTTCCTATCCTCCCACGGAGGACTCCTATAGCCTTCCTATCCTCCCAAGAAGGACTTCTTTTTCAGATTTCGCTGATTGATTTCCAATAAATTAAGCTTCAGGAACAGAAAAAAATATCAAACAGCAGCAACACCTCGGCGCCAGACTCACTGGTACTTGTAAATAAAAAAAAAAAAATCTCCCCTTTCTCCTCCTCCTCTGAAGCAATTACCTCAGCTGCAGTCTGTTGCTGTTCCAGTTGAAGGTTTAGGACAGTAAAGCTGGTTTACCAATTATTATTAATATGGGGGAGCGCTAAACCCGTAGGGATTATACAGCACCTGTGGGGGAGGGGGGGGGAGATGGAAAGCATTCAGGATCAATTCAGGGAACTGGAGCACAGATCCAATTCCCTAGATCATGAGCCCCTCACCAGCGTCAAGGAACCTCCCTCGAAGGGCTGGTTTTCCCAAATGTCGACCCCCTGCAGTTCAGGTGATGTAGTCGCGCTGGCCCGGCCGTGATTGTGTCCTGGATGACTGAGTGTGGGCCAAGCATGAAACACACGAGAGGTGATATGATTCCCTTTGGCTTCCTGGACAACGGTTTCATTAATCGTTGTATTTTTTTCTTTTCCCGCGAGTGAGTAGCAGAAAAATAGATCGGTTAACAAAAAATGCACATTCAGACTGGGAAAGACGCTCAAGGACAAACATTGTCCTTTGCTGAGTTATGTTTAATCTTTATACTTGTCCCAAGTTGCCCTTCAATATTCCGTCTAGCACTCTCTTATGTAATACACTTCAGCGAATTCTGAGATAGCAAAAGACTGGGCAGACGGTGCAATATACTCAGTGAAAAGCAGTGACGCCATTAGTACACTAAGAGAAAACACAATAAGCGTGCGGGGCACAAGACTGTTCAACGGCCTCCCACCAGGCATAAGGGAAATTACCAATATCGATCCCTGGCTGCCTTCAAGAGGGACAGATACCTAAAGTACCTGACCAGCCTGGCTGTGGTTCGTAAATTGGACTACGTGCAGCCAGCAGTAACAGCCTGGTTGATCAAGTTCTGACCCACCGGGAGGTCTGGTCAAGGATTGGGCCGGGAGGAGGGGGCGTTAATCCCCGGAACACCCTCCAGGTAGGTACATCTCCAGATAGACATCTAAGCGAGTACAAATAGCAAGCGTATCTGTTTCAGCAGACGGAGGATCAAGCCTCTACCACGTCTTGCACTGAATGACTCATGGGTTTAGCGTTGAACATGAAATAAACAAGTAAAAGACCCGGGCCGGGAGAGTACCGGCTTATCAGAAACAAAGTATATATTTCAGCTTCGCTTAACGCACCATAGGCAATACGGAACTCCCTACTCTACTGTTTCAATTTATGTTGTTATAACAATTATCCAGAGATAAAAACAAAAATTATCTTTAATAGCAGCCAGAAGTTGCAGCCTTCAGATTCTTTACGAGTATTTTTTTATTAGATCCCCATTAAAAATATATATAATGGTCTTGGGGCATATGCGCTTTACCACTGAGAAAATGGCTGGAAATTACGCACTTAAATATAATACAGGAATATTAGGGAAAAGGAATAGGTTTGAAGCACGAGTAACTGAAAATTGACTAGGCTATAACATGTTAAACTTGAAGAGGAACATAAGAGCTAGTGCTCCCCTTAACACCCCTCCCCACCCCCTCCCCCCACACTATATTACCTTCGGAATTAAATATAAGCAAAACTGAGAATATAAACAAATATGAATTGCAATTATAGATAATGATGAGGGTAATATTTTGTGTGGAGGCCAAACAAAGGTGTTGCTCCACGCCCCTGGGCTGGTCACGCCAATTTGGGAAGAGCAAGCGAAAGAGAGAGAGAGAGAGAGAGAGAGAGAGAGAGAGAGAGAGAGAGAGAGAGAGAGAGAGAGAGAGAGAGAGAGAGAGAGAGAGAGAGAGAGAGAGAGAGAGAGAGAGAGAGAGAGAGAGAAGGAGAAAAGGAGAAGCGAGAGAGAGAGAGAGAGAGAGAGAGAGAGAGAGAGAGAGAGAGAGCAAGCGAGAGAGCAAGCGAGAGAGAGAGAGTTACTCACCTATTTGTGAGCGATTCACACACACACACACAAACACCACTCACACCACAAATATCACAAACACCACATGTGCATGTGTGCGTGTCCATGTGTACGTGTCCATGTATATATACGTACACACTCATGCGCGTCTTCACACACGTTCTCGATGAATACTTAGTGGTTGTAGGATTATTGATGAGGTTTAGGGTGTGTGACACTTGGCTTATATTTGGAGCGAAGGTGAATCTGCCTTTACCTGTGGGTTGTTGCTCTATCGCAACTCATAAATCGGACTCGTCTTGCACAATCAGTAAACCACCTTGATCCTTTTCTTAAACAATTTCTTCAAGCAAGACTTAAAAGGCTAACAAATGTCATAAGGCTTTTTTTAAATATAAAATAAAGTCCCCCACACTTCCTGTGCAAATCAAGAGGACCCACAGCCTCGGAAAAGTAAATACGATGACAAGGAAACCTAAATACAATGGCTTTAAGGAAAACCTTCAGATATTTCCCTGTCAGCTGCTTTGTTTATTTCATGATTAAAGTATCCATGAGACGTGATCGCTTCGCCTGTTAGGTCCAACAAGAGGTATCGTGAATATGAACAAAATACAACGATGATTTGTATGTAATTGCTGCGTCCCGCACTTCTTATCGCCTCCCACACATGGCGGCAGAAAGGTGGCACTGTTTACTAATTGCTAAGAATCCCGTAAAGACACCGCCCTGATTACAAGAATTATCAAGCAATTTGTAGCTTGCTTTGAAGCCAGCCGCCCCTACAGCTAGCAGCGATGTCTCTGAGTGTACAGGAGTAATACACAGATAGGTATGAGTGTAAGGACAGCGTAGAACTTTTACTAAGCTAGAATGTGATACAGTAAGCTGAGGAAAACGTGCGTCTATTGAAAGCTTGGTGCACAATGACGTCAGCCGACAAGCCGTCGGGGATAAACCTTTATATTAATAAAACCTCATTGCTTAAATAAAAACTTTTGGAATTACTAGTAAAAGCTTAGCCAATACTGCGTCAGGAGGGGCCTCGGCCAGTGCTGCTGAGGCTCTCGTTGTCAGTGAGCTCTTGATTCAAGACAATGGACCTGCTCTCCACCCATTCCCAGATCGAATGTGATTGCCTCTTCCTTCCCCAGGCGCTATATGACCCTAGGGGTTTAGCGCTCCCCATGAATGTAATAATCCAGTTCTCCACAAGTTACGTCCATGGTTCAATTCCCCTTTTGTCGGCATGTTATCGTAGCAACAGATATGTCAACATGAGTCACTTGTCTCAGAAGCGGCATCTTTGGGATACACCGCGGCAGATACGGCACGTATGTCTCAAGATGTTTACCTGTGACTAACTAGGCTCTGTGCGCGCAGCACTTGTGTTGTTTAGCCTCTACAAAGCAGCTTTACTGCGAGGGGTCACGAAACAATACCCGGAACACTCCTTTGACATGCACTCAGAAAACAGCCCATCCATAACTTACACTAATTCTGTCTTACGCATTATAATGCGTCAATTTGAAAAAATGACGCACCCAAAAAAATACTTTAAATTACCAAAAAGCAATTTGCTTCAACAGGAGGGTGAAGTCTTGCAGCGGAGTATAGATTGCAGCTCTTTAAATAGTTAGTAACAGCACGTTCATGATGTATGGTGTAAGGATGAGTTGTTGACGTTTCTCAGTCAACAGCGTGATGATGAAACACTTTAAAATCTGCAGCAGCGAGGGTCTGGTCCTCACTCCAGCAGAGCGCGTCATCCTCGTGAAGGATAGAGGGTGTAAAAAAAACTAGGTGAGCCTCAGTAAAAGTGAAGAAAGCTTTACAACACCAAATAACATATATACATTTCCAGTGTATATATATACGTTTCCACATTTAACTGTAGGACACATGAACAGGCAGGACACGAAAGAATGGCAGGCTACAGGAAGGGCAGACAAAACATGTAGGACAGGTACATTTGATAGCCCACGATGCAGTAGACACCTGTGGAACAGAGGTTAAACTCCAGGATGACTAAGCTCTTGATGATCCCTAAGTGCTGGCACCCTTTGACTGGCACAGCAGCGACACCGGGCGGCGGTGGTGGCGGCGGCACCCTTTGTCCCAGGTCACAAAAGCCGTCACAGCAAGAGAGAGATATATGCCGGCGGATCAGTGGTTAAAACAGCTCTAGTCTGAGGCAAGAACAAAGCAATCTCGTCGCTCCCTTTGATGTTAAAGGACTTATAACCTGATGATTAATGTTGTGGGGTTAAACGCGTCTCTGTCGTCTTGTGTACACCTTTAATTTTACATTCTTGCATTTTTTAAACCTGTTGTACGTCTTGTCATCGACACTTTTAGATTTAGATTTTATCGCCGAAATGGCTAGTCTATTGTTTACCCCCACATCTATCCCGTGGACGGTAGCGCAAGAGGATATGGATACACAAATGGCCACGGAACTAGGCTCCAAAAGGGGTTCACATGAATACATCTAGATTTAATTCTACAATTATCAGATCCATTGAAAGCAAATTTAATATATTCGCTTAATTTGTATTTTATCTAATTTTCATTATGAATGTAGTTTGCCGAATATATTAAGGTTAATTAAGACCTACGCTACGGAACAATCTTATATTATGACAACATTTCGGTGTGTGTAGAGTCCCAAGTCATGACTTGAAACGTTGTTCCAGTGAGACCTCGCTCTGCAACGTGTGTATCTTCATAAACAACCCTACTAACACTGGCTATCATGGAAGCAGCACAGCGATGACGGACAAAATCACTACAAAATAGTTAGGTTCTTGCGGTAAAAGTTTCTCCATTCTTTGAATACGAAATATAAAAAAGACAGCTGGTAAGTTAATGCCTTCATAATAAGGTGGAAAAAAAAAGACACAAAGTAAAAGGAGACCCTTTATTATGTGATCTAAATAGCTTAGAAAAACAGATAAGTTGAGGAAGGAGACACTTGTGCAGCATTTAGTACTCTTTATTGAGGAAACGTTTCGCCAGCCAGTGGCTCCTTTAGTCCAATACAGAAAAGAACGGTGGAAGATGAGTAGTAGTTTGAGGTAATCAGTCCCTCAGCCTTGAGCCGGTATGTTCACTCCATCAAAAGTTTGATAGTTTACATTTTCTTTGATGAGGAATTTCTTTCTTTACCATATTTTAGCGCAAATCATGTATACAAATACTGATTATATGGATCTAAGTCTTCGTAGGTTTTTAAACCCTTTGATGTACCGGAACTTGGTGAAAAAAAAAAGAAACCTTTAACAGTTCACTAATTCTGGATACATCACTGCTTGTGTCTATTTATCTGACTACAACAATTTTGTGTGTGGAATATTTTCATTTGAATCTCAGCCTTTAAATATATAAAAAAAATGGTACTTTAGAACTGCTTCTTCCTACTTTCCGGAATCTTTAATTGATTATTCCAGTATTTAATGATAACCCGTTTCCTCTCCGGTATCGCAAACATGGCCGCTCAACCGGGTTACCGTGCTAATTATGACATGTGTACAAACTATACCTAGAAGAGTGTAAGAGGATACGAGGGTCTGGCCAGACTGTCTCATATGACAACGTATGTGCCACCCTAATACGACGCTGCACTTTCCGTCCTGTTCTATATCCTTCCCTACCTCATTTTCCTCATTTTAATGCGTCAATTTTCTTACAAGGATGGCCATCTCAATTTCGCAATACTTCCTCTGAACTTACAAATGCTATTTATTGTATTTGGTCATGCCAGGGAAGGATTCACCTCCCGAGAGACCACTTTCACAACACTTGGACTCCACTTAATCATACACATCAGTATCAGAGGAATTGTACTTGGGGGAATTATAATAGCAGTATACGAGGGAATTCAATTTACCATTACACTAATAATGAGAGTATGGGAAATGCAGAGTTGCTGTTCAACATACAGCTTAGCCAGTGTTACTGGGAGGGGACTAACACAATACTAGGAAGAGGTTATTAGTGATTTTTTAACAACCACGGAAAGTGGGCTACAACATAACTGACAAGTGTTTCTTACAATTAAGTGTATCTCCTCTTAGTAAACACTTTAGAGGTCCCCTTAACTGTTTAGAAAACCGCAACCTCGCTTCTTAACCTTTAACGTGACTGAGTCCTTTCTGCCTCTCTTTCCAGCTCTCATCCATCCCCATAATGAAGGAACAAGGTACTCACATCTGCAATTATTAACAGATGAGGGGAAATGCCAGTACTGGCTTGCAACATAACATCCCCTCCTCTTGTTGCTTCGCATGGGACCACTAAATCCGTAATGAACACAATGGGGAACGTTTTAGCTCGAGCAAAAACGTTCCCCTGAACGAATCTGCTTCGACTTCCTACTCATTTCTGCAACATAGCACGCTCCTGATGATGTATTGATTGCAACACGAAAGTCCTAGAACTATCGTTCAACTCCCCTTTGTGGTTGTTTTGCATCTTGTATCGCTTGTTCGCGATTACTGCATGTATACATGTGTATACATGTATGCATGATACATCATGTGCGTACACTACATTGTGTCAAAACAAGATGTTGTGGCGGCACGCTACCTACCAGGTCATATAATATATTAAGAACACTGTAGCTCAGGCGGCCCCGCTATCAGAGCGACCTTGTCAGTGGTTATCATGGCGACGCGAGTTAGTCATAGCACACTAGTGTGACTTCTGTGTGTTATCAGCCGCGCTATTACACCACGGAGATTGGTGTTTTATAACCTCTCTCATGAGTAGTGCTCACCGAAACACAGCCTCTACTTATCAGTGTGGGACTGAGGTTCGAACCTTACCTCTCCTTGCACTGAATATGACCCCACACGGGCTTTGCGTTTCCCTAGAAACGCAAAACCCGTGTGGGGAGACGGAGACGCAGTCACACCTACGACTGATTAATTTGAATGCTATTTTTAAAAGCCGTTGGTCATTTAGGCGCTTTCAACGTAAAATATTCCCCATATCAATTATCATACTCATCCTTACTAGGATAATAATGATTATTACGGTCAAGGAGAAGCGCTAAACACGTAGGTCATACAACGCCTAGGGAATGGGGAGGCAATCAGGTTCAATCTAAGTTCCTTCAGCGGCATCAAGGCACCCCCGCGTCCTTTCCTTGAACAGCTTGATAAAGCTCCTGGAGAGCGAAACGTTGCCACAATAAAATGTCACATTAGTTGCGCTTGTGTCCTTCTACCTAACATTTCCTTGAAAGATCCTCGCACGGCAGTGTCTCCCTCTGTGTTAATATATGTTTTCTCGCACGGGAGTGTCTCCCTCTGTGTTAATATATGTTTTCTCGCACGGCAGTGTCTCCCTCTGTGTTAATATATGTTGCTTCATGATAACTTTGGCTGGACAAGGAGTCGACTCACCTCCGCCCTAGACAACGCCAACAAGATATTGGTACCGATGGTGCTAGTAGCACTGTGGGTACTGATAGTGATGCCTGTGGTGGCGCTGTGGTGTTGGTATTACAATGGTGCTGGTGGTACAGTGGTGCTGGTGGTACAGAGGTACTGGTGGTACAGAGGTACTGGTGGTACAGAGGTACTGGTGGTACAGAGGTACTGGTGGTACAGAGGTACTGGTGGTACAGAGGTACTGGTGGTACAGAGGTACTGGTGGTACAGAGGTACTGGTGGTACAGAGGTACTGGTGGTACAGAGGTACTGGTGGTACAGAGGTGTTGGTGGTAGAGTGGTGCTAGTGGTACAGTGGTGCTGGTGGCACTGTCTGTTGGTGATGCTGGTTGTACTGTGGTATTGTGACACTTGTGGTACTTATGGTACTTCTGACCCTGCGTCTGGGGGCTCAAATACATATATGCCAAAGTATTGGAACAGTATGGTATGGTATGGTGAACAGAGTACCGCGTACCTTGTCCCAAGGTTCGTAGGTTCGAGTCTCCATCGACCTGAAATTAGCGTTTGTGTATATTTCGTTTGTTCTGCGAATTGTTAACACACACACACACACACACACACACACACACACACACACACACACACACACACACACACACACACACACACACACACACACACACAGGAAGTGGAATAGTTTGGAAAGCGATGTAGAGGCAGGATCCATTCATAGCTTTAAGAAGAAGTATGATAAAGCTCATGGCGCAGGGAGTGACGCAGTAGCGGCGTGAAGAAGCGGGGCCAGGAGCTATAACTCGACCCCTGCAACCACAGCTAGGTGAGTACACACACACATCTCTGAGAATGATGTAAGGATTTAAATTAGAAATAATTCAGGGCCTTGATATTACAGAAACGGAAGTTACAAATTATATTGGAGCAGATAACCAGGTGTGTGATGCATGATATATATAGTAGAGGGTTTACGAATGAATGAGATAGGATAATTGTGTGCGTGTTAACCTAGAAGTTAAACTTATGTGCAGTATGCTGGAGGCAGGATAAGTGCTTAACTCAGGATCTCTCGCTTGAAACACACAAAGTACAATCCAAACCAAGCATTCACAAGTTATTCATCAAGACTCATTGGTCATCTCAAAATTATCTTCTATACTTCTATTTTCAATGTTATAATCGCCTTTATTCGACTGAAGAAGACTGCTGAGCAGGCGCATAGTGTTGTATATGTCTTATGTCCCGTAGCTCGACTGCTAGCGCATTCAGCTCTCACACTGAGGTCCTTGGTTCGATACCCGGTACGGTTGGAACATAGAACGTTTCCTTAAGACACCTGCTGTCCATGTTCACCTATTAGTAAAATAGGTACCTGGGTGTTAGTCGACTGGTGTGGCCCGTATCCTGGACACAAAATTTACCTAATTTATCCGAAATGCTCTACATGACAAGGGGCTTTCTATATAGTAATATGTTATTGATGTTAGCTAGGCCTGTATACCATGTACTTATAGAAATAAAGATTATTATTATTTAATTCACATGTCATGCGAGTCTTACAGATTAAAGGGGAATATGCGTCTATCTCAAAATTAAAACTCACTTTACAACACAGGAATTAACCAATGAGTGTTTACTCTTCTCGTGAGAACGAAAGGTTAGGTCAAGTTTTTCTGGTGGTAGAGGCACGAGTATCTGGGAATCAGACACTCCGGCTAAAATTAGCACATATCGCCCACGAACGTCCAAAACACGATAACACCTTTGACAAGACATGATCGTAAATGCCAAATATAAAATGCGGAACGTCTGCAATTAGCCGAGAAATTATGCATTCACAAGGTGATTAATACCCGAGAAAGGCAGAGAGGTGCGTGGGAACCCAGGAAACTCACCTTGGTGCAGGTGACTTATGCTCTCTCTATCCAACTCACCTTCCTGAGAGCCTACACGCTCTCCCTCCTTCCCATCGTCCCTCCCACCCATCCCTTCTCCCTCCTAATGCCTCCCTTTCTATTCCTCTTCAGATTTAATTCTGACTTTTATGTCTTTCTAGTTCCCCCTCTTCCTTTACCTCCCACCTCAGTTTTACTTCCTGACTTCAGTCTACTCTTAACTTGATTATCCCTTCATCTCCTTTGCTGACTTTCTATTCTCTGTTTTTTTTTCAGTTTTCTTTTTCTATACTTCCACGCCCCTTCCTAATACATCCTCCCTCACCTGCACTTCCCTCCTTCTCTATTCTTCCTCCGTCCCTCTCTTTATTTTCCTGTGTCCCTCCCTCTCATGCCACCTTCCTTTCCCCTCTTAATTAAATTATATTCTATCTACTCTCATTTCATCTCCTTCCAAATTCCTATTTAGTATACTGTTAGTATCTCATTCAGTCTTACAATTTTAACTTCTCTTAAAATAGGAACAATTTAGATAAAAATGGACTCAATTTTTGCTATTTTCATTTGAGGGTAATTTATGTTTCCAAACTTAAAGAACCTAACCTCACCGACTTTATTAACCTCATCAACTTTATTAACCTCTCCAACTTTATCATCATCAACTTCATAAGATAAGGTCTGTCACTAGACTGGTCCCGGAGCTATATATAGCTATATATATTTTTTTAGCAAAATCTGATACATCAGCAGTGTGCCGTTACTATTCAGTATAACATTTATACAGTGGGAACAACTGCAAGCTATGTTTCCCTGTCACATTCCATCACATACGTAGGTCACATACACAGTGTTGAAATGTGTCAGATTGAAGTGGAAAACTTCAGCAGGGTAATGGGGGAAGTGACATGAGATACGAGTTTAAGCTAAATGAGTTGAAACCCCGCGGCCCGATCCGTCACTAGGCCTGTACTGAAAAAGCGAAGGGCAAGAGTAGACATGATCACGAAAGAAGGCATTTACTCACAATTACAGGGTAGATGGAGAAAGGTAGAGATGGATGGTAAACCACGGTGACGTTATGAAACAACCTTTATGTGTATAAGTTGTAGGTGGAATGAATTCACTAGGTAAGGAAGCTCTGGCAGAAAATTTTATTCATGGATTGCAAAGTAGATACGTTAACGTTCAAAGGACTAGGAACCAACAACACCCATCGACTGAATGAAGGTTATAAGGCAGAAGTTAAAGCTGGAGTGGTGTCCCTGGCAGTCACAGTCATAGGTGCACCTGTTAGTTCATCATTGTGCATCCTCATAATCCCACTTTCACTAACCCCTGGAAATTGCCGAGGACATTAGCGAACCGAACATTAACGACAAAATCGCTAGAAAAATTTCCCTTCCCCTCCCACTCGAACTCTCTCCCCTTCACCTCCCCTTCACCACCTCCCGGCGGAAATAACACCAACACAAGCTGGCAAGACATCCACGGTGGTCTAAGAGGCTTATCCTGCTCTTTTATCTCCCGGTGGTACCACCAATTATCACATTACCATACGCCTACGCTAAGCTCTTGACCGCCCCCCAGGCAAGACGCATCGCTACCCCCATCCCTGGAAAACGAGCACCCCAGTTTACCCAAGGAAGATACAATCTTCCCCGGGAAGACGCAAACTTTCCCGGGAAAGACGCAAACTTTCCCAGGGAAGACGCAACTTTCTCACTCGGTATCGCAACGAAAATAATCCCGGAAAATAAGAATAGCTAAACCCGATGACAACAGACGATAAAAGGTCCAAGTGAGATATGTCGATAACGTATAAAATACTCAAAGGAGTTGATAAAGTGGAGAGGAATATTTGAGGCGGAAAATGGATGTACAAGGGCACAGTTGGAAGTATTTCTTCAGCCTCAGGGAGGTCAGGAAGTGGAATGGACTAGGACAAAGAAGCGGTTGAGGAAAAATTCTATACACAGCTTCAACAAAAGGAATGATAAGGCACACGAGTCTAAGAGTGCACGAACCTAGTAACTACACGTTAAAAGGCATGGCCAAGAGCCGAGACTCGACCCCTACAAATACAAATAGATTAGTGTACACGCACACACGTGCATTATTAACACGAAACATCCACGTAGGAAGAAAGTTCTTGAGGTGGTGCAGGTGAGGTAACACTAACATACCACCTCATTCACACCTAAGACGCTACCATCCTTGTCTCCACCACCACCACCACCACCACCACCACCACCGCAGACCCTGCCTAATCTCCCACATCAGTAGCTACGGTAGTAGCAGGTACCTGCAGTGGGCTTGTAGCAGGAGAGACTAAGAAACAAACACCTCACCTGGCGCACGCAGGCACCCATGCACACACATACACACATCGACCAGTGAAGAGGCGGGGCCAGGAGCTATGAGTCGACCCTCTAACAACAATTAGGCTGGTACACACACACACACACACACACACAGAGTACAAGGGGAAGTGCTACAGTGGATAAACAAATACCTAACGAGTAATGGACAGAGGGTGATGGAATATGCGGACTTTACAGGATGGGAAAGGTTAACGAGTGGGGTTCCCCAAGAATCAGTACTAAAACCATTACTATTCTCAGTATATGACCTGCCACACGGGACCGCATACTTTGTTTAATTAGTTGAAGATGATGTAAAGTTTCCGAGATGTCTAAGACTAGAAGAGAGACGGACTATAGGAAAACTTAGGCACAAGAGTTCTGACCTCTTGTAAATATTCCTCAATATTTACGCACGTATACCTTGCGAGAAAAGAAGAGGCGGACCAGGAGCTGCGACTCGACCCCTGCAGCCACAAAGGTGAGTACGTAATAGTCCCTCCCCCCTTTCCTCTCTAACTTTTTCTTTCTCCCCGGTCTCTGTCCCACTCTGTCTGTATTTTTCCCTCTCTCTCTCTCTCTCTCTCTCTCTCTCTCTCTGATACATGTAATGGTTCTTGATACCGGTGGCAGGAGGTAGGCAAGGCTGGTTGTCACTTTTCCCAGAAGTTGGTTCAGGTGGGAATCCACTTATTATATTACGCCTCGTGTTTATGTGGGATTTATGTGGTCAGTTACGGGAAGAGACGTAAGATTGGAAATGCCAATAAAATTAGTGAATGAAAATGCTATATACAGGATGCGGCATAAGTTGCTTCACCGAGAATAAGTATTTACATTTCTCGACCGCACTCTTTTGTCAGTCATACTCCTCAAGACTCATTCCTGACTACTCTAAGGTTGAATAAATACTTCCTAACAACACCCCCACACTCGTTTGTATTTTAATATTCCAGTTGTGTCCTTATGTTCCTCTTTCCCGCCTCTCCAACAATCTGTCCCCGTCCACCTCATAATTTCCTCTCAGTATTTTGTACGTCTTTATAATATCACCCTAAGTCCTTCTGTCCTGTCATGCATAAGATAAATTATCAATAAACTGTGCTATTTTCAAGAGGAAACTTGACAAATTAATAAAATCTGTTTCTAAGTCGAACTGTACTGCATAATAATAATAATAATAATAATAATAATAATAATAATAATAATTTCGAATTAACACAGGCGTAAATTAGTAAACCTGATATGTCATAGGTGTTGTGATGACTATATGATTATTGTACCATCATCGTGCTGACGCCTGACTACCTGCGTATCCTTGAAAAACGTTATACAGAACGTTTCGCATGGTTTACAAACTTTAACAAATCAGTAGAGAACGCATGAAGAACAATACAGAATTTATATAACAAAGATAAGAGCAAGAAAGTGAGATGCAGGTGCGAGGAATACCTCTCTGTACAATACAGTATATTGTAATGTCTTGTCTCCTTGTATGTACACATACAGTACATATATATATATATATATATATATATATATATATATATATATATATATATATATATATATATATATAAGCCGGCATTCTCCCTTGGTCACTTACGAAAGCTAAATATCTTACAGGTAGGTGCTACCTGCGTCAGGTGGGTGAGAGTAACCCAGGTGAGAGTAGCATCCTGCCAGCCAGCAATGCCTCCTCTTCCTCCCATCTTGTGAAACGGCAGCCCTCGTCATTATCAAAAACCATGTCGGCGCTTCCTTCATGACCAAACTTTGGCGTTCCGACAGATCCCAGCCCCTAAGACCTGTAATTATTCTCCTCGTGTTCCCAGAAATAATCAGAGGAAGGTGGAAAGGAAGCCTCGAAACTCAACCTAAGACAATTTCCTTGTTGCGTCATGGCAGCAGAGGTCGCGTAGCAAACACTACCACTGTAGGTACACGAACACACCCAGGCCAGCACCTACCACAACCATAACAGATTTTCACATTTTGCCACGAGGGAAGAATTAAAAGTGTGTGAGTGCGTGTAGGTGCGTGTGCATGCATGCAGTGGTGTACTATAGTACAAGTTAAATGATTAATGAAATAAGTGTTGTTTACTCAGCAGTTGAGAGGCTACTGAAGGTAACACAACTTCTTAAGTACATCTGGGTAAACACGTACGTACGTGTAAGCCCTCTCCACCATCCATATACACATTACGTACGGACAGTGATGAGGAATGTTGCATACATCTGAAGAACTGTCTCAAATACCTTAATATCCCACTATGATGAGACAAACCTCAGTAAAGGACAAAATAAAAAAGATGAATCTCATCATTAAATCACATTTTCCACAATATCCGACCCCACACTGGTGTTTAGGCTTGGTGTTAGTTACTGTGCCCTTCACATCTGGCAGTACTGGATCCTCGTCGTCCCTTCCTCTCAACTACACTTCATTCAAGCACTTCACTAACAGTTTAACACGTGGGTTGCCCATGATTATTTACCTTCCTATATAAATAATGCAGAACAAGTCACATGGGGATGGAAATCTTTAGCTTAGGATCTTCCGCACTCGCGCTTCATCAGGAGCAAATCAGTTGAAAGTCCTGTAACAGATAGGAGTGGAAAAATGTCTCAAACGCAAGGTAGAAGCGGGTCCGCGTCTGCCCATACCACTACTGTAGAGTCGAGTGCCCGACGCTGACATCCTTCTATCATACCTCTCAGAATTTGTTCCTATCTATTGCTGAACTTTCAACACTGTATAGCTTATGACGAAACACGAGAGTGCGAAAGACCTTGAGCTAAAGATTTCCATCCCTATGTGCTTGTTCTGCATTGCTGAGATCACCTGTTCTGTTCGAACGAACCAGACCTCGAATAAAACCAGAGATCGAACAATTTTGTTCAGAAAAACTGACCCGGTCTTAGAACGTTTTTCTGGGGTCCAAACGCTCCGGCTTGTTGAGAGGAACAGTTTACCCTTTAAGGCACTGTTGGTAATGGGCAAAATGCTCCTTCCTGCTCACCCTCCGTCCTTGAGGATGATTTGGTGATGGATCATAGCTTCATTACAGTGAGGTTTTTACCTTCTAACACCACTCCTCTCATCCAACCCATAGATCAATAGGTAATTTCGAATTTTTAAAAGCTTTACACGAAGGCTGTTTCAAAAGCACTTTTAAGTGACCTCTGACACTGACCTAACTCTCAGATTCTTCTGGAAGAGCCAGTTCAACATCCTCCAATGTGTGAGGCTGATAATTAAAGCCTAGGTTGATGTTTCCCAAAGAACAATTAACTCTGCTTGGAGGAAGTTCTGGCCTGACTCTGTGGCAAGCAGACTTTGAGGCAGAGCCAGTGTTTCAGGAAATCATCTCCCTAGGTGAGTCTATGAGGTTAGAGGTGAACCAGAGGATGTGGAGGAGTTGATAAATGACCACAGTAGGGAACTCCAAACAGAACAACTCCAAGATCTTCTCCAAGACCAGTAAGAGTAACTGGCAGAGGAATTTTCTTCACCGGATGATGATGTGGTGGTGGTTTGCAATGCCAAAATTTCCACTGATGAACTTAAGAGTTGTTTCTTTATTGATCAAAAATGCAGAGCATAGTGGAGAAATGTCACCCTGACACTGCTCACTTTAGGAAGATTATGAAGGGGTAGGCAGACTACATTGGACAGATTCCTTTTAAAACAGGAAAAAAAAAAATTCCACCTGCCAGTTCTGAGTCCCCAGAATCTTTCAGTGTTAGTGCAAAGAGACAGACGCGACCACATCATTACAGAGGTGGAGTTACCGGATGTTTTTATGGAAGGCCACTCTCCTTCCAAACAGAAGCCTCCTTCCTCTGCAACTTCCAGTTGTGCCAGTCAACCCAAGTCTAGTTTTTCTGTTCATTTATTTTATTAACAGGCATTATATTAATTACGTAAGTGTTTTAATAGCATAAAAATTATTAAAGTATATTGTGGGCTTATTACAAGGGTAACTTTTCATGGCCCAGAACCAATTAATTACATTTACATACATTTCAATCTTCTTCTTGTAGGTTCGCCGGTACGTCCGGCCCGGGTCTTCTCCAAATGGTGACCCGGCCTAACATTTCAATGAGATTCGGACATCGAATTTTTCACAGTTCGAACAACACCTAGGTCCTAGGAACCAATTAACTTCAAACACCGAGGTTCTTATACATATATATACATATATATACATATATATACATATATATACATATATATACATACATATACATACATATACATACATACACATACATATATATATATAATCACGTTTTGTGTGTGTGTGTGTGTGTGCGTCTCTCTCTCTCTCTCTCACTGTATCTGAGTGTGTGGTGTACGCCACCTGATCTCTCAGGAGGAATGTGTGCGGGGGCCACCTGCTTCATGTCACAGTTGTAACACCAGCTGTGGCCAGTGTGTTGACACCTGCTGTAAATACTCAGCTATTTGTATTAGTACTGTGCTCATTAAATTCTAAGTTTTTCAACAAACTATTCCTGAGGTCAACTGTCGTACTGAATATACTTTTGTTGTTGATGTTGCTTCTGCTTTTTCTACTACTGCTGCTGCTGCTGCTGTTTCCACGGGTGTTGTTACTGCCTGTGTTGCACTTACTGTTGGTAGATGTGATTGGTCTTGTGGTTGTTGGTGTTTGTTGCTGTTGTTACTGTTTTGGTGGTGGTTGTAGCTGTTGTAGTTGTTTTGGTTGTTGTTGCAGTGTTGGTTATTGCTGTTATAGTGGATGCTGTTTGTGTGGTGGTGGATGATTGTGGTTCTAGATGATGTTTCTGTTATGGTAGTTGCCGCAGTGATGATGCGGGTGGTGGTTGTGGTGAAGTGCGGCCGTGCCAGGCTGTCAATATCACTCAGGAGATGAGACAAGGTGGGTCTTCAGTACACAAGGTGTGTCAACAAACTCAAGATTGCCGTTCTCAGATCAGGGAGATTTGAACAAGCTCTATTTCATTTCTGCACTTGATTTTTTTTTTGAGATCTTGATATTTGTTTTTTAGAAATTTAAATTTGGAACATACATTTAGATTTGCAGGTACACTATCCTCTGTGTGCCTTACACAAGTCTACAGTTGGTCTATTGTATTACTATTACTACTGTATTCACTAAAATTCACTAAATCCATGTGGGTTACACAGAACCTTGGGAACAGAAGGTATCAGGTTTGATGCAAGGAAGAAGGAGGTAACATTATTTCCTTGAATCAAGAACCTTTCAGCCTTGAAGGGTCCCCCCTGAGAATAGTCTTGACTATGTCGGGTCTTCATGACAAAGACTGGGCTACTGGGGATTTAAAAAAAAAAAAAAAAAACTTCAACTAAAGTCTTCAAGCAGATTGTGTCCTTAATTGTGAAGTCAATCAGTCTTAAGACTTATGATGTTAACTACCGACTGAGGAGAGAAAAGCGACAAGAAAATTTGATAAACTAAAAATTGTAAGAAAAATAAAAAAAAATGAAAGAGGAAACACATTATTGTAACTACCGAGACTTGGTTTAATACGAGGGGTAGGGAAAAGCTTGCTGAGTGCTTTATACAGAGGAATATGTAGAATCTGTACATGCCTGTTCAGTACTCCATACAAGGGAGTCAACTATTAAACACGTTAATAAAAAGAAGAATAAAGTAGATGTGTGTGTGTGGAGGGGGGAGGGGGTAATTTACACTGCTCTACCAAGCGTCGTGTGAAGGCACTGCAATCACAGTATGTTTGCTTGCAGTTTCTTGAAAGGTCATGACGTCTAAGCCTAGGTGTCCTAGACACATTCCCATAACTTGGACAACGATCATGAGAAACGTCTGTAGGATGAAAATGTAAATGCAGTCGTGATAGATTTGTATTTTAGCCAAATCAGCAGGAGTGTTCCTAGGGTCAACACCCTCGCGGCCCAGTGCCAGACAAGGCCTCCCAGTGGATGGCCTCATAAATCAGGCTGTTGAGATTAGCCACACTAAGTCCAGGAACTAATGAACTTGTCAAGTCCTCTTTTAAAGACAATCAGGGATATATTAGTAATCCCGCTCTTGTATGAAGGGAGGTTACTGAAAAGTCTTGGTCCCTTCAGGTAGCTTTTCATTGAAGAGTATTTGGCACCGTCCGCCAAGGTTTTTACTTCCATAGGGAATGAGTTGTGTGTGTGTGTGTGTGTGTGTGTGTGTGTGTGTGTGTGTGTGTGAGAGAGAGAGAGAGAGACAGAGAGAGAGACAGAGAGAGAGACAGAGAGACAGAGACTGACTCGAAGGCGTATTTTTTTTTACAGCGTAATTATATAAATAATACACAAACTTTTTAGGAGACCGGGCATACCACCCTGGAACTTCCTTATGCGAAAAATACGAAAATTTGATCTCCCGTTTAAATATGATTATTGGCATCTCGAATGCAACAATGGCGAAACTGTTTTTATTTATATAACTGACACATTTGTTTTTGTCAAGACGAAGCACGTCCACATGAGTGACAGGTGCTAATGTGTTGCACCTTGAGTGAGTTGTCAGTCACCCACACACTCCCGAGTGCTGATCACCTGTGAAAACATTGCCTGTCACCCATTAAACATTGAAGACGTGACACCACAGGTACAGCTCTGTAGCTACAAGCAGTGAAGAGAGGACACCACGGGCACAGCTCTGTAGCTACAAGCAGTGAAGAGAGGACACCACGGGCACAGCTCTGTAGCTACAAGCAGTGAAGAGAGGACACCACGGGCACAGCTCTGTAGCTACAAGCAGTGAAGAGAGGACACCACGGGCACAGCTCTGTAGCTACAAGCACTGAAGAGAGGACACCACGGGCACAGCTCTGTAGCTACAAGCAGTGAAGAGAGGACACCACGGGCACAGCTCTGTAGCTACAAGCAGTGAAGAGAGGACACCACGGGCACAGCTCTGTAGCTACAAGCAGTGAAGAGGGACACCACGGGCACAGCTCTGTAGCTACAAGCAGTGAAGAGAGGACACCACGGCACAGCTCTGTAGCTACAAGCAGTGAAGAGAGGACACCACGGGCACAGCTCTGTAGCTACAAGCAGTGAAGAGAGGACACCACGACACAGCCTGTCACAAGCAGAAAGAAACAGCAGCTCTGTAGCTACAAGCAGTGAAGAGAGGACACCACGGCACAGCTCTGTAGCTACAAGCAGTGAAGAGAGGACACCACGGGCACAGCTCTGTAGCTACAAGCAGTGAAGAGAGGACACCACGGGCACAGCTCTGTAGCTACAAGCAGTGAAGAGAGGACACCACGGGCACAGCTCTGTAGCTACAAGCAGTGAAGAGAGGACACCACGGGCACAGCTCTGTAGCTACAAGCAGTGAAGAGAGGACACCACGGGCACAGCTCTGTAGCTACAAGCACCGAAGACGGGACACCAGCAGCATAACTGTTCCAGCAGCTACACTTAACATAGGACGCCACGAGCTAAATAGACCTTTCGGCCCATGCTTAAGCAGGTCCTCACACTCAACCATTCCCGGTCATATATTTGTCTAATTCTCAAACATACTTTAAACAATAGACTAGCAGGGGCTCAATATTTCGGATTGTAGCCGAGATCTTCTATCAAAGGTGAAAATGTACAGGCGTAATGTGTCGTCTCATTCTGATTTCCCTGTGAGTTTTGGATTATATTGACTGTCTACTTATTTATAAGGCCACTCGGGATAACACAAATACAGACAGCAATTCAGTTTAACATCGAGTCTCAGCCAGTGTGCTTTAGCAATGGTAGATGTAAAAACAATTTGGTGCCGTACCACCTTGGTTTATGAGTAGACATGATTTATTTTAAAGTTATTTTAATAAATGTTTCCTTTAGTATACCAGTGTATGATTCCAGGGATCATCGCCCCCTCCCCACGGCTCAGACCAGGCTTTCTGACTGGCATTTTGATCAGTCAGATTATTGGTGTTCATTGCATGCAGTCCAACATAACAGTTCCTACTGATCAGGAACTGTCTGAACGAATTTATAAAGCTCTGCTTTGAAGTCATTTAGTGCTTCGTTGTTAATTCCGCATTTATATACTAGTCTGGAGGATGTTGAAAAACCTTCGACTCTAAAAAACAAAAAGGCACAATAACGTGACTGGAACAATACACAAATAACCCGCACATAGCAAAGAGGAGCTTACAACGACTTCTCGGTCCGACTTGGACCATTTACACAGTTCCCAAGTGTGCTGACTACCTCTGTGGACGTCAATGCAGTATTTAGCATCATCTACCGTGCCTACCGCTCTAGCAAGAATTATTTTTAGCATGCAGATCTGAAGTTCCTTCATTACTTTCCAGGTGTAAATCATGATTAATCTTTCTCATCTTTTGATCTGATATTTGACCTTAGAATAACTTCTAAGGTCAAATAAATATGCAAGTAGAAGACTGTCCAAATTTTTAGCCCATTTTAACCCATTAGCAGAATGGCAGACGTATAGAGCAGTTTAGGCTGCTCTATACGTCTGCCTTTCCTGGAAGGCAGAGTGCCCAGAAGATGGGCAATACAAAGACACAGCAGGGTAGAACAAGACTTCATTAATACAACGTTTCGGTTATGGAAAGCCTTGAAAAAGCACCCCTTGACCGAAATGTATTCTTAATAAAGTTGTGCTCTGCTTTTATTTTTTCATTGCTCAGCTGACTTAACTTACATTACATCAGGCAGCATGACATACAAATGCTGGTTAAACTACAGCAACTGCATCATGTGCAATGTTATTTTCTTTAACATGTCCCTTTGTCTTATTGAAGAACTGAGATCGTTTATGACCCCTGTGTGACGTCAAGGTGCATTATCAATGATAATACAACACCAGAGATTCTGAGACAATGCCATATCGTATATTATCTACGTGTAGCAGATAATATACGATAATTAGCTACACTATTGTAAACGTATCTAAGTGGTTTTATCTCTATTAGGGTATAGTTGCTTGCGATTTATGTATGCGTAGCAGTTCTTGCTACCATCCTAGATATGGGTATGAGGTGTATAATAAACTAGTAGCTACCGTCTGAAAACTGGATGCGAAGTGCGTCATTAACTAGTAGGCACCGTCCAAGAAATGGAGGAGACAAAATACGAATATTCAAAGGGTTAGAAATCACAGCATAGTATCCCTATTATTGACGGATCCTGACGAGTAAGGTTCCTTCTAGTACTGAACACGTGTGTCCCTGCAGCGTTCTCTATGCCCTGATGAGCATACACTCAAGTAGAACGGATGGTGATGGTCTACCTACTTGCCTACCTGGAGGGCATCAACGCCCCCGCGGCCCGGCCCACGACCAGGCCTCCCGGTGGATCAGGGCCTGATCAACGAGGCAGTTACTGCTCGCCGCACGTAGTCCAACGTACGAACCACAGCCCAGCTGATCCGGCACCGACTTTAGGTATCTGTCCAGCTCCCTCTTGAAGACAACCAGGGGCCTATTAGTAATGCCCTTATGGCTGGTGGGAGGCTTGTTGAACAGTCTTGGGCCCCGGACATGGTGGCAATGGACATGACACAGTGAGGCTGAGTTTTTATTTGTTTACATACGTACACAATTTTAAATATTTTACAGTGGTCTTGGGTTCATAAAGGTGTTACAGGCGGATATATATATATATATATATATATATATATATATATATATATATATATATATATATATATATATATATATATATATATATATATATATATATATATACAGTACATTATGTAGATTTAACCCAGGGTGACCAAATAAAGCCAAGCAATGTGACTTATTTCCCACAAGTAGCCTATCCCTTCCGCCTCACCTCACCTACACCATCCATCTACATATACCTATTCTCTCACCTCTTGCCTCTCCTCACACTGGTGGTGACAAACACTTTGTTCTTGCTTGTTGCTAATGTTGACACTCCCACTCACCCTCATCCCTCTCCATCCCCTCCCTCCCTTCACACACTCCACCACTCCCTCCTCACACACCTCCTCACCCCTTTCCCTTGCACGCTCCTCTCTCTCTCTCTCTCTCTCTCTCTCTCTCTCTCTCTCTCTAACATTCCTACTTTAACACAATGTGATTCATCCTGTGTGATGAAATATAACAGTGTGACTATCACATACAACAGTGTAGCGGCACACTGCGGATGTATCCAAGTTTAAAACAAAAACAAAATCCTCCATCTCCAATTCTCACACTCCTCTGTTATTGGGAGTATGGTGGGGTTCAAAGTAGGGGTATAATAGGGGTTCCAAGTGGGGTGGTAATTGGACACCATTACCACCTGTGCCGGGGTGGCACACCAGAGGTGAGGGGTTATCAGATCCCTCTCCTACCATCCCCTTCCCTCTTTCATCCCTTCCCTCTTCTCTCCTCTTCCCCTCTACACTTTCTCCTCTTCGACTCTTCCTTATAGTTGACCCCTGCCACCCACGAGTCTTCACACCCCTGCTACCTACCCGCCCAAGTGTCTTCACACCCTTGTTCAACACTGTCACACAACCCACATCCCCGAGTACTACAGAAGTATAGCAGACACGCAGGGTACCTGGTGGCCTAGGCAAGAAAGAAAACAAGAGACTGCGACTGCTTGACAGTAGAGAACAGAGCAAGACGTCCCATCTCTCGCTTGGACCCATCCTGGATAGATCTGTCATTTCAGCAGAGCCTTCAACACAGGAGGGATGTGGGTGGCCTTATTGTTATGTACAAAACCAACATTGTCAAAGTACCACACTTGGATCCACTTCCAGAACAGCGAGAAGCAAGCTTATATATACCACAAGACGGGCAGAAAGCAGCAACTTCAGTCTGGCTGCACCCTTCTCCAGAACATCCCTTCATCTGAGATCATTTATTCCCAAGATGACTCGAGTCTGGAACACATTCGTACAGCATTATGTCAACGAGATAAAGCCAGTTGATCAAATGAAAATGCTGGCCCACAGATGGCTCCAACTTCATCCTGTTCTCTACTTGTATGTTTCATAACAATACAAATGCTTACAAATGACATGATGTATGTAACAGATCTTAGTTTGTCAATAAAGTTAGGGATCCTTAACTTGTAAATAGCTTGTCAATAAAGTTATGGATCCTTAACCTATCCTTGTCAAACCTCGTGTAAAAAAAAAAAAGAATGATGCAGGAAACGAAGCAGGAATGTAAAGTTACGAATCACTGGGTGAGTAATCTTTCCTTTTTTGGTGGTCCTGCCTGACACGTATCATCAATGACACGTATCGTAACTAATACGTATCATCACTGACACGTGAAAGCACTAACACGTATCATCAATGACATGTATCAACACTGACACGTATCATCAATGACATATATCAACACTGACACGTATAAAGCCTCCATCCCACCCTCCAAATCAACCCTACCTCCATCCAACCTTCCCTTTCTAAATCCACTTCTCCCTCTCCCCCTCTCTCTCTCCCCCTCTCTCCCTTCCTCCAGGAACTCTCCCTTTCGTCCCTCCCTCGCTGCACTTAACATTATCCACCCATTTCCTTTGCTTCCTCCCAACTCATTACGTATCAACCCCCACACCTTTCATTTCCTAGTACGTATATGCAACGATATCACCCTCCAGCAACACCGTTACCCCTCCACCAACAGCGTCACCTTCCAGCATCACCGTCATCCTCCTACAACACCGTCATCCTCCCGCAACACCGTCACCCTTCACCAACACCGTCATCCTCACCCATTAGCACCCACTAACCAGTTTCTTCACGCCTCCATTAACACCGGCTCAGTGTATCAGCAGAGGCAGCCTTCCTGTTCTCTCTTCCTTCCTACCTCTCTCCATCACAGTCTCTGTCTGTCTGTGTCTGTCTGTCTGTCTGTCGTCTGTCTGTCTGTCTGTCTGTGTCTGTCTGTCTCTGTCTGTCTGTCTCTGTCTGTCTCTGTCTGTCTGTCTGTCTCTGTCTGTCTGTCTCTGTCTGTCTGTCTCTGTCTGTCTGTCTGTCTCTGTCTGTCTGTCTCTGTCTGTCTGTCTGTCTCTGTCTGTTCTCTGTCTGTCTGTCTCTCTGTCTCTGTCTGTCTGTGTCTATATGTCTGTCTGTGTCTGTCTGTCTGTCTGTCTGTCTGTATCTGTCTGTCTGTGTCTGTCTGTCTGTTCTGTCTGTCTGTATCTGTCTGTCTGTATCTGTCTGTCTGTGTCTGTCTGTATCTGTCTGTCTGTATCTGTCTGTCTGTATCTGTCTGTCTGTATCTGTCTGTCTGTATCTGTCTGTCTGTATCTGTCTGTCTGTATCTGTCTGTCTGTATCTGTCTGTCTGTATCTGTCTGTCTGTATCTGTCTGTCTGTATCTGTCTGTCTGTATCTGTCTGTCTGTATCTGTCTGTCTGTATCTGTCTGTCTGTATCTGTCTGTATCTGTCTGTCTGTATCTGTCTGTCTGTATCTGTCTGTCTGTATCTGTCTGTCTGTATCTGTCTGTCTGTATCTGTCTGTCTGTATCTGTCTGTATCTGTCTGTCTGTATCTGTCTGTCTGTATCTGTCTGTCTGTATCTGTCTCTGTATCTGTGTCTGTATCTGTGTCTGTATCTGTCTGTCTGTATCTGTCTGTCTGTATCTGTCTGTCTCTCTCTCTCACACACACACACACACACACACACACACACACACACACACGTGGAGGGCTAAGATGATAGAGGTGGTACTGGAAAACCTCATGCATCAACATGTTAGGGACACTACCAGAGTGTGAATAGAGGATGAACCAGTCAGGCTAGACCTCATATTCACCGTGAGTAGTTAAGACATTGAGAACATCACATATGAAAGACCCCTCTGAGCTAGTGAACACGTGGTCCTGAGCTTCGAATACATTGTAGAGTTACAAGTGGAGAGTGAAGCAACACGAGTAGGACGGGAGAAGCCAAACTACAAAAGAGGGGATTATACAGACATGAGAAATTTCATGTATGAGGTATAGTGAAAAAGAGAACTGGTGGGGAAATCAGTAAATTAAATGGAATACGTGACCACAAAATGTAAGGAGGGAGAGGAGAGGTTCATACCGACATCAGAAAAACAAAAGCACCAGGTAATCAGGCTGAGGAAGGGAGGGGAGATCGCAAGAAACGACCAAGAAGTATGTGAAGAGTTTAAAATGAGATTTAATTATTTTAAGTGGAGACAAAAAGGATTCCAGCAAACCGGAATCATAGGGCACACTAAAAAGTGCTAGACACAATACTTACAACTGAGGACGTGAAGAGGATGCTAAGTGAACTAAATACCTCAAAGACAGTGGGACCGGACATATCTCCATGGGGCCTGAGAGAGGGAACAGAGGCAGTGTGTGTACCACTAACAACAATTTTCAGTACCTCTATCGAAACAGGGCAACTACCTGATGGGTGGAGGACAGCAAATGTAGTCCCAAGTTTTAAGAAAGGAGACATACATGCAGCATTAAACTACAGACTATTGTCACTGACATGTATAGTATGCAGTCATGGAGAAGCTTATCAGAAGAGTGATGGAGAACCTAGAAAGGAATGAGCTTATACACGATAACCAGCACGGCTTCATGGAAGGGAAATCCTGTGTCACAAACCTACTGAAGTTTTACCACAAGGTGACAGAAGTAAGACAGGAGAGAGAGAGGTGGATAGACTGCATATTCTTGGACTGTAAGAAGGTTTTCGACACTGTTTCACACAAGAGATTAGTGCAAAAGCTAAAGAAGCAGGCAGGAATAACAGGAAAGGCATTGCAATGGATCAGAGAATACCCGACAGGAAGGAAACAACGAGTGATGGCACATGACTAGCTGTTAGAGTGGGCGCCCGGGACAAGCCTGGTTCCACAAGGGTCAGTCCTACGGCCGGTGCTGTTTCTGGTATATGTGAATGACATGACGGAAGGGATAGATTCAGAGGTGTCCCTGTTTGCAGACGATGTGAAGCTAATGCAGAGAATTCAAACAGATGAGGATCAGGTAGGACTACAAAGGATCTGGACAGGCCGCAAGCCTAGTCCAACAACTGGCTCCTGGAATTTAACCCCACCAAGTGCAAAGTCATGAAAATTGGGGAGGGTCAAAGAAGACCGCAGACAGAATACAGGCTAGTGAACCAAAGACTGCAAACCTCACTGAAGGAAAGGGATCTTGGGGTGAATTTAATACCGAGCACATCTCCTGAGGCGGACATCAACCAAATAACTGCTGCAGCATATGGGCGCCTGGCAAACCTAAGAATATCTTTTCGACACCTGAATAAGGAGTCATTCAAGACACTATACACCGTGTACGTCAGGCCCATATTGGAGTATGCAGTACCAGTATGGAACCCACACCTGGTCAAGCACGTCAAGAAATTAGAGAAACAAGAGCTAAGGGGTATGTTCTACGAGGAGAGGTTAAGGGGAATCAACCTGACGACACTGGAGGGATAGGGAGGACATGAGAACGACATACAAAATACTGAGAGGAAGTTGAAAAGTCAGATGAGTCACAGGGATGTTAGGAAATATTTCTTCAGTCATAGAAATTTCTGGAGAGTGAAGTAGTGGAGGCAGGATCCATACATAGCTTTAAGAAGAGATACGATAAAGTTCATGGAGCAGGGAGTGGACCTACTAGCGACCAGCGAAGAGGCGGGGCCAGGAGCTGTGACTCGACCCCTGAAACCACAAATAGGTGAGTATATATACACACAGACCTGTCACCTTACACAAACAGCAAAACATCCTGGACGTACGTCGGACCTGCGGTGGTCACACGAGCTGCCTCTAACCTCTGCCTCTCACGTGTACAGACGAGCTTAGTGTATACATATATTACAATAATAGTATATAATACCGATAGGTAGACGAGTAAGACGCGTGCAATAGTCAGATCTTTATTTCGAGAGAAACCTATCTGCTGAACATGCGTCTCGAGTTACCAACCAGGTTATCAACCAAGCTGTAATGGATACGTGTGCCCGAGGGCCGCCAGCAGCAAGAGCCTGGTTGACTAGGCAAACACAAGATAAGCCTGGCCCAGGGCCATGTTGTTGGGATAGGAAAACTCAGGAAGCCCTTCAGAGATATATCAAAGGTATATTCGGCAGAAATGAAATCACACATGGTAAACAACCGTGTCATTCTTTCTAACTCTAAACGAGAGTAAAAAAAACACAAATACTCATTTATTGATAAAAAAAATGCATTACTGCAGAGCGAAACGTCACTGTATGAAGCAGCCAACACGGACACACGACATGTGCTACATCACAGCCTGGGCTTATCTCACCAGCAAATACCATTGCGCGTGTTTCAGCACGCAGACGAAATACGTTTTTACAACATCGCCTGACGAAGATATAGAAATATAACTCGACTCTTCTCAAGGTAGGTGTACCAATTATCACCCCCCAAAAAAAAAAAACTTTCACAATACCCTTCTTAAAACAAAAAATATACCCCTTCCCCCCCCCCAGCTATACTGATAATAATGATAATACTTGCGAAGACCGGCACACCAAAGTTGCCATTTTGAACATCCCGTAAAATATAACGGTCACAGACAAAAATGTTGGCATTACAGCAGCTTAACTAAGGAAGTATTTCCTGTAACTCTGCAGATAACACTGACTTGAAGATGATAAACACAAAAGTAGCGCATCCTCTCGGTTACTAAGTTTACAATGTGGTAGTAAGGTGCTTTTGTGTACGTTAGGTTGGGTTACTAAAGGTTAGGTTATTAAGGACGGGGTTTCGGGGGTCAACACCCCTGCGACCCAGTCCGTGACCAGGCCTTGTGCTGGAGCAGGTCCTGATCAACTAGGCTGTTACTGCTGGCCGCACGTAAACTGACGTACGAGCCACAGCCCGGCTGGTCAGGTACTGGCTATGTGCCTGTCCAACGCCATCTTGAAGACAGCCAGGGGTCTATTGGCAATCCCTCTTATGTATGCTGAGAGGCAGATGAACAGTCTTGGGCCCCTGACACTTATTGTGTTATCTCTTAACGTATTCGTGGCGCCCCTGGTTTTCATTGGGGAGGGGATGTTGCATATCCTGACAAGTCTTTTGGTTTAGTAGGAAGTGATTTTCGTGGGCAGATTTGGATAGGTGGTAGGTCGTGTGCTTGTTACCGTACGCTGGGTTACTAAGTTCAGTGTTGTGGCAAGTGGCTGTGTGCAGGTTAGGTAACTAAGGTTACAGTGTACATAGGGCTGATGTTTCCTCAATTTTCGACACTGCCCTGACATTTGGCAATCAATTTGTAGAGATTGGATACACTGCACTCTAATGAACCAAAAGGATGAACCTACCACAACACTGCAAGCTTAGTGACTTAATCTAACCTGCACACAAGAACCTACCATAAAACTATAATCTTAGGAAACAAACCTGTACCTTACACATGCCAGAGGTGCATTGCAGGAGGCCTACTGACTTTGCCAGAGCTAATGTGTTCCAAATTTATATATAATTATAATAATATGATGACCAAGGCTAAAAGGAGTAAACACCTTTCGTAGAATATTCTAATTTTAATAAAGGTTAATGGGGAGGGTGAGCACCTTAAAGAGCTTCACTAGTGGCACCCCACCCACACTGTGTCCACTACTACTACTTTTACACTACCACATCACTCCATTACCAACTCACTGGTTCAACTACACACGTTTTTTTCAATTATGTCGCTGTATTGGTATGATACCGTGGCAGGTAATCAAGCCAGGAAGAGTGTCACGCATAAAAATTTTGGTTACGTTAAGTTAGATATGGTTAGAGTAGGTTTTAAACTGTCTTTTTTTTTCCTGACAATTTTGTTTTGATCTGCATACGACCGATACAGTCCCTTATGGGAAAAACGTCTCTCAGTTAAAACACACACACGTTGCACATGTGTCTTATTCATTAACTTGTTGGTATTGCATATTAGTGATGTATCGGATATTCGCATCCGCATCCGTATCTGCGGAACATCCGCACAATTTCTTACATCCGTATCCGCGTCTGTATTTCACAGCAAACAGGTATCCGCATATACATCCGCATCCGAAATCCGCTGAACATTCGCACAATTTCTTACATCCGCATCAACATCCGCGGAACATCCGCACAATTTCTTACATCCGCATCCGTAAATGAGTAAGTAAGACATCCGTATAAACATCCGCATACCGGATATCTAAATTTTTCACATCCGATACATCCCTATTGCATATCTTTAAGAGATCTAGTGGTGTTGACTCTTGGTGGTGTTGACTCTTGTTTATTTCTGGTGGTGTAGACTGTTTGGTATTCACTGTTGTTGGTTACTCTAGTGACACCAAGCCCCGCCAGCCAGCCACTACTCTCGGCAAATATAACAAGCTAGGAAGTTCTGCCATAAGTTTCTGTCGCCTCTACCAGGAAGCCTCAGTCGATCATCCGGTGATATAGTCACCAGAAAGCCTCAGTCGATGAACTGGTGATATACAATCACCAGAAAGCGTCAAACACAACACTTCCCAACTTTCAATCAATTAAACTTTTAGTTACCTGCAACTCTCAATTCTATTTCAATTACCGGCAGCAGAAGGTAGGCAGCATCCCAGGAGGACGGCATCTCAACCCTCCATCCCCCCTTCCTCAAACATCCTCCTATCACCGTGGGAAACCCATTTGCATCTCATTTGCATGTGGGTAATAAGTCAATTTTTCACCATGGGCTTCTCTCGTCCCGGGGTAGGTGAGGGGGCGTGGCCCGCTAACTCACCCTGGCACCTCAATGACGGCCCTTCCTCCCTCCCACCTCTCCTTCTCTTGCTTGTCTGGCTACACACATACTGCCTGCCCTTCAAGGAGGGTGATCTAAAAGGGCTCTTAATCCACTACAACCAAACCCTATTTACTGTTAGGTGAACGGGTGCAGATAGGTAAGGAGACATGCCCGAACGTCTCGGCCTAACCATGACACTGAATCCTTTTTTTTCCGCCTGAAATAAAATAACCTGGTTATATCTATTTTTAATTCCCTCTATAGAGTCCGCTTCCAGTGTCATAGTTCTGGTTATTTCACTGCTGTACCGCTATTGACGTGAAGAAAAGTTTCCTTATATCTATAGTCCTCATAGGTGAATATACCTTCCGACCAAGCCTACTTATACTTTGTTTCATCGTCGGTAAAGGTCCTATACACATCTGTCTGTGGTAGGTAGTAGGTTACTAGACAGCAGTCTTCCAGATAGGTACTACCGTCCTCTTCTAGGTGTGTGAAACGCAAACCTGGTTTCCCCACTGCCAAGAATGCTGATCTTTTATGTCTCATGAACATGCAAAATGACAAGTATGCTTTGCAAACTTCTACTAATATTCAGTGTAAACTTATCTTTACGTCCCGTCTGTTTCATAATTCGTATTACAGCAATACAAGACCTAGTTATCAAAGAAAGCTTCTTGTGAATTCAGTTCCCGAAAGTATGAAATTTCAGCTTTCATTAACACTCCTGAAAGGCTTATAAATTAAGCCGCATTTTAAAACCGATCTATGGACTGGTATTGAATAAACGTTATGACTCGTGACAACAGTGGGGCCTATCAAGAATTAAATAAAAATCCCGTTTCATTGCTCATGTGCAATCGTGATGCGAGTGAAGATGCGAGGGGATACCACGGGATAGATGCGGCATGTTTCAATGGCAAAATTCAAAGCAACCAATTTTTTTTTAGAAGCTGCTGTGTCTTACTTTAAGAGCGTTGAAAAAAGATTTACACTGCGACCCGTCATCTAGTCATGTATCTGCTTAGTATCAGCCACAGTCCTTGTCTGCTTATTAGGAAAATCGTGGTCCTAGGATCCGATTAATCAACATTTCAAAGCCTGGTGGTCTGAAAATTTAAGCGACATGACTATTTACACAGGTAGAACAGGACGAGGGAAGTCAGTGGAGTTGGAGCACCAAAACAAGTCAGAGACGCCAGGAGACATTATATCAGCGTTATGGTATTAAAGAAGCGAAAAACCAGGTGAACGATATTGTAGAGGATGGCAACAGTGTCTTTCCACTGTAGATATGGTGACACTTTAAATCTTTTGTAAATAGTTCATGCTCCCAATGCAATGGGAGCATAAACATCCCCCCCCCCAATGGAGAGGGGGAAGAAAAGGAAGGAGTGGGGGTTAATAAGGGATATGAGTGGGGGAGGGGTTGTTTCTTACCGGAATCCTTGCCGGAAACCGAGGCGCACCTCGTCTATCGTTTTTCCTGTTTGTGGACCCTGACTTTTTACGTCAATACGTTGTTCAATGGAGTAACTGCTTGAATCACGTTCACTTAATTTGAGAAAAGGAAACGACTTTAGACTGCTCACATTTCTTTAGGTTTTGCAAGATCTCGTAGCCACCCTGGAGGATCCATTCTGTTCACTGATTCAAAAGTATTTACGACACACAGCTCACTTTAGTCACCTGAAATAGGCGGACCCCAGAGCTGGAGTTTTAACATTCATCAAAAACCTCAGCTTAATAAACAGCTCTCGCTTCACACACGGAGGGCCCGGGTTCGATTCCCGGCGGGTGGAAACATTTCGACGTGTTTCCTTACACCTGTTGTCATGTTCACCTAGTAGCATATAGGTACCTGGGTTGTTAGTCGACTGGTGTGGGTCGCATCCTGGGGGACAAGATTCACATACATAATCCCCACTTCCTAACCCCAAAGGATCCATCTACGTCATGTTACATCCAGACTCAAACGTTACTGAGAGCAGCAGTTGTCATAACAGGGAGTGCAAGATGCCTCTTCACCTCCCGATAGGCACTTGGTGACACTTGATAGAGCAGCAGCATCCCAGAACAGCAGTGTGGTGAAACAGCAGTGTGGCAAAACAGCAATATTACATACCACACAACGGCGAATTCACCAAGCCAGATGTAGACGCACGTGGCAGGATGGAAGCCAGCTTTCTGCGAACTGTAGCCAACTGTCACAAGGGAACTGGTATCCGGTCCCGCTCACGTAACAGATGACTACAGTTTTAGTTTGAATTAAATTTTCCTGTTAAGTTCCATCGGGAGATTTTTCTATACTTTTTGTCTCGCCTAGTTATACTCGCCTCTTTGTGATTGTGAGGGTCGAGTCACGGATCCTGGCCCTATCTCTTTAATTAGTCACGACCTAATTCACAAATTCTCCACCCTCGAGGTTCCTATCATACATGTTCTTAAAGCTGTGAATATTTGTTCGCCTTCACAACTTCCACATTCTGGCTATTCCACTTTTCTGACCACTATAAGGAGCTCATTCCGAAGTTGTCCCGTAGCTCGACTGCTAGAGCACTCAGCTCACACACTGAGGTCCGGGGATCGATTCCCGGTACGGGTGGAAACATTAGGACGCGTTTCCTTAAGGCACCTATCAGTAAAATAGATACCTGGGTGTTAGTAGACTGGTGTGAATCGCATCCTGGGGACAAAATTGACCTAATTTGCCCGAAATGCTCTACATAACAAGGGGCTTTCTATTTAGTAGTATGTCATTGATGTCAGCTAGGCCTGAATTCCTTGGACATGTACTTGTAGAAATAAAGATTATTATTATTATCATCATTATCTGACTTCTATCCATCTTCCATTGATTTAAAAGCTTTTGAGTCTATCCCAATCAAATATTGTATCAAATCCTAAGGAGTATCTCAAATCGCGATTAAATCTCACTTGGTGTTTTTCTTTTAATTTCGTATAGTAACTTAAATTAAGGATGTGCCAAAGTATCGGTATCGGTGAATATCGGTCATTTTTATGGTATCGGAATCTGTTAAAAACCAGCCGATACCATTCGATAATATTACATGTGTGCTTAAAAATATCAACATGAACATCTTGTTAAGTAAAGGACACAATGTTAAGACATTTATTGTGGCACGTTTCGCTTCCAGGAGCTTTCAGCCGTTACGGCTTGAGAAAGCTCCTGGAGAGCGAAACGTTGCCACAATAAATGTCACATTAGTTGCATTTGTGTCCTTTACTTAACATATTGTCGGTAATTCTACCAATATTATTACATGAACACTCTTCATTACGACTGAGTTACACTTTGCAACATTTAGGTATCTTTATCCTGGAAACTTTTCGCCACACAGTGGCTTCTTCAGTCCAATACAGAAAAAATGTGGCATAAGAGTAGTTTGAGGTAATCAGTCCCTCAGCCTTGAGTCGATGTGTTCACTCGATCAATCTTGACCAAAGTGCAGCATATTCGCGGAGATGTGGCTTATATATTGATGATGGGTATTGATAATTCCATATTAAATCAAAACAATAGAATTCTTTCACTTGAGTCCTATTGCTTATTGCAAACTTTATTGAAAATGGTTTTAAAAACCGACAAGTTGAAGAGTGAGACACTTGTGCAACATTTGGGGAAATCTTTACTGAGGAAACGTTTCGCCAGCCAGTGGCTTCAGTCCAATGCAGAAAATAACCGAGGAAGATGGGGGAGGAGTATGAAGTGATCAGTCCCTCAGCCTGAGTAGATGTCTTCAGTCCATCAATCTTGAGAAATTTACAGTATGTGCTGCATTTGAGGTGGTCAGTCCCTCAGCCCGGAGAAGAGTTCAGCTTCATCGTCTGGAACGATATGAAGCTGAAGCCTGAGAACGGAGTCTTAAATACTGTCGAAGGTGAAGTGAAAGATCTCGAAGACGTTGAAACCCATACATCTCCTCATTCAAAAGGTGTACATGAATATACCTACATTGGACATCAGCTTACATATTGCTTCTATTACTGGGCCTATGACATAGTGTATATTCAAGATTGATGGACTGACAACATCGACTCCTCCTGTTCTTCACGATTCTCCTTTGTATGGACTGATGAAGCCACTGTGTGGCGAAACGTTTCCTCAATAAAGATACCCAAGTGTTGCGTATGTGTCTAATTTACCAACATAGTGTAACTAGTTAGTGGGTTTGGGTTTGAGAAAGACCTGCCTAGTACGGGCCAGTAGGCCTGCTGCAATGTTCCTCCTTTCTTACGTTATGTTTAGAATATTTTTCTGCTCTCGACGTCCGGCCTGGAGCCAGCTACTTCGTGACCGCCTGATCACTCAGGCTATTCCTGCTTGTGGGTCGACGACCTACATAGTCCGGTTTATCAGATACCACCTGCAGGAACTGGACTAGCAACCCCTTGAAGGCATCTTCGACCGGACAATATCTCTTATGAAGATTAAGACGCATGTGCAACAGTTAGGTATCTTTATTGATGAAACGTTTCGCCTACATAGAAGGCTTCTTCAGTCAAATATAAAGGGAGCAGTAGAAATGAAACAGATGTAATCAGTCCAACAACCTTACATAAAAAGTATTTAAACATAAGAACATAAGAGAGGAGGAACACTGCAACAGGCCTACTGGCCCATACTTGGCAGGTCCATGTCAGTCCCTCAGCCTGGAGAAGAGTTCAGCTCTATGGAATTGCATTAGCTGCACTTGTGTCATTTTACCTAACACATTGTCGGTAATTCTACGAACATCTACCATACGTGTGGGCGAACAATGCCTCCCACACAAACATTCCATCTCTTCCCATTATCTCCCACATCAGTAAATCATCATCCTGGTGTGCAGCTTAGGGACCTGGCAGTGAATACTCTTCAGGATCAGTTCATGGGATAACTCTCGCTTCAGTGTACTTTCTGACCGCAGTAAGTCGTCTCAAACTCACTGAAGGTTTACTGATACTATGAAAACAGGAGACGACTACATTTTCCAGCAAAGAAAACCGCTTCGTGATTATTAATTATTATTAATGGAGATGGGCTAAACCTGTATTAAAGAGGGCCACATAGCTCTAATTCCTTGGTTCAAGAGCCCTTCAAGAGGTGTCTTACTACACCCAGGTCTTCCGCTTGCTTACCGGTCCTTCCCGTACAATAATCATAAATATCACAAGCGATGACATTTCTAAGACCTAAGATCCCCAGTACTGACAAAAGTACCATCAGTACCCCAGTATCCCAGTACCTACACTTATTCTGTACCAAGGAACCAGTCACTCCATGCTGCTATATACTGAGTCGTCTGCAAGACGCTACTCTGTAACTTGAAATAAGAAATATAGACGTTATATTTAGAAGAGCTTAGTGAGCATGTCCGGTGTAGGTGTGCAATGTAGCCAGTGTAACGTGCAGTGTAGCCAGTGTAGTGTATATAGCCAGTGTATCGTGCAGTGTAGAGTGTATGTAGCCAGTGTAGCATGCAGTGTAACGTGTAGCGTGCAATTTAGCATGCAATGTAACGTGTAATGCAGCCGGTGTAACATGCAGTGTAGTCAGTGTAGCGTGCAGCGTAGCCAGTGTAGCGTGCATTGTGCCGTAGCCTGTGTAGCGTGCATTGTACCGTAGCCTGTGTAGCGTGCATTGTACCGTAACCTGTGTAACGTGCATTGTACCGTAGCCTGTGTAGCGTGCATTGTACCGTAGCCTGTGTAGCGTGCATTGTACCGTAGCTTGTGTAGCGTGCATTGTACCGTAGCCTGTGTAGCGTGCATTGTACCGTAGCCTGTGTAGCAAGCATTGTACCGTAGCCTGTGTAGCGTGCATTGTACCGTAGCTTGTGTAGCGTGCATTGAACCGTAGCCTGTGTAGCGTGCATTGAACCGTAGCCTGTGTAGCGTGCATTGTACCGTAGCCTGTGTAGCGTGCATTGTACCTTAGCCTGTGTAGCGTGCATTGTACCGTAGCCTGTGTAGCGTGCTTTGTACCGTAGCCTGTGTAGCGTGCATTGTACCGTAGCCTGTGTAGCGTGCATTGTACCGTAGCCTGTGTAGCGTGCATTGTACCGTAGCCTGTGTAGCGTGCATTGTACCGTAGCCTGTGTAGCGTGCATTGTACCGTAGCCTGTGTAGCGTGCATTGTAGCCAGTGTAGCGTACCGTGGCGAGGGCGTGGCCTGGCGGGACATCACGACGGGGATGTGGCAACAATGTCGTGATGGCCGGGGGCGCGTGCGGTACGGGCGGCCACGCTTGTCCAGATACACCCAGTCTTAATGCTGCTCGCCATTATTTAACCTTCACCACGCGTTATTTTTTCATTAATTTTCGGTCGCATATCGTGCATTATTAGCTTCACGCGCCGCGCGTTCTCCAGGCGAACCATTTTGACACTGCGAACTAAGGTTAAAAATCTGGCTAGTTTTAAGAGCGTGCTGCAAGGTGGCAACGTTGTCTATCTTGGCGTGGACCCTGGGTGGATTATGTGGTTTTCTAATGATCACGGTAAATTTTCTGTTGTGTGTATCCTTCCATTATCAGTGTCATTAGGAAAGTGAGGAGATAAGATCTCCTTGCTGCGTCAGAAGGTTGGCGGGCAGCTGGACCGGGAAGGCTGGCAGTGAAGCCTACATACCCAAGTGAGAACTGGCCCTGCCTCCTGCTAGCTCATGTAAGGTCAGTGAATCGTCGCCTGTTGATCACGCCTGGCTTGTGGCCAGTCTAGGGGTCGTAGGGGGCAGGCAGGGGAGCGGAAGGAACGCTCAGAGGCGGCTAGTCCACTCGCTGGGGATGATGAGGCCTCTTTAGTGGGGGCTCCTCTCTACGAACATAGGAAGAATGGAGGAACACTGCAGCAGGCCTACTTGCTTATTAACATGAGTGAATATGGTTATCAAAGCTAATTCTTTGGGTAGTACTGAAAATGGGTTGGACAAATAATTTTGTTAGTAGGTTTTGGTCTGAGAAAGACCTGCCAATTATGGGTCAATGGGCCTGATGTTACAAGGCAGGTAGGTCCTTTTCAAAACTTAATTATTCCCACCCACCCACTTGTCCAACATTTTCCCGAAGATGGTTACCCAAGCATTGGCTTCAATATCTCAGGTACTAATCAAACCAAGCCCTTCTCAGTCATATTGTCCAATCTCCAGGGTATTAACTTCTGTTATCCTGCTTAGGAGCAGCAGCAGTAGTAGCAATAAACCAGAAAAGACAGGGTTCTAGTCTTGAAGATTAGTTTTGCACTGGCAGGATGTGCCACGTAAGTCAAAGGCGATACTCAAGGAGCCGATGGAAATAAATGGTATAAAATACAGACACAATGAAAAAAACACATAAGCAGTATAATGTGATCCTTTATTGACAACGTTTCGCCTACACAGTGGGCTGAAAGGGGTGGGGTGGGGTGAAAGGTACTACCTTTCACCCAGGTAGATCTGTTTGTGACTTGATAAAGCCCACTATGTGGGCGAAATGTTGTCAATAAAGGATCGCAATATACCGTTTATGTGTTTATTTTTCCACTCAAGGAGTCAGGGAGGAAGACTGCTGGAAAGGCATTTTGCTTGTGGGGACAGAAAAGTTGCCGACGCTGGCTGTATAATGCCACCTACCTGGAGTGTGCTCCGAAAACAAGCTTGAGCAAAATGTCTGGTTCACGACGGATAACTAGCAAGAGTAGGATACAAGAGAAGTCGGTCAATTGTATGGTGGTTGACGGTGACTGTTAAGGTTAATGGAGGTAAGAACAAGATGCAAGTGTGTTGGGGTAGCGAAAGATTGCTAAGACAGATGAAGTCTATCATCTAGCTAGAGACGGAGGAGAGGGAGGGGGAAAAAAAGGATGTTTTGGGAAAAAGAAACGAGCTGGGGGTCTGCTTTGAAAGACGGAGGGAGTCGGGATGTGGCGCGAAGCAAGTCGGCGCCCACGTGTCCATACATCACCGCGGGTAATCACAGACTCGCACCAATTAATTACTTCCCCCGCCTGCAGCCAGCCGACCCGGACCTGCTGCCTTTACCGTGGGAAACGTACCAGCTGGGGGCCCTCACAAGTAGTGCCAAGAACTAGCTAACAACACCCCTTACTCGACACATGCAACCTTTTCTTAACAGCCCTGCAGAGGAACCAAGAACCAGCCGTAAAGAACGAGACGTTTTCGGGTGAGGGAAAGATGGGATATTTGTTTCGTAAATAGATATGGTAAAATCTCTACTGACGGATTCTCAGTCGTATGATGACCCACACTCAAACTTTTCGTCATTTATCAGAGGCTTTCCGCTGTCTTACTGGTCAGCTCAATAATTCTTTTTTTTTTTTGCCAGAGGCACTCATCCTCTGAGTGTACCGCCAAAATGACAGCACATTACAGTCTAAATACCTGACAATGCCATTAGAGATATCCATTCCATCTTTGGCTGTTACAATTATAGTTTACATCTTCATTTACAAATTAATATCTTATATATATATGTGTGTGTGTGTGTGTGTGTGTGTGTGTGCTGTGTGTGTGTCTGTGTGTGTCTGTGTGTGTCTGTGTGTGTGTGTCTGTGTGTGTGTGTCTGTGTGTGTCTGTGTGTGTGTGTCTGTGTGTGTGTGTCTGTGTGTGTGTGTGTGTGTGTGTGTGTGTGTGTGTCTGTGTGTGTGTCTGTGTACTCACCTAATTGTACTCACCTAATTGTGGTTGCAGGGGTCGAGACTCAGCTCCTGGCCCCGCCTCTTCGCTGTCTGCTACTGGGTCTCCGCTCTCCCTGCTCCATGAGCTTTATCATACCTTGTCTTAAAACTATGTATGGTTCCTGCCTCCACTATATCTTTCTCTAGACTATTCCACTTCCTGACTACTCTGTGGCTGAAGAAATGCTTCCTAACATCCCTTTGACTCATCTGAGTCTTCAGCTTCCAGTTGTGTCCCCTTGTTTATGTGTTCCCTCTCTGGAACATCCTGTCCCTGTCTACCTTGTCGATTCCCCGCAGTATTTTGTATGTCGTTATCATGTCTCCTCTGACCCTTCTTTCCTCCAGTGTTGTTAGTCCTATTTCCCTCAACCTTTCTTCATAGGACAGACCCCTGAGTTGTGGAACTAGCCTTGTCGCAAACCTTTGCACTTTCTCTAGTTTCTTTACGTGCTTGACCAGGTGTGGGTTCCAGACTGGTGCTGCATATTCTAGTATGGGTCTGACGTACACGGTGTACAGTGTCTTGAACGATTCCCTGTGTGTGTTTGTCTGTGTGTGTGTGTGTGTGTGTGTGTGTGTGTCACTGGGCTTACAGTGACATGTGTGTGTGTGTGTTAGTTACCATTTAAATATATTTTAGATAAGTTTTCAATAATTTAATAATAAACAAACACAATGAAATACATTTTTTCGTTAGGTTCAGAATGATTTTTGCGAAATTATTGCATACAACAAATTTTCGTTTGCCTTATTCGGCAATATATATATATATATATATATATATATATATATATATATATATATATATATATATATATATATATATATATATATATATATATACACAACATAGCAGTATTACTGGTATAACATTATATGTGAGACACATTGTGTTTGCTTAACTTACCGCACATACACTGCTAAACTGTTCCTTTTTTTTCATATTATCCACTTGGTGAGCATCTGTTGTGTCCACGTGAAAGTGGTGTCTCCAGAACAGGTATACCTGGTCTGTTGTGTCCACGTGAAAGTGGTGTCTCCAGAACAGGTATACCTGGTCTGTTGTGTCCACGTGAAAGTGCTGTCTCCAGAACAGGTATACCTGGTCTGTTGTGTCCACGTGAAAGTGGTGTCTCCAGAACAGGTATACCTGGTCTGTATGTGCATGAATCTGTCTCAGAACAGGTATTACCTGGAATGTTTGTCCACAGTGGTCTGTCTCAAGAACAGGATACCTGGTCTGTTGTCCACGTAAGTCGTCCCTCAGAACAGGATACCTGGTCTGTTGTCCAAGTAGAAGGGCTGTCTCAGAACAGGTTCATTTACTGGTCTGTTCTGTGTCCAACCTGACAATGCTGTCTCCAGAACAGGAATACCTTCTGCTGTTTCTACAATGCTGCTGTCTACATGTGAACATAGAACCTAGACTCGACTATGTAGAATAGGAACCCTGACTTGTACCAGAAACAGAATCAGAACACCTAATTCCTGATCATCCCGAGTGAAGTAATCCTTATCACTGACATCAGCCGTATTTTGGATAATGTCACAAGGTTACAAGGTTAAAAAAAAAGTTTGACAGCTCAATATATTTGTCAAAAGAAGCACGGGAGACGAATTTTTAAAGTTAGATTTTAGATTTAGATTCTGTCTCAGCTTCAGAGGCAAAATCAAATCCCCCCCCCAAAAAAAAAAAAATCCATGCCTCTTGACAAATATCGCACTGGTCACATACCTGGCCGCGGAGGCATTAATCACCGAAACCTTCTCCACGTATACAGGCATCAAAATGTCTTTTCCTTGTGATGGAAAAGGAATAGCAAAGAATTTTCGCTATTGGTATATCCAAGGACAACCATATACAAATAATTGATACTGTCATTATGAGTGGCATGTTAAGATGACCCTAAGTTAGGCTTTATCATGAGGTGAAACATAGAATATATATACTAGAATACACAAATAACCCGCACAATGAAGAGAGGAGCTTATGGAGACGTTTCGGTCCGACTTGAACCATTTACAAAGTCACAGTAACAAAAAGGAGAGTAGTATATATACTACTACTACTACCACTCCTCCACCACTTCCTCTCTTGTTCCCGTCCCTGTCTGCTGGCCTATATATACTCCCTCCTCTCCTTTTTGTTAGTGTGATTTTGTAAATGGTCCAAGTCGGACCGAAACGTCGTCGTAAGCTCCTCTCTTATATGTGCGGGTTATTTTTGTATTGTTCCAGTCACGGTATTGTGCCTTTTTTTTTATATATATACTTGAAGTTTGATGTCTCTCTACCATGAAGTAAATTTTCACGGTGGCGACCAGTAATGAAGAAGCGGCCACGCTGTCAACACTGCTGTTGACAGCAGTAGATTATCGTTGTACATCAAGGAGATATGTGGGCATATGACGACTGGTGTGAACTGAGTGTGGGCATGGGTGAGGGAGAGCGGGTGGGAGAGCGGGTGAGAGAGCGGGTGAGGGAAAGTAGGTGAGGGAGAGCGGGCGAGGAAGAGTGGGTGGGCGAGCAGGGCTGCTGAGGGCGCGTGACGGGGTGGGCGCGCCCAAAGATCCTCAGTGATAATGGCTGCCCAAAGTTTTAGCGGTTGGGCTGCTGCTGCTGCTCCCACTTTACTCTCCTGCTGCACCTTCCTTTACCTCCTCTCCTGATGCTGCTTCCCCACCTCATCTTCCCTACTGCTGCCCCCCCTTTTCCCTCCCCTACTGTTCGTTTCCCTTTCCATCTCTGCTGCTGCTACTACTACTGTTCCTTCTCTGCACTGCTGCTCCTCCTGGAGGGTGATTCAGTAGCCAGGCTGCTCGTCTGGTGGTCCAGTGGCTGTCATTAAGTATTCTCACCACCACCATCACTTATTTCTTTATCTACAAAGTCATTCACTTGTTGACATGTCATCACCTGTCAGCCCTTTACTGTGTTTACCTTCTGACTTGTGCTGCAAACACCCTCCCTCACAGTGGAACCTCTGTATTCCGAATTAATTGGTTTCTGAGTGTTCTGAATATTTGATAAAAAAAAATTCATGGGAAATAATGCAAACTGGATTAATTCGTTTCACAAAGCATTTTTAAGTCAGAATACTGGTTAATTAAACTTGTAAAATAACATGTACAAGCAAGAAATCATACATGAACAATCCAAGAATTTTAACTCCTGTTGCCACATTTGCACTTATTAGGGCACCTTTATTTTGTTTATAGTAGAAAATATGGCAGATGTTGACATGCCATATTCCTTGGCAAGGTCAACAAGACGTATTCCACTTTCGTATTTTTGAAACAAGTTCTTTTTTTTGGTTCAATGGTGGTTCTTACGGCTTTCCTTTTAGTTTTTTCTTCACTAGTCTTGTTCGGGGTCATGATGACTTATTTTCAATAATTAAACAAAAATAACACAAGTTATACAAAAAATAACAATTGAATCACAAGAGGTCAAAAAGCATGTGTTGTTCCGAATATAGTGACAGTTGCCAATATCGGTACTTTTTTTCCTCGATTTTTTTTTCCGAATGCTGGATTTTACGAATAAAGGTGAATCCGAATACAGAGGTACTACTCTATACAAATAAAGAACAAGCCAGATGAGGATGGAAATCTTTAGCTCTGGATCTTTCGCACTCTCATGCGTCGTCAGGAGCTATGCAATGTTGCAAGACAGCAACAGATAGGAGGAGAAATTCTCTTATGCAAGGCAGAAGGTATCAGCTGCGGACCATGGCAAGTGTCATGGTCCAGAGAGAGAGACTGGGGGGGGTGAGAATATCCATCGGCTTCAAAACTTCATAAAAAATAAATTCGTCTGATTCAACAAATACAACAAAGGAGAAACAATGCCAACACGAGGACCCGGAAGTTTCTGAGGGCTCCAGTGTACCTAGGGTCTCGTACAGAACCCTGAGGGGACCCGCGAGGGCTTGTGTACGCGCCCCCTAGTGGCCACTCTATTAGAATTACTATTGATAGTTATAATTATAACTTTAATTTTTAAAGGGGTGGATTGGGTAAGCCAGTGGAAGGACTATCAATGACCAAAAGCTCCAGTGCGGGTCATCATATGACTAAGACCCGGGTCAGGGAACACTTGTCCTGTTTCCTGACAAATCTTACCTAACCCTAGTGGCAGCCGGTTGATGGTAGAGGGCCACATGGTATTGCACCGAGCCCCCAAGTGACCCCGAGGAGTTTGAACAGGGATTTCCGTATCCACGGGGGATCGTACAAGACCCAGAATTTCAGGGGGTTAGTACAGAACTATCCGTGCCTCACTAGTGCTCATAAAGGGCCCCCGAGTGACCCCGGGGGCTCGTCCAGGGACCCGGGGTCCCCGTAGAGGGCCCTGAGAGCGCCTGGTCCCAGCACACTGAAGGTGCCTACAATAATTGATCGTCAGAGAGATTTGGGGAAACCTGGGCAATAATTTAAGCACGAGCGCTGGTGGTTACGGCACATCAACCCCCCAAACGGTACGGTCTACTCCCTCATAATGTTCAACGTGAAACTCGCCCTTGTAACCGTGAAGAACACAGAACTCTCATCGTCCCGGTGATCATAATTCACGGTGCGTTGATGTCGGGCGGTGCGTGTTGCCGGGAGATGCTGCATGCCTGCAGTGTGTGCTGCATGTCTATGGAGCACTGCAGGCTGCATCATTGCACAACGGTGCATGATGCATTTGAACAGTGCACACACAACAGCTACACTCATGAAAATGGAAAGAGGTGAGGAGTAGGGAGCTAATGACAGATGAAGGAGAAAGGAGGGAGAGGAGAGGAAGACGAGTGTGAGAAGTAGGAGGCAGGGAGATAGAAGATGAGGCAAGGAGAGAAAGAGAGCAAGTGAGAGAGAAGGGGGGAAGACGGAGGAAACAAATAACTATCCATAATAAAAGCCTAGAGAAACTGGACTAAGAACCAGGTATTCTCAGATGCTGGGAAGAACAGCAATCAATTTACTGTTATCATGGGAAAGCACTAAACCCACAGGGATTATGCTGAGAGGGAAACGTTCGAGCAAAAGGACGGAAAGATTCAATTACTAGAATCAAGAGCCTCTCACCGGAACAAAGAAGCCTCTTTAAAGGGAAAATAGGTAAAATATTTCCATGATGCTGTACATTATTATTATATTCATAAGCAAGTGCTAAACCCGTATGTCATACGAGCAACTTCAATTTCTTGGATCATGAGCATTCGACTACCCCTTCCCTTGAAGGGTGAGATACTCAAACAATATTGAGTTTGTACATGTTACTGGAAACTGTAGCACTATGTAAAGACACTGACGGTGCACTGCAGTAATAATGTCTCAAGTGAATCAAGGATAAATCATGAATCACCAAATTGCAATAAAACGACTGAAAAAAAAATTATATATAACGGGTGGGGAGTTGAAGCCATGGCAAGAGTCCTGAGCCTTTTCAGGCCAGGATAAATCACGTAGTGTGGCAGGCACTGCCGACAAGTCTGGTGGAAAGCTTCTTTTAATCAAGCTTCTCAAAGTTCTACCCAGAGCAAAGCATTTTCTCTCTCTTCACCGCCGGTGTCAATGTATGAGGATCTCTCTCCCTTCCCTTCCTCTCTCTTTCTCTCTCTCTCTGTGCTCTCTATGAAGAGACTGCATTGAAAATAGGTTGGGCCTGCTGTTTACAGAGATCTGACTCCGACCTCCCCCCCCCTCTTCCCTAAAGACTCGAGTGATAGCTTTGCAGCAGATATCAACTTCTGAGCAGAACCTAATTACTACCAACCTCTCACCACTCAGCAGATACCAGTCACCCGCCACTCGCCAGATACCAGTTACTCGCCACTCACCAGATACCAGTCATCCACCACGCAGCAAAGGCCGCTCGCCAAAATCGATTTTAGCGTGATGGCGGGAATGGCGATAAGATCGGGCGCGTCGAGCGGTGGTAATCAGCACTCCCCCTCCTCCCCTAATCGTTGACTGCACATTAGGGACTGCTTCGTGGCCAACTTGAGGTAAACTCACGCCACGCCAATGATCAGTTACTACGGAGCCGCTGGGAACTAGGTCGAGTGGACACTATCGGACGCTCCCACACTTGTGACGCCATGTCAATACAAAATACGTCTGGCAAAGAAAATACAAAAAACTTCCAACATGATTTGTTGACCATGAAAAGAAAATGTATAAATTAAGATTACTGCCTGATCAAATGTATTGTATCTAATATAGTATTACTTTTTCTAAATCTTTATACCAGTCACCCGCCACTCACCAGATACCAGTCACCCGCCACTCACCAGATACCAGTCACCCGCCACTCACCAGATACCAGTCACCCACCACGCAGCAAAGACCGCTCGCCAAAATCGATTTTACCGTGATTATATATATATATTATTAGAAACGAAGATGAATGGGGGGAGAGGATAGCTTGAACCGTGGTCCTGGGGTTGGCAGGTCCAACGCTGTACCGCTGAGCTTCAGAGCTTCTAACAGAAGATTCAGAATCTACTTCTGTCCATGTTTCCGTCAGTTGTACCAAGTGTAACACTACTGACTCCTCCCCACAGCCCAATAGCTTTCGCAGTAAATCTATCCTTACTTCCTTCAAAGCCATATGGTCTGTGAACTCAGTTGAAGTCGTAATAAATTAAAAGACTTCAAGAAAAAACCCACTGAGGTTTCTCCTCGAAGCTGTTTGAATGTCCTGCTGGTCCCACCACCATTTTTTACACAAATATACATTCTTTATGTAAAACTGAAAAAAATTAAGGCTATACCGACCGTACAATAATAAAACCAATAATAATAATGATAAAAATAATAGTCAGATTAAGAGCTAAATTCGAAGGGGCAATGATGGTACAAGGATGTGATTGAGTACAAAATATAAAAATTGAGATACTTGAGAAATACATAAGCGTGTGTCATCAACTGTATTTCAAAAATTTCATCCAGCTCCTCAGTACTGGAACGCGTACCCAAGATGCAACAGGCAAAAACCCACCGAACTACAACACAGATCTTGCAAAAGAAAACTATCTGCTCCGGGATCCTTAGTTCCCTTGTCGAGTCATTCTCCTAATTTTATTTTATATACGGGTGGTGTCTCATACGGGAATTAAGGACAGAGACAACAGAAAATCTCCTGCAGGTGCTAGAAGGCGAACCTTGTCCTTTCTAGAGACACTGCTGAGCACTGAGAAGATATTTTCCCCAGAACTGAACTACTCCAAAGGGAATATTTTTTTTATGAGGAGCTTGTCTGGTTCAATATTCTATAAGGGTATCTTACTGACTTGTCCCTTTAATAAAAATTGGATCTTTTATTCCAGGAGAAACTCTCAATCGCTCTGAGACTATCTTCACGACTGGTCCACTCTATGTAATACACAGGAGACAGTAACGTACGTAATGTTTTCTCCGTCAGACGACCCATAAATTGATCTTTGTGAGGCAGCATTGAACGTAGCAGGTACGCCAGGAGGGATCCAGACACCTGGCAGGTAAGCCAGGAGGAATCCAGGTACCTGGCAGACACGTCAGGAGGAATCCAGAACCTATTCCTTTGTTTATTCCTTTAGAAACATTTTTTATGAATTGGTAAATACCCCAGCTATTTAGGCCGAAAAAAAAGTGCGCTGCGCTTCTAATTAGACAACTCTGTAGGAACGACGTTCAAACTCCATCACCAGGTTAAAATTACCTAGAGTCGGGAAGGCCGGTTTGAAAGATGAAGAACTCGTGTGGTGTTTCAAAAAACATACATGACAGGGGGCTATTCAACATCAGTCGGTCTAAAGTTATAAAGCAAAACAAAGAACTAGAGCTTGCCTTCTTCCCCCTCCCCCAATAAAAACTGAAATAGGTAATTTCACATACAGTTAGAAATTTACACATACACACGATAAAGCTCATGGAGCAGGAAGAGTGGACCTAGTAGCGACCAGAGAAGAGGGGAAGGGAGAGCAGAAGTTGTGATTCTACCCCTGCAACCACAAGTAAAATACAAATAGGTGATTGCGCGCGTGCACTCAGGCGCGCGCGCGCACACACTTGAAAGGACTTAATTTTGAACGAGTTCTTGCTAATTGACCAATTTTACCTATTCGGCATGACACACACACATACATACACGCACGGATATACAACAGGCTTAGTGTCTAATCGACATGTGCCTAGGGCAAAATGGTAACACACACACACACACACACACACACACACACACACACACACACACACACACACCGCGAAGTGTGTGAGGAGCTCAACATGAGATTCAAAGAGGTGTTCACAGAGGAGATAGAAGGACCTCCAGAAAGGAGGAGAGGTAGGGTACACCATCAGGTGCTGGACACAATACACACAACTGAGGAGGAAGTGAAGAGGCTAATAAGCGAGCTAGATACCTCAAAGGCGATGGGGCCGGATAACATCTCTCCATGGGTCCTGAGAGAGGGAGCAGAGGAGCTGTGTGTACCCTTAACAACAATCTTCAACACATCTATCGAAACAGGGCAACTACCTGAGGTATGGAAGACAGCAAATGTAGTTACAATTTTTAAAAAAGGAGACAGGAACGTAGCACTAAACTACAGACCAGTGTCACTGACATGTATAGTATGCAAGGTCATGGAGAAGATAATCAGGAGAAGAGTGGTGGAGCACCTAGAAAGGAATGATCGTATCAACGACGGCCAACACGGTTTCAGGGACGGGAAATCCTGTGTCACAAACCTACTGGAGTTCTACGACAGGGTGACAGCAGGGGTGGGTAGATTGCATATTCTTGGACTGTAAGAAGGCGTTTGACAGTTCCACACAAAAGATTAGAGTGAGAAGATGGATCAGTGACCTAGGCAGAGCGAGTAGACGGGAAGTGCAGCTGACAGTGGATCAGTGAATACCTGTCAGGAAGACATGACAGGAAGTCAGGTCCCTGGCAGATGATGTGAGTGATGAGAGCCGGACGAGTGGGGTTCCACAGGGTCTGGAGGTGCAAGGCCTGGTGCTGCATTTTGGATTTAGTGAACGTCATGAAGATGGAAGGAAAGACCCAGAAGTGTCTCCGGTTGCAGATAAATGGAAGTCTTGATGAGAAAGAATTCAACTCAACAAGATATGGCAGAATGTACAAAAGAAGTAAATCTGACAAAGTGCAGACCTGTCACAGACTTAGGCCATCTGGAGTATGCACCCGGGCCAACTGTCGTCAGTATTATATAAGATTGTGGAAGTGTAACGTTCAAAGAAACTGCGCAGACAAGCTGCCCAGCTCAGGGGGCCCAGGACTACAAACCTCAATCAAGGAAGAAGATCTTGGTGAGTATACACAGGCACATCTTGAAGCACATCAACAAAAAACTGCTGCATCATGGGCCTAGACTAAGACAGATTCGCATCTTAAAGAATCTTCAGACCTTATATCGTTACCCTAGGAGATGCAGCCCCAGTTGAACCACACCTAGCCAAGCACGTAAAGAAGCTAGAGAAAGTGCAAACGTTTGCAACAAGACTAGTCCGGAGCTAAGGGGTATGTCCTACGAGGAGAGGTTAAGGGAAATCGACCTGACGACACTGGAGGACAGGAGAGATAGGGGGGACATGATAACGACATATGAGATACTGAGAGGAATTGACAAGGTGGACAAAGACAGAATGTTCCAGAGATGGGACACAACATCACAGATGTTAGGAAGTATTTCTTCAGTCACAGAGTGGTCGGGAAGTGGAATAGTTTGGGAAGCGATGTAGTGGAGGCAGGTTCCATACATAGCTTTAAGAAGAGGTATGATAAAGCTCATGGCGCAGGGAGAGTGACATAGTAGCGGCCAGTGAAGAGGCGGGGCCAGGAGCTGTGAATCGACTCCTGCAACCACAACTAGGTGAGTACACTACACAGCCTTGATCAAGCACACAGTCATGAAAACACAAACAGTCCTAGATACTTCATCACCACTACACCATGCACCAACGACGGCCACGAACAAACAAAATATCAGGAACAAGTACTAGGCTGAGCAGGAAATCTGCGAGCAGATCCACCATGGTTATGTATGAGTCATATTTCACGGGAGGAGCGAGTCAAGTAGTGGTGGAGGTGAGTACATTAGGCAGCGGTCGGCACCAGCACTAGCAGACCGAGCCCACATAGGCAACCGGGCTCGGCAGACCGGCATTTGGTCATACGACCGAGGCCATCCGGCGGGGTACCGCTCCACCCAGTTAAAAACTGCAGATTACATCATGTGATGTTTTGAGGAGTGAAACAAGTAGTGGTGGTGGTGAGCGCATTACGGAGCCACCAGCACCAGGATGGTCAGAGTGTGAGCCTCGGGGATGAGTTACCTCACAGATGAGATCACTGATAACATGAATGTTAATGAGCGAGGTGTGACTTTAGGGATGGGTTGCCAGACTTCCTCGTCCATCTTCACATGCAAACTCAGATAAAAAAAAACGTATAAAAATTATCACACTATTAACGTGCTAATATTGAGATTAAAAGTGTTCCATTGTTAAGTCTGTCACCTGAACACAAGTATTTGCACACTGATACCATGGTACCATTGACTGAAAATGGTATGGTGATAACGACAACGACAATATGTGAAAAAAGACACTTATGCACAGTTCAGGGAATTTATTAGAAGGAACGTTTCGCCACCAGTAACTTAGTTAGGACTGAAGAAGCCACTCTTGGCGAAACGTTTCCTCTAATGTCCTGAACTGTACATAACTATTTTTCACATTGTGATTACACAGATGCTCTCTCGCTCTCAAATACACACACACACAATGTTTACTCTCACATGCTTGCGAGAGATGGGCTGAAGCTCCTAGTCTCAACAATCAGTCGTGTGTGTGTGTACCGGGAATTGCAATAGCCATCAGCATCTTCTCTGAAGATAATATAAATGGCGCCTAAGCTGCCAAGGCTACCAGATCAACATCCGTAATGGGCTTATGGTAGCGCTCTAGGCGGCCGAATCTCGCTCGCCATGCTCAACACTATCGCTTCAAGTCATCAGTGCGGCATATATCATAGACACAATAGACTCCTCAGGGCCCATGCCAAGTGGATTTAAGAGGCCATTATGCACAATATAAAGAACACGCAGTACACTATAGAGACGTAGCCTGGCAGGATTACATGCTATTGCAATACCATATGATGCTAGAGCTCTTCAAAGCTCTTCCAATGGCCGTGTGTGTGTGTGTGTTTAAATAGTGCGTTGCAGTGAACTACAATGATGCCAGGTCCTACGTGTGCCATCATGAAGGAAAAGTGGGAGAGTAATGTGCACGGAGAGACATGCACCTTCTGCAGGAGTACCTGGCTGGGGTGAGCGAGCACCTGTCACCTAAATCTCTCTTAGGTGACCGCTGCAGCGATAAATACGGCACCTGGCCAATATCTTTGTAAAACTATGAGCACGCAACCTCTAAACTACTATATTTATCTCTAATAATTGTTTAACCTTTGTAACTGTTTTACCACACCTCTAACTGTCATGCCACACCTTTGTAACTTTTACCACACCTTTCAGATTAATTTTAGACGCGCGTAAAGTTTCAATGTAACGAATGAAAAAAGTCACAATACCCTGGGTAAAATGATATCCAAATAATCCGCATTCGAGAGAAAGAGAAAGTACTGTCGACGTTTCGGTCCGACTTGGACCGCTGACAAGTCACAGTTTCCGTGTAATACTAATTATTATTATTATTATGAGCAACACTAGAGGCAATTTTCAATAACAGATATTTGTTACACTGACACCCATGGCACTTAATGTTCGCATGTTAACTTCAATTTAATTCGGATAAACAAAACACCCAGCTAAAAAAAAAAAAAATCACGAAAGAGCAAAGAAACACCCACGACAGAGCAAAGAACACCCAACAAAGAAGAAAGAACACCAATAAAGAGCAAAACAAAATAACGAACAACTCAAAACAAACAAACCCCAAAAGACAAAGAAAACATAAAACAAGGAACAAAATAGTATAAACCAAAGAAAATAAAAAAGACAAATTAAAGAAATCGAGCACAAGACAAGAGACCGAACACTAGGGAGCTAACAAGAAGCTCGTCAGGTAATGGCTGTGCTCTAAGTCAACAGTTCAACTCTTCCCTGGCACAATCGAGCCTCCTCACCACGAAATAAACGAAGACAAGAATCCTATTTGGGGCATTACACGAGTGGACAATCACCAGGAGGCCATTAAAGCCATTGAGGAAATTATTTTTAAGGTGAGTCGTACTCTCCTACTCTTTAATTAGGAGTGCAAAATGGCCTTCAGGCACGTTACCCCAAGCTCAACGATTACAGGATCCTGTGGCTGACGTGTGGAGAAGACTCTTGAGGTGTCAGGATATGGAAAAGGAGCCTTGAAGTCTCGTACTCTCCTACTCTGTAACTAGGGGAGCAAAATGGCTTTTAGAATTGTTACCCCGAGTTTAACCGATTACAGGATCCTCTGTAATCTGGTCGGGGAGCCTCTGAGAATCGGACGAAAAAGAGGGAGAAAGGAGGAGCCTCTGGGCATCCGGTCGAGGTCCTAGATAAGAATCCCAGGCTCTTATCTCTGCCACTTCTGCGTTTATGTCACTTTTACACTCGAGGAAAATGGATAGTGCGTCGCCCGTTGCACAGAAGCGAGTCCATTTTTTTTTAAACATTGTTAGTGCAACATCTGCGAATTTTAAAATGATCCTAGAGAGAGAGAGAGAGAGAGAGAGAGAGAGAGAGAGAGAGACGAGAGACGAGAGACGAGAGACGAGAGACGAGAGACGAGAGACGAGAAGACGAGAGACGAGAAGACGAGAGACGAGAAGAGAGACGAGAAGGGAGGGTGGGGGGTTGAGGACGATTTAAGAAAGCTCAAACGTCTCAAAATCGCGTCAAGATAACATAAGTTCACTTATTTTCAACCTGACAAACTAAGATGGTGTCAAAGACACACTGGTGTACACCTACCCGATACCTTTTACAAGTACCTGCCACTTGTGTCCTATATAAGTCTGAAGAACGATCGTTACTCGTAAAGGCAATGGTTGTTTGAGTTTATCTAGTGTAAAACATCGCCTGCAAGAGTCATTAAAACCTATGGGTTGCATGGGGGTCATCGGGATACAAGCGAATCATTAACACCAATCTGTTGCAGGCAAATCATTAAGGCTGCAATTCACCTGTACACTAGTTTCAAGAATACTTTCATTAAGCCCTATTTTAGACTTGAAACGCTTAGTGTACTTATACAGATACATACTCATTTGTTGGGTCAGGTGTACCTTCTTCCCTTGAGAGAAGCGCGAGGTTCACCAGTAATATATATGTCGTGCCTAATAGGTAAAATTAGTAAATTACCAAGAACTCATTTAAAATTAAGTTCTTTCTAAAAAATTCTCTAACACGTTTAAAGATAATTTCGCAAGAATCATTCTTACCTAACGAAAAAATATTCTGCAGTTAAATGACAGTCAGGTTTGTAGCAGGTGTATACTGAGCGAAGCCTGGGTTGTGTAACTTTCTCCTCTGCCTTTTTTTTTTTTAAGTAGGTAGGTAGGGTAGGTTCGTCAGGACACCGGACAGGTGTATTCAAATACGCGTGGGCACAGGAAGGCAGCCACGGGTATCCACCCACTCCAAAATATACGTGTTTGCCCTTGCGAATAAAACAATGGCAACATTTGATAAGGCTATGGAAGTAAAATCCCTACTAAAGTGAATAAAGATCAAGTGATAAAACCCCGTGAGGCAGTGAGTGCCAGTGGCTAGGCGGAGTGGAGCTACCAACAGAGGGATGGATAAATTAGGCAAGATATCACGGTGGACTGGAGTGTCAAAAGTGACAGTTTCACTTATGTTATCTATATTGTTCCTGTTATACAGTACGTAAATGACCGTCTCGATGGTCTAGAATCGCACATATCAATCATCGCCGACGACACAACACTAACAGCGAGCATCTAAACCGATAAGAACTGTCGAGGACTACAAGATGAAAAGGACCGGCGACAAGAATTGTCGAAAAAATGGAATTAAACCACAGCAAATGCTAAGTGCTGAAAATAGGTGAGGGAGTAAGAACACCTCGCAAGATATCACATGGAAAAGAGCAGTTGAATAACTAACAATGAGAAGGAGATTAGAGTTAACATCACACCTAAAAACGCAAGTAAACTGAACAACTTCGACGGTACATGCCAGCCTCTCAATAAGACTGGCAATCAGAAATCTAAATAAGGAAACAATCAAAATAATTTGCCAACGTATGATCGACCATACCTTCAGTAAGTAGTAGTGTTCACGCATAATGAAACTAAGACAATGGTAAGGTGCAAAGGTTTGTAGCCAAATTAGTATGTGAGCCCAGAAACGAAACCTGAGTTCACGACGCAAGAGGAATGTGTATGTTAGTTACCATTTTGTCCTAGGCACATGTCGTTTTGGCACTAGGCCTGTTGAGTGTGTGTGTGTGTGTGTGTTTGTGTGTGTTTGTGTATGTACTCCCTTACATGTGACTAAAGGGGTCCAAGTCTAAGCACCTAGCTCCGCCTCTCAACTTGTCGCTTGCCAGTTTCACCATCTCCTAGCCTCTATGTATGTATGTATGTATGTATGTATGTATGTATGTATGTATGTATGTATGTATGTATGTATGTATGTACGTATGTACGTACGTACGTACGTACGTAGTGTGCGTGTGTGTCGAATAAGTAAAACTAGCAATTCTGGCTTAAACAGCATAGCTCTTCTTTCCGAATAAGGCAAGCGAAAATTTATGTATTCAAACTTGTGTATGTAAACTTATCTAAAGTATTTTTAGTTGGATTAGGCTAAATTAAACTGCGATTGTTATAATAAGGTTAGGTCAGTTTTCTAAGATTCTTTTGGTACAAAATTATAAATTTTTACATTAACATAAATGTAAAAAAAAAATATCTTTAAACATATAAGAGAAAATTTTTGAAAGGACTAAATTTTAAACGAGTTCTTGACTAGTTTTACCTATTCGGCACGATATATATATATATATATATATATATATATATATATATATATATATATATATATATATATATATATATATATAAATTTTCAGAAACAGACAAGGATAAGAAAAACTGTATTAGTGATGTATCGGATATCCGCATCCGCGGAACATCAGCACAATTTCTTACATTCGCATCCGCATCCGCATTTTACTGTAAATAGATATCCGCATATGCATCCGCATCCGAAATCCGGTCCGCATAAGTAAGACATCCGTATACACATCCGCGGATATCTAAATTTTCACATCTGATACATCCCTAAACTGTATCACGAGGAAACAGAAGAAATATAGTTCAAAATATTTTAAAATGACTATCAGAAACATTAGGAAACAATTTCATAAGTGAGCAGCAAAAATATGGAATAAACTAAGAAGCAATATAGTGGAAGCCGAAACAACTCGTAGTTTTAGAACAAGATATGACGACTGATAAAGTCAGCTACCAATCTTAAGAGGCGGGCTCAACCACCGCAAACTCATTAGGTAATTACACACAGTTATGGTGTAGGAGTGTAAATATAGTCCACTCAGAGATTACAATAACATCTTATCTTCACACCCATCAGTCGCCTTATTATCTTCATTTACATTCATAGTCTACTGCTCCCTGACCCGTGGTGTTCGAAGATAAACTGCACAGGAGATAACGGCTCTTATGATCACCAGCAGACCTTCACAGGGATGAAGATAAACAACGCCACAGGTGAAGACTATAAATGTTTGCAAGTCGATGACCAAAATCAAAGATGAACAGCTAATGTGTTTTACAAAAAAAAAATTCGTTTAAGTTTCCATGTTATACGATCGAACGCTATTTTTATTGAGTCTGTCTTGTTCAACTGACCACAGAATATATTTTCTAGTCACATCGTCGTTTAGGTGGTGCTGTGTACCAGGCTCTTCTTTCATTACTTTTGGGGATATGTTGTCATGGGTTTTGTGATGGCCAACCCTTTCAGGAGGTTCAACACTGCCTCTTCTGAAGTGATGATGTTTTGTTTCTGCTGGTACTTCCTTATGATATTTCTGTCTGATACCTATCCTGCCTCTCTAATTCATTCTTGAATCTTCCTCCCAGTTTCGCTTTTGACTTAGCCTTTATTTTTGTCATTATCAAACTGATATTCTTCTCCTTATCCATTATCAAACTGATATTCTTCTCCTTATCCATTATCAAACTGATATTCTTCTCCTTATCCATTATCAAACTGATATTCTTCTCCTTATCCATTATCAAACTGATATTCTTCTCCTTATCCATTATCAAACTGATATTCTTCTCCTTATCCATTATCAAACTGATATTCTTCTCCTTATCCATTATCAAACTGATATTCTTCTCCTTATCCATTATCAAACTGATATTCTTCTCCTTATCCATTATCAAACTGATATTTTTCTCCTTATCCATTATCAAACTGATATTCTTCTCCTTATCCATTATCAAACTGATATTCTTCTCCTTATCCATTATCAAACTGATATTCTTCTCCTTATCCATGTTGTGGACTTTCTTTTTTTTTTCTTATGGTTACTCTTATCAAACTGGAATACAAGATTTCGTTCCATCGCACTCCTCTACTCTTCTTTCACGAAGCTCCTCTACTCTTCTTGCTTTACGGTTGTATATTCATTTTTAATTAATATTTGGTTAGCTTGTGAGTCGGGATGTTTTCTTAGATCAAAACACTTGTTTCCGTTACGTCTATTTTTAGGGTAAACTATTAATATAAATGTTATAGATATATTGCAAAAATTTGTACATATTTTATATACACCATACCAATATAATTCAGATCCATTCACTGTCTATATAGAACTGTTTTAGATTTGGATTATTTTGTTCCTGTGTGTGTAAGGGAGATGGAGTGGGGATTGTAAGGGGTGACTGGAATGGGAGGCTGCAAGTAGGAAGACCTCGTTCGCTCTACAGCATCTCTGATACACTTCTGTCCTGCTCACCACTTAATTCTTGCACTGGCCGTTTTCACGGGAGTTAAGAGGTCACTGCACTTTAACATGACTGCGGTAAAGTGGTGGTCGTGTACAGCGAGTGCCTGGTCGCCACACGTCTTCATTCACAACCCTGCGACCGCACCTGGCACTCCAGCCTTATCAGTGCCACCACATCATTACCAGGCGGCTGGCACCAATCCCTCCCAACCTCCCTCCTTTCGTTCCCCATCCTTTGCTCACTCTCCTTCACCCATAATCTCACTAGCTTTCCTTTCTTCCCCCTCCTCCTACTCCCATTTCTTCTTTACTCTTGCGTCTCTATCCTTCCATCTCCCCATCAACTGACTGACGCATCATCAAAGAGACCAGTTTAAAAAAATCAAACATCCGGTTATTTTATCAACAGAGGTTTTTGTTCTGATAACACAGAGGACATCTGATAGTTCAAATCAGTACGATAAAAACTATCTCTTTCAGTAATGTGAAGGATAAGCTTCTTTCGAGATAAGCTTGTGTCTGACACGAGTGTTCTAGCAGCCCAGTACGTCCTCCAAACAGAAAATGTATTTTATGGCAACCGTAATTAACCAATGTTGATTTGAAGTTAACCATCAATAAAGGTCTACTGTCGAAAAGCACTCGGTCATTGTTTACAGGGAAAGACCGGTGCTCGGTCACGTTGTTTACCTGGTAACGAGTGTTTTCTGAGAAAGTCTATTCTGACGTTTCGCTCAGTGTTGAGCTTTATCAATTTCAATGATACCTTGATAACGATGACTTGATAAAGCTCAACAAGAAGTAAAACATCGTGAGAATAAAGTCTTGCTTTACAAACACACACTACTATACTTGTTGACATGTATGTCAGTCAACCCATTGTATTTACTAAAGAAAATCATTCATGGAATACGTCACATACATCTGTACATTATTTGGAGTTGAATGCATGTGACAATGTCAGCTGTCTGGACTACTTCCGATAACCTTTTGAGTAAGTTTAATTAGTCACAGGTATACATAAGTACTATCAGTGTAAATTACGTAGGATAACCCCCAAAAAATCAAAGTGACTTACTTCCATTGGAGTCCTTGTGTTGGGATTTAGTTTCCACAGTTCTCTGTCCTGTGTAAACTTGAGAACTGTACACCGGTAACTGACTTGATGTATCCCTGTGCAAAGATGTGTCTGCGTAACTCTTGTTTATACTTTAGCTTCATTACACGTGTTATTGTGATGTAATCTGGATAGTACATATTTGAAGAACAGTAATAATTTATTCTGTTTGGTTCTGCCATATTTTTTTCCTATGTTGTATTTAAAAAAAAATTCTTACTGAAATTGTGTATTTTTATGATTTTAAACGGAGAGATGTTTGTCTACAATAGGCGCTGCTTCGAAAGCAGACGCAAACACGTCTTAATTTGAATAAAGATGACATTCAGAGAGGAATTGACAAGGTGGATAGGGACAGAATGTTTCAAAGATGGGATACATAAACAAAGGGTCACAACTGGAAGTTGAAAACGCAGGTGACCCACAGGGATGTTAGAAAGTATTTCTTCAGTCCTTGAGTTGTGAGGAAGTGTAACAATCTGGAGGGTGATATAGTGGTATGATAAAACTTCTGGAGCAGGGAAAGAGTGGACCTAGTAGCGACGAGCGAAGAGGCGGGGCCAGGAGCTGTGAATCAACCTTTGCAACCACAAATAGTTAAGTACAAATATGTAAGTACTCTCACACACACACGCACACGTACACACACACGCACCTACAGACAACTTAGTGCACTCCCCCACACACTTACATATCCCCTCCCCAAACACACACACGCACTTACCGGCTTCCACTCAGTACTCAGCGCATCTTGATCAAACAACCACTAATGGCACTACAAGTAGCACCACTCCACACCACAACCAACAACCACACTATCAGCACCAAGGCAACATGGGGGAGGGGAGGTGTGCGATTGAAGGCGGGGGTTATGAGCGAGGGGGGGAGAGGAAAAGAGCGACTGTGATAACAGCTCTAAGTGCGAGAGAGATTAAGAGGGTAGGCAAGCAGGGAGATTAAAAGAGGTAGGAAGTTAAAAAACAAAAACAGGAGAGAATAGAAGTAGGGAGGTAAGGGGAAACATTAATACGAAGGTACGAAGGCAAAGACGAGGAAGAGAGATTAAAAAGACACGGAGGTAAGAGGGACGAAATATTAAAAATTATAGAACACTTAGAGAATGACTGGGTAGGAGAAAAGTGGCTAAAACTGAACCCTTCACGAAAATGACTGAGGAAGAACGATAAGTATGATGAAAATAATGTAAAATGCCGATAAGTTGACGTAGCATTTTCCTGAGAACAATTATCCCTCTTATATAGTTCCGAAAAAGTGTAATATAATTGATGTTTATCCGAGGCAGCTACAGTGAAAAGCTTTGTTCCACAAGGCACAGTACTCGCTCCCATCCTAGTCCTCATATCTGACAGACAGAGATGTAAGTCATAGATACGTGTCTTCCTTTGCGGATGACACCCGAATTGCCATGGCAGTGTCCTCCATCGAAGACACCGCAAGACTCCAAGCGGACATCAACCAAATCTTCAAATAGTTCACTCAAAACAATATGAAGTTCAATGAAGAGAAATTTCAATTACTCAGATATGGAAAACTTGAGGAAATTAAAACTATCAGGGTATACAACAAATTCTAACCATACAATAGAGCGAAAAAGTAATGTGAAGGACCTGGGAGTGATAATGTCAAGAGGATCTCGCCTTCAAAGACCGCAACAATGTATCTACCACATCTGCTAGGAAAATGATAGGATGGATAATGAGAATCTTCAAAACTAGGGACGCCAAGCCCATGATGATTCTCTTCAAATCGCTTGCTCTCTCTAGGCTGGAATACTGCTGTACACTAACTGCCCCCTTCAAGGCAGGCGAAATTGCTGACTTGGAAAGTGTACAAAGAACTTTCACGGCACACAAATACGATAAGGCACCTAAATTACTGGGAACAGTTGAAGTCCCTTAATTTGTATTTCATGGAACGTAGGCGAGAGTGATACACGATATTATACACTTGGAAAATCCTAGGGGGATTAGTACCAAACTTGCACACGAAAATCACTCCCTATGAAAGCAAAAAACTCGGCAGGAGATGCAACATTCCCCCAATGAAAAACAGGGGCGGGACGAGTACACAGAGACAACACAACAAGTGTCAGGGGCCCAAGACTGTTCAACTTCCTCCCAGCATACATAAGGGGAATTACCAACAGACCCCTGAATGTCTTCAAAAAGGCACTGGACAGGCACCTAAAGTCGGTACCTGACCAGCGGGGCTGTGGTTCGAACGTCAGTTTGCGTGCGGCCAGCAGTAACAGCCTGGTTGATCAGACCCTGATCCACCACGAGGCCTGGTCTCAGACCGAGCCGCGGGGGCGTTGACCCCCGTCTCGTAAGCGGACGATGGATAAAATGTTATGAGCTGGGATGTAGTTGACTAAGCGATTGACTGGAAATTCTAGGATTGGTAGACCGCGAGTTCGAATCCTTTCATTCAATTTAGTGTTATGTATGTGTGTGTGTGTGTGTGTGAGAGAGAGAGAGAGAGAGAGAGAGAGAGAGAGAGAGAGAGAGAGAGAGAGAGAGAGAGAGAGAGAGAGACTAACAGACACGCAACAGACACTTTGCAGTAACGCTGCAGACATGGTGAAAATTGGACTGTCGGAATATATTAATGAGAGGCACAGGGGCCAATTTTACGAAGCTGTTTGGTTTCTTTAGCGCGGAGAAAAACAATCCCAGGAAACATGTTCTCAACACTCTGGAAAATTAAATAATAAAACCAAGATGAACACTGAATTCTGTTCAGTAAAGAATTTACTTAAAATACTCCTTGTGTATTTCTGAAAGACACGCACACATAGGCGCTCAAATGTGCACAGAGAGATGGATCTTCTGGGACGAGACCTTCAAATATGCTCCCATTTCTCGCCTTTCAAACTATCATTATCCATTCCCTTAAATCTACTGATAACTTTTTATGCCATTATTGTGTCATCCCTGGTTCTTCTAGCCCTAATGTAGTTAGATTCACTTCTTTTAGTCTCTCCTCATAGCTCATTCTGCTTAGCCCAGGAACTAGTCTCAGTGAAAATCCTCTGCTTTCTCCACTTCCTTGCTGAGCTTCATCAGGTGTGGGTTCCACGCTGGTGCTGCATACTCAAGTAGGGTATTAGTGCATCAGAGGGCCAAACGTTGCTCCCTTTAACCCCCTCTGATCCCTATTGGATATCTGGGCACCAGAGGGATGAAAACTGTCCCCTCTGTGGGGAAACTGGGCACTGGAGCTGTCCCACTGTAGGGTATCTGGGCACCAGAGGGCTGAAAGCTGTGCCCCTCTGGGGAGTATGGAAACACCAGAGGGCCGATAGTGGTTTCAACACGGGCAGACTCCGAGGCGGGGCAGTGTATGATTAGCTTAATAGGATTTGTCACATTTTGCCGTGGCGGGTAGTGGGCTGAGCGGGGAGTGAGGCTGGTCCGTCCCCCATGTTAATGTCTGGAGCCTTGACCCTCAGCCCTGGTGGATCCTCCTCCCTTTTGGGTTTCACATTACTTTTATTAAAAGGAATATTATCATGCTGCTGCTTCTGCATCTGTTGGGCTTTGTTTACCTTGTAAAATTTAGTAATTCTGCAAAGTAGATAAGAGTTGCACACACACTGTTTATAGTCTATGTCTTTACAATATGTACCTGGTGATGGTGGTAGTAGAGTTCAATCCCCACCCGTACCGTGGTTTGTCTGCAATCGTGTCATTACAATTTCGTGAGTGGTAGTGGCGGCGGCGGCGGCGGCAGTGGTATCTCAGCCTGCTTGAGAGGCAGGTTGAGATACCAGTGGTGCTGAACCCAGCAGCTAGGAGGTGCGACTATGGCTGGGGGAGCACAGCACCCTCAGCATATGATTATATTAATGAGACTGTCACATTTCAGGCAAATGGTCTGGGAGGGGCGTGGTACGTTGACGTAACAAGAGTGATAGCTCTAAGACCCCTGCCACGGAGCAAGGCTCTTATTATTTTTAAAGTTTTCAACCCTCGGACTCACTCTCTTGTGGGTTTTATCCTGAGTTGCCCCCGTCAGCGTCCTTAAGTACTTTGTAAGAAAAAAAGAATACATCTTTGTGTGTTACACGAAGAATAAAAGTCTCCGTACAAGGACCCCAGTGTAAATAAGTCACTAACTTTTTTTGAGTTATCCTAGGTAATTTACACATGTACGATAATTGTACTTATGTGTACTTGTGCCTGAATAAACTTACTGTTACTGGAACAATACCCAATTAACCCACAATACTAGAAAGTGATCAAATTTTATAATCCACTTAGTATCTGCCATTCAACTACAGACGCTCCGGGTAACATTTTAGACACGTTTTAGTGAGCTGCCCCTCTGGTTCAACATTTAAAATTGAAGCCTCACGTTAATGTCTAGAAAACTAATTCTGAACATCGTGTGGGCTGAAGATTTTTTTTTCTTTTCCAGTTTTCAGCAGCTCCATGCACCCCAAAATTTAATTTTCATGTAAATTCGGGTTCGAGGATGTAAAGCTGTCGTGCATGATTATGCTGTTATCTTAGTGGAAACTCTATGCGAAATAAGGCAGTGAGAGATTGCATTTTTCAGGCAGTGAGTAAGTATGATAAATGGATGAGAGAGGTGTGGTGGGCGGTGGAGCGTCCATACTGCCCACTCAGGTAGTCTCTCCACTGATTGAATATTTGAGCGATGGTCTTGATACTTGCAGATAAAGAATTCATGAAGAGTAGCGGATGAAGAAAAGAGAGGAGGGGAGATGGAAATGATAAAAAAGAGAAGCAGATGTGATGTAAGAGATAATGGAGGGACGAGAAAGATGAAAGTAGCAAGATACAAGGTAAAGTTTGTAGTATTTCACAAAATTATGTACGACTTGATGCAATCAGAACGTGAAGACTTTGGGGAAGAGAGAGAGAGAGAGAGAGAGAGAGAGAGAGAGAGAGAGAGAGAGAGAGAGAGAGAAGCTTGAATGTTGCAACAGACAAGAATAAATTTAACAGTATAACCGATCAAATGGTAGGATTGAAACGTACTATCTTCTTGGCAGCATATTCCCGCACAGGATGAGTGGCACTGCTTATATATATATATATATATATATATATATATATATATATATATATATATATATATATATATATATATATATATATATATCAGTAAGCCAGCAGAAGCGGAAGGCCTCCGTCAGATAACCAAAAGCTGCGGGGCATCATATGACTAAAGACCCGTGTCAGGAAACACTTATCCTGTTTCCTGACAAATCTCAACTAACCTGACTTTTGTTCCAGGCGTTGGGACAGATTAACTTCTCCTGGGTCTTTTAGACCACATGAAAAACAAATAAACTGGGCCAGGGCGAACACAGCACGTTAAGAATCAGAGTAGATAATAACAGACGAAAAAGGAAAAAAAAAGAAAACAGTGTAGTAGTAATGACAGATAGCCCACCAAAATTTAAAAAATATTTTTACTTGCAGCTGTGGAGCATGGAAAGAGTCAACACTAAGAACATGCACACAAGCTGTGTGTGATGAACTTTCAGGTGTTTAGAAGAGAAAACACATTAGTATGAGCCTTGAGGCAGCCAGAACAACACTGTTCCTGACGCCTGGGAGCACTACGTGACAAGTCTCTACCGTGGCCACGACTGGAAGACAAGTGGTGAACCATACACTTTCTCTTACCTTCACCACAACTCTCTCCTCGCGAGCTGACCCATCTTTACTTCCTTCTACCTACCTCTCTCCTAGCAGGCTGATCAATGAGATATTACAAGGACCCCAATGGAAATAAGTTACTTTTTTGGGGTTATCCTAGGTAATTTACACCTGGTAAACTATGTATGATAAGTGTACTTATGTGTACCTGTACCTAAATATACTTACTTATAAGGAATCAACTTAAGGATTCTAAACAATGTTTAGCTGCGAGCATTTGAGGCCAGCAAAATGCTGGATGTCAAGGCTACAAATTTCGAGTAAAAACACCCGAAGCCACACAGCGGGGATAGGAGCTGTGAATCGACCCTTGCAACCACATATAGGTGAGTACACGGTATAAACAGTTCTCCAAACCTGACTACTCTAGGGATCCTAAAACAATAAAATAATGGAGGCCAAGGGTGCTGTCTTAACGCTCAGAAAAGTCATTTCCCCAACCCCAAGAACCCCAATAATCCCCGCCCCCCTTCCCTAACTCCTCCAAGACCACCCCAACCCATTTCCTCTCCTAGTCTACCCCTCGAATTCTCCAGCCTCCTCCCCTCCCCTCCTCCAAAATCGCCTTCAGCAACACCTATCCCCACCCCCTTAAGATCATGTCTCCCGTCCTCCAATCTCTTCCTCTTCCTAAGCTCCTCTCTCCTATGTGCGGGTTATTTGTGTATTATTCCTACTCCTTTTCCCTTTCTGTCTCTTTCAACCCCTCTCGTACCCCCAGCAGTGGGTGCCTGCGCCGCGCGATGCCTGGTGATAAAGACTGTAAGAAGCGCATCATAAGATAATAGCAGGGAAGGAAAATTGGCTTGTCCGGCAGGCGTGTTATTAACGTGAATAAATGTAATGCTAATGAGAGCTGGATTATAAACGCTGATGTTTATATAATGCGGATTTATGAAAGGAGGGGATTTTATTTGTTGTCTCTCTTATTAACAGGCCATTACTGTAATTTTTTATTTTATTCTTAGTGACCATTAAGGGAATTGGATTTTACCAGTAGTGTGTAATTAAGGCAAAATAATTAGTCGATCAATAGGCTACAGTGAAAAATTTGACGTGTTTATGTAATCCAGATTTATCGGTTTCATCGTTGATGCTTTATTCATGACCGAGTATGCCAACAGTAGTTCCTTATCTCTCTATCTCTCCCAGAGTGACAGACAACTCAAGAGGGGAAAACAGTAGACTTCCTTATCTCGTTCTCTCCCCCCAGCGTGTCAAAACACTCCCGACGGTGATCAAGAAACATTTCCTGAACTCCTGGGAGCAGAAAGTCATCAGCCAGATCAAAGTGATCAAGACTGATGGACCGAACACATCGACTCAAGGCTGAGGGACTGGTTACCTCAAACTCTTCATCTTCCACCATTCATCTCTTTACCAGACTGAGGAAACCGCTGGCCTGCCGAAAGTTTCCACAATAAAGATTCCAAGTGTTGCACAAATGTCTCGGTCATCAATTGAACCATGTACGGTGTGCGAAACCTGCTCCTAACATTTCATCCTCTGATGGTACCACTTCCATCCTCAGGATGAAGACGTACTTTCAGACGTCCCTTACACCTTGTCTCTGACGTAGTCATGGCCTCTGCTTGTCTTGTATTTCATTAATCTCGCTTCTAGTTGTTTTTAAGGTTTACTTCTGCTTAGCTCCGGAACTAGTCTCGTAACCAATTCTCTCTGGGACTATTTTCTGAGTATGTTTACCCAGGTTGTGTCTCCATGCTGGTGCAGTGTGCGTGCGTGTGTACTCACCTAATTGCGGTTGCAGGGGTCGATTCATAGCTCCTGGTCCCGACTCTTCACTGGTCGCCACTAGGTCTACTCTCTCCCTGCTCCGTGTGTGTGTAGCTGAAGGGGGTCGAGTCACAGCTCCAGTGTGCGCGCGCTTATGTATCTGTAGGTGTGAGGGGGGGCGAATCTCAGCTCCTGTATATATGAGTGCTCTTGTGTGTCAACACATCAGAATGTGCATGTGCATTTCCATGTATTTGTATCAATAAATAACAATAGTTGACTTCTGGCAAGGTCTCGCTACAGCTCGAGGGAATATTAAGACAAACATTACATTATCAAAATTCTTCAAAGCAGTTTCATTAAATCTCGCACAATATTTCTTCAGAGTTCAGATGACGCACACAGTAATTACTTTTACGTCAGTCAAGTACTTTATGGAATTTGGCACAAGAGTTGGGAGGCTCTAACTAGTTTGACACTGAACATGTTGCCCTCCACCGTGGACTCATGTTCATCATAAACAAAGTTGTGTAGATGACTGCGTTGCAACCTGTCCATCACAATTAGCTGGCATTCTTCACTGTCATGTAGTGTCGCAATCACTGGCCTTGGAGGTAGCACACATAACATGCTTACCTTGCAGGTACTACCTTCTCACGCCTGCAAATAGGCTTCTGTGGCATGGGAAGTCCAGCAAGAACTGAACCAGCAATCAATCCTTCTCAGTGTTCTAGTACTATGGTATTGCTTCCCCTATTACCGCTTTATTTTTGCCTTTTACTGTTACCTTACTTGGAGTGGTACCTCCAAAAATTCCGTATATACTTACTGATATGGGTTTACAGGAGTAGAGTCTCGGTTCCTGATCCCACTTCATTACTTACACTCGACCGGCGTTGTTTTCTTCCCTACTCCTTCCTGTTACCACTGTGAAACTTCTCCAACGTCCTCTTGGCTTTTCTTTGTTTTATTATTCATTTATTTCCCATGCTCATTTACTTATTTCAGGCTGCACTGCTAAAGCCACTAATTACCTTGTATGTCGTAATTATGTCTCATGGGTCTTCTCACTACTTCACTCCCCTCTGCTACAGGACTAGTGCTATCTTAAGCCTATGGACATTCTCGAATTCCTTCAGAGGAAGATTGTGAAAGCACATGAAAGCGCTCAGGTTTTATTTCACACACACACAATATATATATATATATATATATATATATATATATATATATATATATATATATATATATATATATATATATATATATATATATATATATACGTATATATATATGAGTATGAGTGTACTCACCTAATTGCACTCACCTAATTGTGGTTGCAGGGTCGAGACTCAGCTCCTGGCCCCGCCTCTTCGCTGTCCGCTACTGGGTCTCTGCTCTCCCTGCTCCATGAGCTTTATCATACCTCGTCTTAAAACTATGTATGGTTCCTGCCTCCACTATATCTTTCTCTAGACTATTCCACTTCCTGACTACTCTGTGGCTGAAGAAATGCTTCCTAACATCCCTTTGACTCATCTGAGTCTTCAGCTTCCAGTTGTGTCCCCTTGTTTCTGTGTTCCCTCTCTGGAACATCCTGTCCCTGTCTACCTTGTCGATTCCCCTCAGTATTTTGTATGTCGTTATCACGTCTCCTCTGACCCTTCTTTCCTCCAGTGTGCGTGTGTGTGTGTGTGTGTGTGTGTGTGTGTGTGAGAGAGAGAGAGAGAGAGAGAGAGAGAGAGAGAGAGAGAGAGTTGTATCAAGCAAGTCCGTGGTCGATAGGAATATAATAGAATCATGTTTCATAAACAAAAGTTTTGAAAAAAATATGAATATTTCTTTTGGTTTATATTAATTGGATTCACTTATAATCAATAAAATTTTGATAGAATTTAATGATACATTAGACAAGTAAAAAATTTTAATACTTGGGTAGGGTATCAGGAGTGTTTCACAGATTCGGGTGTTGTCACGCGTCTGTGAGGTGTAGTCTTGGTGTTGTGACGTGATTATGAGGTGTAGTCTTGCCCCTTTATATGCCTTCCTGTTCATGTATTGTTTTTTATAGTTTCTTGATAATGTGAGAAATCACGAAAGCGCTTGGAATTTCGCTATTTTTTTCACAGTGGTTGCTTTGCATAATTATATATATATATATATATATATATATATATATATATATATATATATATATATATATATATATATATATATATATATATAAAAGGAAGGAAGTTTTCATTGCATTTATGGATTTAGAAAAGGCATATGATAGAGTGGATAGGGGAGCAATGTGGCAAATGTTGCAAGTGTATGGAATAGGTAGTAAGTTACTGAATGCTGTAAAGAGTTTTTATGAGGATAGTGAGGCTCAGGTTAGGGTGTGTAGGAGAGAGGGAGATTACTTCCCGGTAAAAGTAGGTCTTAGACAGGGATGTGTAATGTCACCATGGTTGTTTAATATATTTATAGATGCGGTTGTAAAAGAAGTAAATGCTAGGGTGTTGGGGAGACGGGTGGGATTAAATTATGGGGAATTAAATGCAAAATGGGAGTTGACACAGTTACTTTTTGCTGATGATACTGTGCTTATGGGAGATTCTAAAGAAAAGTTGCAAAGGTTAGTGGACGAGTTTGGGAGGGTGTGTAAAGGTAGAAAGTTGAAAGTGAACATAGATAAGAGTAAGGTGAGGAGGGTATCAAATGATTTAAATAAAGAAAAATTGGATATCACATTGGAGAGGGATTATGGAAGAAGTGAATGTTTTCAGATATTTGGGAGTTGACTTGTCAGCGGATGGATTTATGAAGGATGAGGTTAACCATAGAATTGATGAAGGAAAAAAGGTGAGTGGTGCGTTGAGGTATCTGTGGAGACAAAAAACGTTATCCATGGAGGTAAAGAAGGGAATGTACGAAACTATAGTGGTACCAACACTCTTATATGGGTGTGAAGCATGAGTTGCAAATGCTGCAGCGAGGAGGCGGTTGGAGGCAGTGGAGATGTCCTGTCTAAGGGCAATGTGTGGTGTAAATATTATGCAGAAAATTCGGTGTGTGGAAATTAGGAGGAGGTGTGGAGTTACTAAAAGTATTAGTCAGAGGGCTATAGAGAAGTTGTTGAGGTGGTTTGGTCATTTAGAGAGACTGGATCAAAGTAGAATGACTTGGAGAGCGTATAAATCTGTAGGGGAAGGACGGCGGGGAAGGGGTCGTCCTCGAAAAGGTTGGAGGGAGTGAGAGAGTAAAGGAGGTTTTGTGGGCGAGGGGCTTGGACTTCCAGGAAGCATGTGTGAGCGTGTTAGATAGGAGTGAATGGAGACGAATGGTTTTTGAGACTTGACGAGCTGTTGGAGTGTGAGCAGGGTAATATTTTGTGAAGGGATTCAGGGAAACCAGTTAATTGATTTAGTTGGACTTAGAGTCCTGGAAATGGGAAGTACAATGCCTGCACTTTAAAGGAGGGGTCTGAGATAGTGACAGCTGGGAGGGACTATTCTCAGCTGTCGTATCTGAGCTCCTCTGCAAAGACAGTGATTATGTATGAGTGTGGTGAAAGTGATGAATGATGAAAGTATTTTCTTTTTGGGTCACCCTGCCTCGGTGGGAGACGGCCGACTTGTTAAGGAGAAAAAAAATATATATATATATATATATATATATATATATATATATATATATATATATATATATATATATATATATATATCATCACAGTGTGCGCGCGCGCGCGCGCACACACACTTATAGACAAGGGAAGGACTTGAAGCTCTGAACCTCTACTTCCCACGTTAGCAACAAGCCAAATTACACAGTACTATATCCACTCGACCAGATCGCACACAACTATAGGCACCCAGAGCCGGTCTTAAGTTATTTCATTTCAGACGCTGGCTCAACGAGACCCATTTTACAATGTTTAATAATCTGCAAATGAGTGCATTGTAAAACATGAAGGACGGGCTGGGACCTCCGCATCTTGATTCTCCCCGTCAGCAGGAAGATTAAATAACTTGTCACCAGCCTAGTGCCACCTACATTGGGAAATATAGCCTCGTCTCTGCTGGCGGAGGCGTGGGGAGTCAACGTGCTAAGGTTCGAGTCCTTTCCTGGTCTCAGATAAAATATTTGTAAATAATTTCGGTTGTTGCGTGTGTGCGTGAGCGTGTATGTGTGTGTGTGTGTGTGTGTGTGTGTGTGTGTGTGTGTGTGGTGAGCGTGTGTGTGTGTGTGTGTGTGTGTGTGTGGTGGGCGAGGTCGACACGCTCCCTTGTGATGTCATGGTCTTGCTGATGATCCTACGCTTCAATATACGGGGCCTAGCGACTGAGGGTTATATTTACAATTAGTTTCCCATATTCTTAAGTCTCACATGTGGCTAAAATTATTTTTCTTGGCCTATGCGGAGAATATAAATTAAACGCACTGACAATCAGGTCATGCTAATTAAAGTGTGAGGGAGAGGGAATTATTGAGTTCCTCGCATAAGTGCGATAACTAGATCGAATTTAGATTTTGCTGCAGCAGCAGCTAGTTTAGTACTAAGCCCACCTCATTTCCATCATGTGAACGGAAGCGCAAGAACATATACAGTAGATATGAAAAAAACCTACAAACTAGGTCTGGTGCCGGGCCTGACCCCGGGGGCATTGACCCCCTGAACACCCTCCAGGTAAACAAACCACACCGTACGGGTGGGGTTCGAGCTCACGGCAAGTGAGTTTGGAATCGTGTTATTACCCTCCAGGCAGGTAAGCCCCACGAAGATGTGTACGGCTGCGTATATATTTACAATTTATATCTCATCTGCAACAGGCAAATTTTGGATATTGCCTTTAAAAGTTTTGTATCTAACTTTCACTAATAAGATATTTTGGCAAAAGAATTGTACATTAATTCTATCTCTGATTTTTTTAATGTTTAGGCCTGGCTTTTCCGAGGAGCATGTTGTTAGTCATTACGGCAGTCGACTGCATTCAGTGAAGGCACAGAATCAGTAACGATGAAGGAATCGAGTTCATTGTCTTAAGTTAACTTTAGTGCCATTAGGATGGCAAACAATTGTTAATTCTTATGACTAACTTAATATGGGTGTTACAATTTTAAAGGCAAGTGAGAGCAAGAGCAGACACAGCCTTACCAGTCTACACTGTTCAGGTCCATCAGTGGAAATAATTTGTGATATCTTTTTCTTAACAGTTAGGCGAGAAATTTCTTTGCAATAATAACAATAATAATTTCTACAAGTAAATATACAACGTATATAGACCATAGCTAACATCAATGACATATAGAAAGCCTCTTGTTATGTAGAGTATTTCAGGCAAATTAGGTTTTGTCCCCAGGATGCGACTCTCACCAGTCGACTAACACCCAGGTACGCTAGATAAAGAAATTAATTGTAACTGAATGTCTTCACAATTAATTTAGATTTGAGTTCGTTTACTTCTAGATATTCAACAAGATTTAGTAGATTTTAGCACAAACAGAAGAGTGATAATGAGTTGGGAATTTATTGGGCTGCCTTTCATGCATTCTGCAGTTTCCTTTAAACTATGTTCATTCTGAGGAAGGTTTGCATGCCGTCACCTCAAATACAGAGGGGAAATTACAGGGCGTCACACAGCCGTCAGTGGCAATAGACACGATGTACTTACTATTGTGTCCTAATTGTTACCTGTTTGTCACTGGGCCAACAAAAGCCGTCAAAGAGTCGCTCATCAGCCCAGCTCGCCTCTTGTGCCCTGTAGTCCTGGTGAGCAGCTTTTGTTGTGTTGTAATGCTGGGTGTCTGGGGCAAGGTAGAGCTTCTTTTTTGTCGTGTCCACGGGGTGACGTGTGTCTCAGAGCGGCGGCGAGAACCACCACCAGTGGTAATTTAGCAGCCCAACGTGTAATCCACAGAGAAGCATCTTTTACATTGTGATTTTTCATCTCTCCCTCTCTCTCTCTCCTTCCTTTACTATATTATTTCTACGTCTCTGTCTGTTGACGATTTGCACGGAAAAATAAACATGCTCAACAATTTTGCATATCTGCAGGTGACGAATTCAGAGCCAAATTTAATATGATGAAGATTTGAATATATTTTAATCCTGTACACGCATTCAGTGTGTGGAAGAGAATTACTTAAACCAACACCAGTCTCTACTGACCATTACCACCAGCAGCAAGAAAATAAACTTGTTATGCTAGACTGTTTTGTGCTGTTTTTTTACTTGTCATTAACATAATATAATGTACAAATAAGTGTAATTAAATCCATGGAATTAATGAGTAACGTTTGACACGCACAACCACACACACACAACCACACTCGCGCGCACACAACCATGCGCGCACACATGCCATACCCAATGATTCCACCCACCTCAGTACAAACTCCACCTTCACACCAACCACCCATAGTTCCCCATCAGATCTCCCACTTTCCCAACCCCAACATAGCCCCCAGACTACGGTTTTAGAAAAGAAGTTAAAGGTTTGGTATACAAATGCAGATGGTATAACAAATAAATGTGAGGAGTGGCATGAAAGAATAAAGGAGACATCCCCAGACATAATAGCACTCACAGAAACGAAACTCACCAGGATGATAACAGATGCAATCTTCCCACCCGGATATCAAATCCTCAGGAAAGATAGAGGGAGCAGAGGGGGAGGAGGAGTTGCACTGCTCATTAAGAACAGGTGGGGATTTGAGGAAGTGGAAGGAATGGATGGAATGGGTGAAAGGGACTACATAGTAGGAACAATTCAGTCTGAGGGCCATAAGGTGATAATTGCTGTAATGTACAACCCGCCACAGAACTGCAGGAGGCCAAGAGAAGAATACGACGAGAGCAACAGAGCAATGGTAGACACACTAGCCGAGGTAGCCAGAAGAGCCCACATGGGGAGAGCAAAGTTACTAGTTATGGGTGATTTCAATCACAAAGAGATTGATTGGGAAAACCTAGAGCCCCATGGGGGTCCTGAATCATGGAGAGCCAAGATGATGGATGTGGTACTGGAAAACCTCATGCATCAACATGTTAGAACACTACCAGAGAGAGAGGTGGGGATGATCCAGCAAGACTGGACCTAGTATTCACCTTGAGTAGTTCGGACATCGAGGATATCACGTATGAAAGGCCCCTTGGAGCTAGTGATCATTTGGTTCTGTGTTTTGATTATATAGTTGAGCTACAAGTGGAGAGGGAGCAGGAATAGGAAGGGAGAAACGAAACTACAAAAGGGGGACTACACAGGCATGAGGAACTTCCTACAAGACGTTCAGTGGGAGAGAGAATTGGCAGGAAAACCAGTAAAAGAAATGATGGAATATGTGACAACCAAATGCAAAGAGGCAGAGGAGAGGTTTGTCCCCAAGGGAAACAGAAGTAATGGGAAGACCAGAACGAGTCCTTGGTTCACCCAGAGGTGTAGGGAGGCAAAAAGTAAGTGTAATAGAGAATGGAAAAAGTACAGAAGACAAAGGACCCAGGAAAATAAAGAGATTAGCCGAAGAGCCAGAAACGAATATGCACAGGTAAGAAGGAGGCTCAGCGACAATATGAAAATGATATAGCATCAAAAGTCAAGTCTGACCCGAAGCTGTTGTATAGCCACATCAGGAGGAAAACAACAGTCAAGGACCAGGTAATCAGGCTGAGAAAGGAAGGTGGGGAGTTCACAATAAACGACCAAGAGGTATGTGAGGAGCTCAACATGAGATTTAAAGAAGTATTTACACAGGAGACAGGTAGGACTCCAGGAATTCAGAATAGGAGGTATACCAACAAGTGCTGGATGAAATACACACAACCGAGGAGGAGGTGAAGAAGCTGCTATGTGAACTCGATACCTCAAAAGCGGTGGGACCGGACAACATTTCTCCGTGGGTCCTTAGAGAGGAGCAGAGATGTTGTGTGTGCCACTAACACAAATCTTCAACACATCCATTGAAACTGGGCAACTACCTGAGGCGTGGAAGATGGCAAATGTAGTCCCAATTTTTAAGAAAGGAGACAGACACGAGGCATTAAACTACAGACCTGTGTCACTGACGTGTATAGTATGCAAAGTCATGGAGAAGATCATCAGGAGGAGAGTGGTGGAGCACCTAGAAAGACACAAGCTTATAAACGACAACCAGCACGGTTTCGGGGAAGGAAAATCCTGTGTCACTAACCTACTGGAGTTTTATGATAAGGTAACAGAAGTAAGACACGAGAGAGGGGTGGATAGACTGCATTTTTGGACTGCAAGAAGGCGTTCGACACAGTTCCTCACAAGAGGTTAATGCAAAAGCTAAAGGATCAGGCACACGTAACAGGAAAAACACTGCAATGGATCAGAGAATATCTGACAGGAGGCAACAACGAGTCATGGTACGTGACGAGATGTCAGAGTGGGCACCTGTGACGAGTGGAGTTCCACAAGGGTCAGTCCTAGGACCTGTACTGTTTTTGGTATATGTGAATGACATAACAGAAGGGATAGACTCAGAAGTGTCCCTGTTTGCAGATGATGTGAAGTTAATGAGAAGAATAAAATCAGTCGAGGATCAGGCAGGACTACAAAGAGACCTGGACAGGCTGCAAGCCTGGTCCAGTAACTGGCTCCTTGAATTTAACCCTGCCAAATGTAAAGTCATGAATATCGGGGAAGGGCAAAGAAGACCGCAGACAGAGTATAGTCTAGGTGGCCAAAGACTGCAAGCCTCACTCAAAGAAAAAGATCTTGGGGTGAGTATAATACCGAGCACATCTCCTGAGGCACACATCAATCAGATAACTGCTGCAGCATACGGGCGGCTGGCAAACCTAAGAATAGCGTTCCAATACCTCACTAAGGAATCATTCAAGACTCTGTATACCATATACGTCAGGCCCATACTGGAGTATGCAGCACCGGTTTGGAACCCACACCTGGTCAAGCACGTCAAGAAATTAGAGAAAGTGCAAAGGTTTGCAACAAGACTAGTCCCAGAGCTAAGGGGATTGTCCTACGAAGAAAGGTTAAGGGAAATCGGCCTGACGACACTAGAGGACAGGAGGGTTAGGGGAGACATGATAACGACATATAAAATACTGCGAGGAATAGATAAGGTGGACAGAGACAAGATGTTCCAGAGAGGGGACACAGAAACAAGGGGTCATAATTGGAAGTTGAAGACTCCTATGAGTCAAAGGGATGTTAGGAAGTATTTCTTCAGTCATAGAGTTGTCAGGAAGTGGAATAGCTTAGAAAGCGACATAGTGGAGGCAGGAACCATACATAGTTTTAAGACTAGGTTTGATAAAGCTCATGGAGCAGGGAGAGAGAGGACCTAGTAGCAATCAGTGAAGAGGCGGGGCCAGGAGCTATGACTCGACCCCTGCAACCACAAATAGGTGAGTACAGTGCTACCTCATACGGGTCTTAGTCATGCGATGACGCTGACTTGAGATTTTTGTTACAAGAACGAAGCCTTCCGCAGGCTTACCAGTATACCCAGTTAAAAACAAATAAAGATTTTAGATGTAGATATTGTCGCCGAAGTGGCTAGTTTACTGTCCACCCCAAATCCATCCTGTGGCTTACGCGACGGTCTGGAGTTTTGAGAGACTCTGACCGCGGGTTCGAACCTCACCCGTGGTATGGTTTGTTTGCAATCATGTCATTACGATTTCGTGAGCCATCCTGTGGAGGGTAGCAACAACAAAGATATAAAAAGAACAAGGAAATATATTAACAATGTACATCTGTATCTGTTACAAACACATTTAGGATGTTAGTTACTACGGTGGCCCGCGGGTTCATTTTTTTTTTTTTTGTGGTCCGCGAGCACTCGTATTAATATAATGAACTGTGTGAAATGCACTCTAACCCACTGTTGCTTATAAAGAAAAATGAAAATCAGGAGCGTTTCTAGAAGTTGGTCTGCAACAACAGATTCCCCAAGCTGAAAGAGTGCACTAAAGCTGCCCCAAGCTGAGAGAGTGCACTAAAGCTGCCCAAGCTGAGAGTGCACTAAAGCTGCCCCAAGCTGAGAGAGTGCACTAAAGCTGCCCCAAGCTGAGAGTGCACTAAAGCTGCCCCAAGCTGAGAGAGTGCACTAAAGCTGCCCCAAGCTGAGAGTGCACTAAAGCTGCCCAAGCTGAGAGAGTGCACTAAAGCTGCCCAAGCTGAGAGAGTGCACTAAAGCTGCCCAAGCTGAGAGAGTGCACTAAAGCTGCCCAAGCTGAGAGAGTGCACTAAAGCTGCCCCAAGCTGAGAGAGTGCACTAAAGCTGCCCCAAGCTGAGAGAGTGCACTAAAGCTGCCCCAAGCTGAGAGAGTGCACTAAAGCTGCCCAAGCTGAGAGAGTGCACTAAAGCTGCCCAAGCTGAGAGATGCACTAAAGCTGCCCCAAGCTGAGAGAGTGCACTAAAGCTGCCCCAAGCTGAGAGAGTGCACTAAAGCTGCCCCAAGCTGAGAGAGTGCACTAAAGCTGCCCAAGCTGAGAGAGTGCACTAAAGCTGCCCCAAGCTGAGAGAGTGCACTAAAGCTGCCCAAGCTGAGAGTGCACTAAAGCTGCCCCAAGCTGAGAGAGTGCACTAAAGCTGCCCAAGCTGAGAGAGTGCACTAAAGCTGCCCCAAGCTGAGAGTGCACTAAAGCTGCCCCAAGCTGAGAGAGTGCACTAAAGCTGCCCCAAGCTGAGAGAGTGCACTAAAGCTGCCCCAAGCTGAGAGAGTGCACTAAAGCTGCACTCAGTGCTCACTACTACATATATATGTGAATGTACGTTTTCTACCATGAAGCAAGTAAATTATAAAACTAGAAATCAGATGGGAAATGAAACACTGAACGCGTGTCTTCGACTCGCCACTACCAACATCAGAATCGATATGGAGACACTGGTAAAAGAAAGGTCTTGGCCCCAGATATCTCATTAGTACGTAAGAATATGAGTAGCATTATTTCTGTATAAATTCAGAGCATTTAAAAAAAAAAAATTTCTTTCTTTACCTACAGGCCCTGCCTAGAACCTTCGTATCACTAAAAGATCATACAATATTGTATAAATCTTATATATATATATGTATGTGTGTGGTGTAATTTGTGGCCCCTTTATTTATAAGTTTAGTGTTAAAGTGGCCCAGGGTGTCGAAGAAGTTGGACCACCCTGGACCGTTATACTGTTCATCTCTATATTCTTCGATCAATGGACAAGCAACTGCAGTGTGTAAAATAATAAATAACCTCTCATGCTCTGTATTTAGTTTGATCACATCACCTGATGTGTTGTTCTCTTGCGTCAGCTGATGTGCGTTGGAATATGTTGGTTGAGGGTGAGCAGTAGCGGTTTCTAACTGCTCAGGGAAATGAACAACTTCACCTAGCACTTTACAAGCCTCCACCAATCAGAGAGCTTCACCTAGCACTTTACAAGCCTCCACCAATCAGAGCTTCACCTAGCACTTCACAAGCCTCCAATCAAGAGCTTCACTTAGCACGTCACAGCCTCCACCAGAGCTTCACCTAGCACGTCACACGCCTCCACCAGAGCTTTACCTAGCACGTCACAAGCCTCCACCAGAGCTTTACCTAGCACGTCACAAGCCTCCACCAATCAGAGCTTCACCTAGCACGTCACAAACCTCCATCTGAGCTTCAAATAACATATACGCCTCCAGAGAGTTTGCAGTAACGTAAACCACGCGCAAGATGAGCTGTATAACCCATACAGGTTTAGCGCATTTTTTAATAAAATAGAAATAATAATATACAAAGCTACCCATGAACGTATCCACTGTGTACACAATAGCGGGGAACATGAAAGCATACACGGTGTGGACGATGGAAGTGTACATGAGCGTACATGACAGTAAATAAAAACACAACTTGACTCACAAAATCGTAATGACACGATTGCAAACAAACCATACCACGGGTGGGGTTCGAACCCGCGGTCAGTGTGTCTCAAAACTCCAGGGTTCGAATCCCTCCCGTGGTATGGTTTAATAAAAACATTTCTGCACAAAAATAAAAAAAATTGAGGCAGCAATTTTCACTTAAAAATCCCCAATTGTTCAATTATTTTTCCTTCGCGAAAATTCCCAAAGCTTCATATTCAAAATCATCTCATTTTGTTCTTAAGATAATTAAGTCGTAGTGGCCATATCTTTCATAGGGACAAAAAATACCATGATTATTCCTAAATGTTTATGGTGGTGTGTGTGTGTAAATACATCTGACCGAGTTCTGAGTGTTTGGAGGGAGGGAGGGGGAGAGAGCCTTCTCCTTAATTATCTTTCCTGCAAATATCACAATAAAAGTAAAGGTAGCCAGATAGTGTAGCTAGCTTTCTGCAGACAGCCTCGAAATGCAAATGTATATGTCTGCTGCTGCTGCTGCTGCTTTCAAGTGTATTTCATGTACTCTGTGATGTTTGTAAGGAACAACGAAGACCCAGGAACAACAGCACTGGGGACGAAGACCCAGGAACAACAGCACTGGGGACGAAGACCCAGGAACAACAGCACTGGGGACGAAGACCCAGGAGCAACAGCACTGGGGACGAAGACCCAGGAACAACAGCACTGGGGACGAAGACCCAGGAACAACAGCACTGGGGACGAAGACCCAGGAACAACAGCACTGGGGACGAAGACCCAGGAACAACAGCACTGGGGACGAAGACCCAGGAACAACAGCACTGGGGACGAAGACCCAGGAACAACAGCACTGGGGACGAAGACCCAGGAACAACAGCACTGGGGACGAAGACCCAGGAACAACAGCACTGGGGACGAAGACCCAGGAACAACAGCACTGGGGACGAAGACCCAGGAACAACAGCACTGGGGACGAAGACCCAGGAACAACAGCACTGGGGACGAAGACCCAGGAACAACAGCACTGGGGACGAAGACCCAGGAACAACAGCACTGGGGACGAAGACCCAGGAACAATAGCCACTGGGAACGAAGACACAACAAAACAGTTTAGTAACGTTGGTATACATGAACGTATTAATACTGATAGCACCTCTGTTTTCGTACAATAGACACGGCAAGTTTCAGGCCAGGAAGTGTCCAGCATAACTGGTCACCTCACTCACTCATACCTGCTAACCTTTTATCAAATCTAGATTAGCAACCTCTCAAATTATCGTGATGAAGCAGCGGCCACAATGACCAGGTAGGGAGGACCGCTCCACACAACCACATCATCACTAGAATTAAAGAAACAGCCGAGTTTAGGTAAGCAGTCATTATCAAAAACAATAAGGGATAATTAATCCGAGTTGAGATGGTTGTTGGGTCTCTGCAGTGATGACCAGCTTTCATGTGTACTACACGATCAAAACTAAGTGTGGTTTAAGACTGACATATCTACCCCAGGCTGTATGGGTGGAACCAGTACCTGAAGGAGAGCATTCTGGACCATGTTGACGAGAGCTGTTCTATATCCTTCTCGCCTCAATCTTTCCCCTTCACATTTGACGGGGGTTAAATGCTAAGCCTTTACCGGTGTATCATTTAGCCACGATATGGCTGCCCTGTAATGACGATTCCGAGGTCTGTGTTGCTTTTTGAAAGTTATCGGACGTTTCATTTCTTATCAACCTGACGATCACGGGTCTTCATGGGCAAAGTGACCGTGTGGATACGGGAAGAAACGTTTTGACGACTATAATTGGCAATTTTGCTAGAAATATGTAATTGGACCCTAAATGCTGAGTTTTGTAATGGCAACTGTGGGTCGTTACCTGTGACCACTCCGAGCTCACTGGAAGGCACCAGATCTCTAGTTATTTGGCTTATTGAACTATAAGTTTCAATACTTTAAAATCTTTCTCGGTGACGAATTGCTATGGCCTTCCGTCAAACATTATTTGAAAAAATGATCTTCTCCTAAAAGGGAGTGTATATCAAGAAGATATTACAATTCATAATGGCAGCCCTGTGGATGGCATTCTTCCCCCTCCTTTACGGTTAATCACAGAGTTGTCAACATTCCTACCAGTAAACCCAACTTAAAGATATAATTTGATCTTCAGCTCTGTCCAGAATGCTAGTCAGGAAACACTGTCAGCATCCTTCGTTTATTGTTTTCCTTTAAACGTTACCCGGGTCTCCGTCTCTCACAGTGATACAGAGAATAGCCTACATATAGCTTAATAAGTAGTAGAAAGTAGTGAAGGTTTTGGGACATTTATCTGGGCAGGTGAGTAAACGGTGAGCACACAAGACGAGATTATAAGAGCAAGACAGCCACCAGCGGCCGCATTTAGGATGGCCGCATCATTTAGAGTAATAACACCCTATCAAACTCAAGTCGTGTCCCTTCACGTCGGCCTTTTCTTGTTCTCACACTCTCTTTACAGATGCTGCAGGGCCCAAAGACTCAATGTCGAACATGGGCGGGACTGGAAAGGGGGCCCCTTAGGTGATCTGTGGCGTAACAGGGAGGAACGGGGCACCCCAAAAAACAAACGTTGAACTATAACTGGAGTGTCGGGTCGTGCTACATTCGATTTAAGACGATAAAAATTTGTTGAGACCCGTAAAATGCAAAATACACAAACAAACGCACCCAATTATCAAACTGCATTCACATAATGAATGGGAGACCTTACGTAGTTGAGGCAGTAATCAAAAATGATCCACTAAAGAGTAAAAAACTTCGAAAGGAGAACAACTTGAATACTAGAGCCATGGCAGTCACCATAACAGGAGTGGCAGCCCATAGAACAATATAAAAGTATTGATTACAGGAAACTTCCACAAGGAAATAGATTTAATGAGAAGTGGGAATCACACAAAGAATCCAACTCATGAGGGACAAGCTGATGAAACTGATGTCTTGAAAATATGCCAACATACGAGGAGAGAGAGAGAGAGAGAGAGAGAGAGAGAGAGAGAGAGAGAGAGAAGAAGCATGAATCTGTAAGGCAATCTGGTCTTTACTGTGGTATAGAACAAAAATATACTTTGGATCGCAAGTGTATTCAAATGACCATGCAGTTCTAAATTTTGATTATCTGGTGGAAATTAATGTGGAATGGAGCATAAGGGAAGAGAGGAACAACCACAATAGAATATATCGATTATGCAAACAAAACTGGCTTTCTGACTATTTTTCTGTGGGAAAGGTAAGTGGAAGTGAAAACAAATAGAATGTTCATGAATAACATTAAAGGAATATCATGAGAAACAGTTTAGTAACAATAATCTACAATACCCCAGAAAGCAGCAAGAGACCCAGAGGAAAATATAGGAGGGCCCCGCTTATACAGTAGGTTAGGTTCCGGGCTACTGCTGTAATCGCTGTATAGTGAAGCAGCCTTTTTCACTTAAAAAAAAAAGCCTGATAACATGTTTACACTATCATATATTAAGTGAGCAATAGAGCTAGGCCTTAAAAAATGCATACACAGTACACACATTGCTTACCTTTAAAATATTTTCGACCTTACCTTATAGTGAATGGTGAATATATTTATTGTAGGAAGTCTGAATAAATGAAGAAAGAGTATAACTGAAAACCACTGCATTTTGAAAACGTCGTAAAGCGAAGCGCTGTAAAGCGGGGTCTCCTGTACGAGGATGTTAAAAAGGCACCAAGACCAACGCTAAGACGACAGCACTAACAGTTAGAGAGAAATGAAAACTTCTAAATACTAAGAGACTTGAATCAGGGATCTTAATGTTATTAAATTCATCGAGAACAAAGGGTAATTGACAAGGGTCTTTTTTTACATGACCCAGTTATTGGTGCTATATTATTATAATCATAATTAAGCGCTAAATCCACAAGGGTCATACAGCGCTACTATTGGTGTTATAGACGGCGGTGTCTACTAATAGGGGTACTTGGAGTAGCTTAAAGGCTGGGGTAAACAGATACATAAGAATGTCTGGGTATAAGTTAAACCTGCCTAGAATGGGCATCAAGGCCAACTATAGTACACATTTTCTTGTTCTTTAAATCCATATTTATTAAACTGCAACATTTCAAGAATAACAATTTTGATTTTAATGACAAGTCATTTAACAATCGCTATGTTTTTACTTTATTCAATAAAAAAAATCTTATTGGTGGTACTGATGAACCTGTACCTAGTGAAATAATCATTAATTTATAATTCTTGATTTACGTGTTTATTAAACTAGTTCTAAAACACATGAAGACTCAGTCCTGAGCACCAGCTCCCTGGAGGTGACAGTTTCTGCAGCATACTGTGATAAGATGAACACAGCGTGATAAACAAGGTCTCAGTCGTAGCGAGACTGAAGCAGTGAGGCAAGATTGAATTATTCTCATACAACCATACATCACCAGTGTTCTCGGGGATAAAGTAGCAAGTGATGGATAATATCCATTACTCCTTCCTAATAGGGACCTATTGGTATGATGGACTGTGTCACCGTAGTTCTGATGATCCGGTCTGGCTAGGATGTGAGGAGTATGGGTTCAAATCCTTCATACATTGATATATATGCTTAACAATTCGCAAACAGGTGAAATTATTTACAAACATTGTCTCTACGTCCACAGCAAGACTAACCTGCTGGCTCTATCAAAGCCCACAGTACTTTACCACGGAGCCAGACTCCGTGGTAAAGTACTGTGCGCATATATATATATATATATATATATATATATATATATATATATATATATATATATATATATATATATATGCATGCTTGACAATTTGCAAACAGGCGAAATTATTTACAAATATTATCTCTTAGTCCACAGCAGGATTCGAACCTACACACTGCATCAAAGCACATACACGGTCCGCAACTGAGACCCTCTTCAGAAGATTAGCAAGTGTACTGGGTATTGAAAAATATAAGCATTACGCAAGAAAACTTGCACAACGCCGTCAGTACATCAAGACAGAGTGAATGTTCAGCTCTAGAAGAGGAACGTTCCAGAAGGCAACCCTCAAGTGCCAGATGGGACATACATGTATGGCTTCCCTGATCATGAAAAAAATAAACAATCGGGAAAGTCTCTAGGCTGAGAATTTTGCAAGTTTGCTTACCGAATTGTAGACACAATCAGAATTCTGCAATAGGGCAGCGAACGTCGCTAGTATTTGGAATCACCATCGTAAATACTTACGACTTAATGTGACGGCAAACGGGGCTGGCGTTCAGAATCACCAGTTATTTCGTGCGTTCGTTAACACAATCGCCCAAGTTATGCCATGTGACGGCAAACGAGGCTGGCGTTCAGAATCACCAACTCTCAACTAAAAGGACAAAACATCCTGCCTCCCCAACTCTCTCCAATCCACTTTCCTTATTTGACCTGCGCAGGTTGACCCCACTTGACCCCATACACGCCCAAAGGCGAGGCGAAGACGCACCACGGACGACGCCCATATCTGTACGTGGGCAGCGGATAAACAAATTTAGAAAACTTTTTTTGTATAAGTACAGTAAAGCAAAATAAGTAATAAGGTAAAATAAGGTAAAAAAAACAGTTCAATCCAGAACAGTAATAAGAACAACCCAGTATCGTAACAAAAACAACCCAGTATCGTAACAAAAACAACCCAGTATCGTAACAAAAACAACCCAGTATCGTAACAAAAACAACCCAGTATCGTAACAAAAACAACCCAGTATCGTAACAAAAACAACCCAGTATCGTAACAAAAACAACCCAGTATCGTAACAAAAAAAACCCAGTATCGTAACAAAAACAACCCAGTATCGTAACAAAAACAACCCAGTATCGTAACAAAAACAACCCAGTATCGTAACAAAAACAACCCAGTATCGTAACAAAAACAACCCAGTATCGTAACAAAAACAACCCAGTATCGTAACAAAAACAACCCAGTATCGTAACAAAAACAACCCAGTATCGTAACAAAAACAACCCAGTATCGTAACAAAAACAACCCAGCAGAGTAACAAAAACAACCCAGCAGAGTAACAAAAACAACCCAGCAGAGTAACAAAAACAACCCAGCAGAGTAACAAAAACAACCCAGCAGAGTAACAAAAACAACCCAGCAGAGTAACAAAAACAACCCAGCAGAGTAACAAAAACAACCCAGCAGAGTAACAAAAACAACCCAGCAGAGTAACAAAAACAACCCAGCAGAGTAACAAAAACAACCCAGCAGAGTAACAAAAACAACCCAGCAGAGTAACAAAAACAACCCAGCAGAGTAACAAAAAAAACCCAGCAGAGTAACAAAAACAACCCAGCAGAGTAACAAAAACAACCCAGCAGAGTAACAAAAACAACCCAGCAGAGTAACAAAACAACCCAGCAGAGTAACAAAAACAACCCAGCAGAGTAACAAAACAACCCAGCAGAGTAACAAAACAACCCAGCAGAGTAACAAAACAACCCAGCAGAGTAACAAAAACAACCCAGCAGAGTAACAAAAACAACCCAGCAGAGTAACAAAAACAACCCAGCAGAGTAACAAAAACAACCCAGCAGAGTAACAAAACAGCCCAGCAGAGTAACAACAACAGCCCAGCAGAGTAACAAAAACAGCCCAGCAGAGTAACAAGAACAACCTAACAGAAGTACAATCAAGAAGGGTAAGAATCGTCTCCGAGAACAAACTGAACACACACACACAGCTGTATATCTCCACAAGACACGTGGCGTGGTCTGTAACTTGGAAAGATACCCAACAACGGTACGCCAACGGCTGGGGAGAGACCCTGAAGAGATACGCCAAAGACTGCATAGCATGACAACATACGCAGCCTGTCCTGGCATACTAAGTAACGAGCTTTTGGTCTCCAACGATAATAATTTTTAAAGGGGTGGACCGGTAAGCCAGCGGAAACCCTCTGTCAGATGACCTAAAGTGGGTCATCATATCACAGACCCGCATAAGGAAACACTTGCCCTATTTCATGACAAACCTTACCTAACCTGGTCTCCAGCGAAGCAAACAAGGCTGAATCGTGTGTTCACTGGTCACAATGAATCACGAAATCGTAACACGATTGCAAACAAACCACGGAACGGTTGGGGGTTCAAACCTCACCCTTTCCGTGGCCTTTGTTTTTTTCTGTCACAGTTACCCTCCTCTCCTTTAATTTAGGTTCATTAACGCTAATGTAATTGACCCTAAAATTATTTTAATTTATTAGACAGCATTTATTTTTATTCGGCAACGTCTAGCTGCGTGGAAACGTTAGCAATTAAACGAACTGAACAGCGTTAGTACACAATCTATATATTATGTTGACAGGCTGTAATATAATTAAGTAATCCTCTTTCTAAAGCCAATGTTTATCTCTTACATACAATTTTAATCAAGTTTCTAGAATAAAAGTCACATGCTAGATTATATAGTCCTATTACCAGTCAATAAATGCAATGATACATAAAAGAGCTGGAACAAAAGCTAGAAAAAAAGAAATGATACATAAAAACACTGTAAACAAAAGTAGTGATACATAACGCTGAAAACAAAAGCAACATACACAAAAGCTATGGAAACAAAAAGCAATATCACAAAGGCGCTGGTCTATTGTTTTCTGCACAAACAGAAAACAATAGACCCTTGGGGCGGACACGACACTGGAATCAACATCGTTTCTAAGCGTCAACGTCACCCATGCGAAGACTTACGAAAACGTGAAATACTGACAATGGTCGGAAAACGTGACAAGCTGACGGTAGACAAGGAAGACACGCTCTGTATTATATTATATATATATATCATATATATATACATATATATATATATATATATATATATATATATATATATATATATATATATTATGTTGACAGGCTGTAATATAATTAAGTAATCCTCTTTCTAAAGCCAATGTTTATCTCTTGCAGCCACGTTCATGTTCCAGCGTCTCAGTGTGGCCATCCAGAGGGGAAACGCATGCTGCATTCTTGGCTCGCGTCCGGTTTCGGAGGAGCTGGAGGAGATTCATAATCTTTGACATATTGTACCATTGTATTCATGTTCATGTTTGTGTTTTCTACAAATGTATTCTGTCTAACAATAAAGCATTTATATGTATGTATGTGTGTATATAGGATAGGGTGGTAGGAGAAGTGGAATATTCAAATGGCTTCAGGAAGAAATCCAAATATTCTTCCTTGAAGCCTTTTTATCCACTTCTCCAAGGCTATGGGTCCCACAATTTGCACTAGAGGTGGACCCCATTCTATATTTAAAATATATATATATATATATATATATATATATATATATATATATATATATATATATATATATATATATATATATAAATAGTACTGTAGCAGGAGACGTACCCAGCGTCCCAACAAGTGGCTCTTGAGGGCGTAGATAAGAATGCAACCACCTCGCATGCCGGCTAGAATCAGTGACGCGCCAGAGAAGCTCCGGAAAGACTCCCACCATGAGGCCTGGTCACAGACCGGGCCGCAGGGGCGTTGACCCCTGGAATTCTCTCCAGGTAAACTCCAGGTATGACTGGCGGAGAAATAGGGAGGAAAGAGAAAGAGTAACTTAAATGGGGAAAAAAAAGAGGTGACCAAGAAGAGGAGAGCCAAGAGGGGGATCAAAAAGAAGAAAGCCAAGAGCGGACTAAGAGGGGGGTCAAGAAGAGGGGAACATAGAAGATGAAGAGGGGGTGGCCAAGACGTGGGGGTCAAGAAGAGGCGTAAGAACAAAATTAAGAAAATGTGTTCAGAAGAGAGGGTCAAGAGGGAGATAGGATGAGCTGAAAAAAAAAGAAACGCAAGAAAACAACCACAGGATGTGTAGAAGATAAATGGAGGAGACGCCAATGTGTGTGACAGCCACTGAGATTTTGCCAGCGCCAAGGATGAGTCCTAACCACCACTGCTGTAAACATCCGCCACGCTCTCTCTCTCTCTCTTGCTCTCTCTCACACAGAGGAAGAGTGGACCTAGTAGCGACCAGTGAAGAGGCGGGGCCAGGAGCCGTGACTCGACCGCTGCAACCACAAATAAGTCAGTACACATACGATGATGCGGGGCCAGGAACTGTGAATAGACCCTTAGAACCACAAATAGGAGAGTACACACATGAAGAGGCGGAGTCAGGAGCTGTGAATCAACCCCTACAACCACAAATAGGCGAGTACAGGACAAAAACAGAGGTAACACAATTATGACGTATAAAATATTGAGAGGAACTGACAGTGAGGCGAGCCTTAGGTACACGAGGGCACAGCTGGAAGTTAAAAACACAGATGAGTCACAGGGATGTCAGGAAATACTTCTTTAGATTCAGAGTGGTCGGCATGACATCAAAGTGGCAGAGGCGGAATCCATTCAAAATTTTAAGAATAGGTATGACAGAACTCACCCAGACAGGAAACTGAATTCAATAGCGGCCAGTGGAGAGGCGGGGATAGGAGCTGAGACACGACCCCCTGCAACTACAATTAAGTGATTTCACAGAGATAGAACATGCTACCACAAACTTCAACCAATACAGCTACAATCATTACAGTATCACTAACACAAACAACTGCAACTACAACAGTAGCACAAAATACAAACTCCTACAATATCAACAAAACAGCGACTCGTAGACTCACCACAGTATCAACACAAACAACAAACAACTACTACAGCATCAAAAACACCTCCGTCAACAAGAGCTGGTTCGCCTTTCGGGTCAAGGTCAAACAAGTTAGAATATTCGTGGGCACACAGGCTGGGTCAGGTCAGTGCCCAAGAGGAGGGTTCCACTGTGGAAAGCTTCGCTGACGAGAGGCTCCAGTTACAAGTATCGTTGTCACAGACACGCACACATGACAACTGAACGAAGCTTAACGAAGGAAATGTAAAAATATTTTTTAAGACAGCGTCTCGAGAGGCTAGAGTATGCCGAACAGCAACACTCGACTCCAGGCTGAGGGACTGATTACCTTAAACTCCTTCTGATCTTCACCATTCTTCTTTGTGTAGGACTGATAAAGCCAGTGTGGCGAAACGCTTCCTCAATAAAGATCCCCAAATGTTGCACATGTGTGTAATTTATCAACTTATCGGTTCTCTGAACTAATTATCTACAGCACCACTTATCCTTTGAACAAACCTCCATATAAGAGAGCGCAGACGGAAAAATTTTTGGTCTCCAAGCCGAAACTAGTGTTAATATAGTGTCTATTCTGAATCACGAAATCGTAATGACAGGATTGCAAACAAACCACGAAACGGGTGGGGTTTGAACCTATGGCGAGTGAGTAGTAAAACTCCAAGCCAGTGGGTTCAAACCTCACCCGTTCCGTGGTTTGTGTCTATTCTGCCTTCGTATCTTTGTTATGCAGCTTGTCATTTTATCACTCTTATTACGTCAGCCTCTATGTGAACACACACATCTCGGTCCAAATTTTAAACAAGGTTTGCTATAAAATAACTCAAGTTTATATCGACAAGGTATTGCTGATATCAACAAATTTAGAAAGAACCATTTATAGTTTTTTTTCCTGTACAGTAATCCGTGGGTGAAAATTTGCTTCCTACTACAGACTTCAGGAGAATTCAGCCGAGGATGTTTTAAACAAAGGGTTAAATAACTATTAGTTTCATTTGCACACTGATAGAATATATGGTTAACAGGATACCAGTGAGGTATTTGGATACAGAAGAGGACGTCCCAGTACTGACCCTCTACTCCGGCTCTACACATGCATTCGCGATGCCTTTACCGATGGTCAGTTTGTGATGGAAGTCTTTTTATTTTATTTGGAAAAGACTTATGACACTGCATAGCGATATTGCATCTTATCCCTGGTTCATTCTTTTGGCCTGCGGGGCGACCTCTCTTTGTCTCAAGACTATCATGACAAATCGATACTAGTGTCCAGATCAGTACCAGTTTTTCAACCGACTTATTTAAGTGGAAGGCATTCTACAGGGATGTGTTCTTAGCACAATCCTGTTGCGCATATCATAGTATAAATAAGCTGAATAGTTTATTTAATGCCTGTTTTAGGGATTAACATTCTTGATGCTAGTATACTGGTGGTACTGCAATCTCAGTGACGCAAAGTTCACTAAATCTGATAAACAATTGCTGCAGTAACTGGTTAGCTGAGCTTCACAAGTTGTGTGAGCACTGTGGGTGACCACTGAGTAGTGGGTCGGTCACTCTGTAGGGTGACTACTGTGAGTGATGGGTCGGTTACTGTGTGTGAGCAGTGGGTGATGGGTCGGTCACTGTGTGTGATCACTGTGGGTGATGGGTCGGTCACTGTGTGATCACTGTGGGTGATGGGTAGGTCACTGTGGGTGACCACTGAGTGGTACTCACCTATTTGTGGTTGCAGGGGTCGATTCATAGCTCCTGGCCCCGCCTCTTCACTGATTGCTACTAGGTCCTCTCTCTCCCTGCTCCATGAGCTTTATCAAACCTCGTCTTAAAACTATGTATGGTTCCTGCCTCCACTACGTCACTTTCTAGGCTATTCCACTTCCTGACAACTCTATGACTGAAGAAATACTTCCTAACATACTTTTGACTCATAGGAGTCTTCAACTTCCAATTGTGACCCCTCGTTTCGGTGTCCCCTCTCTGGAACATCTTGTCTCTGTCCACCTTATCTATTCCTCGCAGTATTTTATATGTCGTTATCATGTCTCCCCTAACCCTCCTGTCCTCTAGTGTCGTCAGGCCGATTTCCCTTAACCTTTCTTCGTAGGACAATCCCCTTAGCTCTGGGACTAGTCTTGTTGAGTCGGTCACTGTGTGACCACTGTGGGTGATGGGTCGGTCACTGTGGGCGACCACTGTGGGTAGTGGATCAATCACTGGATACTAGGTAGGTTAAAACCGGGATTAGCACCACCACAGTAAGCTGGTGTCAAGTGTCATCTCGTCGCTTCTCGTACAAACATGATCCACTGAATCTGAAATTCAGTTTTGTAAATATAATCAAATGTGTATCTACGATACATTTAAATTCTAAAATTTATTTTTTTAACGAATAATGCCTGCAGATGTCTACTTATTATCCGTGATTAGACTGATGAGTGCCTACTCACCCCTGTAAGAGGCATTAGGTCGACAACTCCAGTAAAAACGGAAGCATGATGTTCGCTAAATTTTTGCGTTTAATATCTAAATATACCTAGAATCACTACCCTGTAACACCACCCGTGCCTTCCTCCCTCTCACCTCCTTAGTCACTCACCCCTCCCTCACACCTCCTTAGTCACTCACCCCTCCCTCACACCTCCTTAGTCACTCACCCCTCCTCACACCTCCTTAGTCACTCACCCCTCCCTCTCACCTCCTTAGTCACTCACCCCTCCCTCACACCTCCTTAGTCACTCACCCCTCCCTCACACCTCCTTAGTCACTCACCCCTCCCTCACACCTCCTTAGTCACTCACCCCTCCCTCATCCCCCAGAAGCACTTCATATCGGTACAATATTATTAAGTCTACACTTCTCCCAAGCACTCTAGCATTCACGTCTCTTACATCTCCCTCTGTATATTAAACAACAATGGTGACATCAAACTTTTATATGTAAGATTCAACTTTACCGGGAAATATTCCTTCTCTCCTACATAACCTCAGCCTCATTATTATAATAAAAATTTGTTACATCATTCAAGAACGTACCACCTATTCCGTGTATTTGCAACACCAGCTATATTGCTTCCCTGTCCACGCTATCATACTGGTAATATTTAAGGTCCCTAGAACTGTACTCCTTAGAACACAGGCAAGATGCATCATAATCTACACTTAGAAGAACCGGTCCCAAACCTGCACACCGCAATTACTGCATATGAACACAAGAGGCTTAGCAGACTGTACAGGATACCCCCCAGTGAAAAGCTGGGGAACGATGAGTATACTGAGAGAAAATTCAATAAGTATTAAGAGGCCACGACTTCAGCACCCATCCCTAGCTGTCTTCAAGAGGGAACTCCACAGATTCCGCGAAACAGTTCCTGATCAGCCGAACTGGACTGCGGGCACTAACAGCTTCATCGATCAGGCCACCAACCAGGAGGCTTAGTCTGGGACCGGGCGGCGGGGGCGGTAACCTCCGCAAGTGACTCGAGATAGATGTATATACGCAACAAATAACTTCTTTCTCCTCTCTAAAGTATTACTCAATGATCTTCCGGTGTATGGTCATCAAAAATTCCCCAACAACAAACTGCTGTTATCTGGAAAGGTTAGTAAAGGCCACAATTGTTTTTAACACAAATGATCATCCTCCTCCTCCTCCTCCTCCTCCCAAACCATCAGCTAGTGGGCAGTTGCAGCTCACCAGCCCTCCATATCAATATCTTAAGATATTCAGTTCGGAAGAAAAAAGTGTCATAGTTTTAGCCTTCACTAACTTTTCCATTTATCAGCAGTTCCCGACTGATGTATCCTAATGGTCTTCTGTAAGCATGACTGGTAGCATGATGGTCTGGTAATTCCAGAATTGGTCGAATTACATTCACTTGCTGGAAACTTTTACATAGACACAATGATTTTTCAAGCAGCCATCCTTCAATAATTTTTATTCACACTTGTACAGTTCTCTTCGCACAAAGGAACTATGCAGTCACCGCCAATTCTTAGGTAACTCTTTTCTATCATAAATCTCTCAAACAAATGCACCAACTATTACAAAAATTTATCCCCACTTGCTTTCAGCATTTCAGTCTCACTAATTCATGATGCTTTTTCTGCGAGGAATTAAGATCAAATATGGATGGAAATCTGACGTGGCAGAGGCAGAAGGTAAGGTAAGGCGACCTAGCATGATATCTATGTGGTCAGTTTTTCCTTCCCTGGAGCCCACAGATAGGCATACAACGCCCTACTTGACCTCTGACCCCATCCCAGCTGCCACTTGCTAATTATATAACAGATACATCGGTTATCAGCAAGCACTTTTGCAAAAGCAACAGTGATCTGCTAATATTCACTTATCTTTGCTAACTGTTTCTGCAAGGGATGCCATATTAGCTCCTTTCCCCCGTGTTGAATACAGTTTAATGTGCACCAAAGTACGTTTATGTAAAAACTAGTATTTTGAAGAATTAACATCGTACACATACACACAAAACGTAACTACAAATACTGTTGTATTGTAGGTAGACTCCAGGTAGGTAGACACTGGTGCAGTGCAAAATTAGTGTGCGTTGAAGTTGAGAGAAGAATGGGAAGAGAAATGGCAAGGGGGACAGTAAGGGGGTAGAGAGAAGGGGGACAGTAAGGGTGGTAGATACAAGGCACAGTGGGGAGAAGAGAAAGGGGAACAGTGTGGGAAGAGACGAGGACAGTGGGAAAGAGAAAAGGGTGACAGTGTGGGAAGAGAGGAAGACAGTGGAGAAAAAAGGGGAGCAGTGGGGCGAAGAAAAAAGGGGGACAGTGGGGAAAGAGAGTGCGCGAAAGAAGAGGGGGACAGTTGAGGGAAGGGGGATAAGAGAAGAGAGATGAAAACTCAATGACAACAAGCACCAAGATAGTAGCATCATGGTTTGACACAGCATCCGGCGTACGGTTCATGTTCAGTCATGGTGAAGCTCACTCTCCGCTACTGACTCGCACTAACTAACTTGGTTAGTGCCACTACGTGTTCACTAACCAACTTGGTTAGTGCCACTACGTGTTCACTAACCAACTTGGTTAGTGCCACTACGTGTTCACTAACCAACTTGGTTAGTGCCACTACGTGTTCACTAACCAACTTGGTTAGTGCCACTACGTGTTCACTAACCAACTTGGTTAGTGCCACTACGTGTTCACTAACCAACGTGGTTAGTGCCACTACGTGTTCACTAACCAACGTGGTTAGTGCCACTACGTGTTCACTAACCAACGTGGTTAGTGCCACTACGTGTTCACTAACCAACTTGGTTAGTGCCACTACGTGTTCACTAACCAACTTGGTTAGTGCCACTACGTGTTCACTAACCAACGTGGTTAGTGCCACTACGTGTTCACTAACCAACGTGGTTAGTGCCACTCGTGTTCACTAACCAACGTGGTTAGTGCCACTACGTGTTCACTAACCAACGTGGTTAGTGCCACTACGTGTTCACTAACCAACTTGGTTAGTGCCACTACGTGTTCACTAACCAACGTGGTTAGTGCCACTACGTGTTCACTAACCAACGTGGTTAGTGCCACTACGTGTTCACTAACCAACGTGGTTAGTGCCACTACGTGTTCACTAACCAACTTGTAACATATTAGTAAGAGTTTCACTGTGTGCTGAGGCTGCTTCAGGGAGGAAGACAAACTTACAAAGCCACCGGCCTTTCTATTTTTTTCCCTCTAGAAATGAAGAGCTCTAGGGCTCCGCTTTTACCCTTATGAGTTATGTCATACCTAGTTTTGAATTCATGTATTATGAAATGCATTATAACTTTATAATGCATTATAACTTTATAATGCATTCCACAAGTTCACTACCCCTCGCACTAAAGCACATACAACTACCTGCTAGTTGTGTGCTTATTCTTAGTTCTTTGCTTTTCATAAGGAGTATTCCTTCAAGAAGGAACTCAAAAAATTCCTCAAATCAGTTTTGATCAGCAGGACTGTGTTGGACTACGGGCAGAGGGCACCAACAGCCTGATGAATCAGGCAGGAAATACGAAAAATCGTAAATCATCATTTACTATTAAGAGTGATAATCTACATATTTTTGCTAAAAATTGAAGTGCATGTCCAAAAAAAAAAATGTCTCCAACAGCAGACCTACAGGTAACCTAGAGGTAACAGGTCCTAGCAGACCGATATGGGGTCACATACTAGAAACTGAAGCATACCTTCAAAAGAGCTCAGCTTTGAAATGAGCTAAGGTAAGATAAATCTTAGCCAACAAATTCAATGGAGAGAAAAATGTACTAAGAATTACACAAGATGAGCATTAACATAAGAAGGAACACTGCAACAGGCCTACTGGCCCATGCGAGGCAGGTCCAATTCTCCCACCAACTTAAGCCACATCTGTATAGGTTGTAGTGTTTACAATATGAACAGTTACATTGGTATGAGTTGTACTGCAGTTACTGACACTTGACTGCAGATAATACCGTTGAAACTGATCCTGAAAAATATGCTGAGAATAACATACAGCAAAATTTGATGACAATAAATATTTGTGTTTCAAACATATACTTTCTTATCGGTCACCGAAAACAGTAATTGTGATTAATATACCTTTTAAGGTCACACACACACATATATATATATATATATTTGTAGAATTGTTATGACTGGCATAATAGTACCAATACTACTGTTATTACCATCTACTGGTCAACTCTCTGCCTTAGCCCTTGTTAAAAATTGGAACATTGCCCTGGCTGTGTTGCCCAGGATTCTCGAAATATATTGGAAGTATAAGAGGAATAAGCAGCAGCAAGAAACACAGGCATGTGAAAATTAGTGTATGCTGAAGGTAAGTTGTGGTTTGTAAAATATAGGTGATATCTTGTTCGCTATTTTACTCTTGAGAAGGCGCTTAAATCTCACGGATCGTACAGCGCCTGGGAAATGGTAGGGGTAGAAGGTTATCAGGTTTGTTCCAAGGAAGGAAGGAAGGAAGGGGTAACTTTAAATCCTTGATTCAAGAGTTCTCCATATGCATCAAGGAAAGACAGACCAGCATTCCTCTGAAAAGACAGACAGACCAGCAGTTCAACCAGAGTACAGAGCTATCAGGAGGCTTTAACACCGAGATAACATTTGGTTCATCCCTGACTGAGAATTATGGCAAGGTAACTAACTCAATGTCTCCATTATTGGACACCTTGAGGTAGGTGGGATTCATAATGGATTTTTTTGCGATCTGTAGACTATTCTTAGTCATGCAGCGTCTTTGCAATGTGAGCTAATCAAAGTTGATCCAAGACAAGCTCCAATTTCTTGGATCAAGAGCCCTTCCGAATCAAGGCATCTCTTCCTTGAAAGGTCCGAACTAGAAAGAGAATATTATTCATCGTGTGGTCTTATGGAAATTAATCAGCCAGAATTTTTACTAATTTAGATAAAAATTAGGATACTAATTGTCCAAATAAATCATGTCAGAAAATTTTACCCTTCATTTGAGGATAACAATACATCACATATAAATGTAAAATATTTTTTTAATAAACATAAATCATACAAATTTAAAACATAATATTTAACATAAAAGCCACAATATGCAGCAGTTGTACATAATAATTAAAGCTTGGTGGGGGACATGGCACTGGGTTGGGGGGATAATGGGAGGGGTAGAGTCTAGGCACTGTATCTATCTACTCATAATGTCAGCGATGGAGAAACCAAGTCTCTTAGGCGGCGTCACCACTACTGCTAGCTCCTCCTCCTCCTCAGTGACCGTCTGCATCACGTCGTCTTCTGTTACGTCGTCGTCATCGTCACAGTGAAGCACGTCAACAACCTCGTCAGTGTCACAGCTAGATAAGGAGGGTGACGAGCGAGGTGAATTTGGTGTTAGAATGGGCGTGGGCGAGAGGGGGTGGTGGGCGTGCTGATCCTTGTGGACGGGCGTGGGAGGGAGGGCGTCGTGGGCGTGTTGAGCCTTGTGAACAGCCAGAGTGCGCGCCTGGCAGAAACCCTTGCCACACACCTCACACCTGAAGGGCTTCTCCTTACTGTGGATGTACTTGTGGTCGCGGAGGTGGTCTTGTCTCCTGAAGGCCTTGCCGCAGATGTCGCAGGGAAAGGGCCGCTCGTCCGTGTGTGTTCTCTCGTGGATCAGAAGGTTGTAGCTCTTGGTAAACTCTCGTTGACAATACTTGCAGATGTAGCGTTTCTTGGGTCGGCTGAGGCGTCCTCCAGGAGTCAAGAGGAGACGGTTGAGGGCCAGGTCTCCGGCACCCAGAGCCGCCCACGGCAGCTGACCAAATGGCATAGAGCCGTAATTCTGCAGCATCCCCATCAGTCTCGATTCTAGACCAAGAGGAGCTTGTTTGGCACTCGTAGGTGGCACTTGTGGCAGAAATGGTAACGACTGGAACAGGGGGAAGGCGGGTGGCACTCGGGATAATGGAGTAAAAGCTGATCCCAGCACTTGTGGAGTGTACTTAGCACCAAGAGTGGACGGGTCGTGCCGCGCCGCTAACACTGACGTACGTTCCATACTGCTGAGGTAGTGGGTCTGATCGCTTTCCCAGGTCCGTGAGGTTTTATATGTGAGCGTCTTGCCGGAGGCACAAGGTGCCGACTATTGGCTGCCGAGACTCTGTGGGGCGCGGCGCTACTGGCTCAGGGTGGAAGAGGGCGGAGCAACACTTGAAATCGCGATTGTGATTGGTGGATTAGAGGCGGCGGGAGGAGATGTAGGAGCCTCGTGACTGGCAGATGGGCGTGTAGGAGGCTCTACTGACCCTGTCGAAGAAGTGCACGGGGATTATTATCTTCAAGTCCCGACACGCATGACTTACGGTCTTTTTTTTTAAATTCTTTTAGTATTTATGACGACAAAACACTTTCGGCTCAGGTTTGTTGTTACAGAACCATATACAGCGACATGATGTTCTACTCGATCCATAACAATGATAATACCAAGGACAGTATCCAATTGAGTAAGCAGGATGGGCGTAGGTTTGGGCGTGGGGGCGGGTGCTGGCGTGGGGGGCGGGCTTGGGGGCGGGGTGGGCGAGTGTTCCCACGGCGGGTTGGCTCGACAACCACCTCAGGGAGGACTATCAGCGGAACTAATCTGGTAGGTGCGGTGCTCTCCGTTAGAGCTCCATCATTACCATCCTTCCTCAGCTCTGGCATTACCAGGAAAAGGAAAACAATCCATTACGAGGTTAAAATATATATGGTGGCGAGAGCAGCAAAAGCTTTACCTTTTTTATTAAACAAAATAAAATGCACCTTCAGTGTGGTGCCTCTGTATTCTATATGATAGTTACATGGTAGAAATAAAAACAAGCAATGTTTCCCTGTCATACTGCATCACACAGGATGGGCTAAATACATCAGGTAGAGAAATTTGCCAACCACAGCTGAGAGACTCCAGTAAGACTATATCCAAGTATTCTACTGAGTTCAGTAGTAATGGGAGCATGAAAGCTTTTGCTCCAGCAGGGCTGGAGTTATTACTACTATGAAATTATGGTTTATTTCGCACACAGGGAAAAGATTAATGAATTATCATCAAAGATTATCAAACATACAACCGGAAGCTTAAAAGACAGGCGAGTCACAGGAATGTTAGGAAATGTTTCTTCAGCCTTAGGAAGTGGAAGGGACTAGACAGCTAAGTGGCAGAGGCAGGATATATACGCCCTTTTATGAATACCTGGAGAGAATGAACCTAGTAGTGGCCAGTTTGAGAGGAGCGTCAGGGAGCTTAGACTCTACCCTTGCAACCATAAATAGGTGAATGCTCACGCACGCATGCACAAGTGCCAGGAGGCAAGGTTCCTAACGCAAACACTCTACTTGTTTCACTTCTTATACTCTATACACTACTTACAGGCGCCAGTGGGAAAAGTACGAAACAGCCTCATTATTCTAAGAGTAAGGTGAGTATAGGCAGACTGCGTTTGTCCTGGGATTAGCGGACACAGGATCGAGCCTCCACCGCTCTTTCCACTGAATAACACATTAATTGCGCTATTATGTTTTTTAGTACATAGCAAATATTTTTCATAATGGTCTTGACAGCACATAGGTGTTATGGACATATACAAAGCACCATCTATCACATGTATGTATGTGATAGATGGTGTTATGGACATATACTCAGACCATCTATCACAGGTATGTATGTGGGAGATGCCAATGACTGAAGCCATTGATTGCATGCCCATGCACACCGTGCCAGGTCTAGATTCGTGAAACTCGATATTCATCAAGATTTGAAAGAAATCCTTATCACGTGCCTTAAATATGCTAAGGAGAAGCAGCCTAGACGCTCGAATTACCCCATAATCATTAAAAACCACTGATACTGCCCCACTCCTCCAAGGTGGTAGTAAAGCAATTACAAAAAAAACTATACACACCAACACCTCTAATGTTCCACATTATCAGTTTTTTACATGTTTTAAGAAACAATACTGTCAATCGCATGGAATGGTAGCAACTGCCCAATCCAGATTAACATAGGTTCAGAAAAGGTAGCTTCTGCCTTTCGGAATTGCTGGACCATACGACATGATCTTTGACGCACTGAGACAAGCAAAGGGCAGATGTATAAAATGGCTTTGTGAAAAACTTTGATAATTTCGACCAAAGGGTAATTGTACACAAAATGCGTGCGAAAGGAATAACCGAGGGAACGGCCGATTCCTCAAAACAGTTCCTGATCAACCAGGTTTTGGTGCATACGTTGGACTGCACGGGGAAGGAGGACGATCACTAACAGTTTGCTAGATCAGGCCAGCAACCAGGAGGCCTGGTCTGGGACCAGGCCACGGGAGCGATGACCTCTGAAAGACTCCAGGTATGTTCCCACACTTTATCCCTCCCCCCCCCAGTCCCCCTCATTTAACACTAATATGTCAGAGTCTGATTCATGAGATTCTTAGATATTTCTCCGTCCTCCCTCACTGCTTAACTAACCCTTTTCACTCACTGCCTCACCCCCTAACCTTAGTGCCTCACCTCCCTCACTGTGTAGAAGAGTGACTCCTACAGTTAGCAACTTAAATATTTCAGAGGCTAATAAGTAAGCTTTAATAACACAGGAGAGAAGTCTAGGTAATAAGCCCGCCTCGTCTCATGTCGCCACCACGACCATCTAATAAAGTCTAGGGGGGACACAAGCCTTCATCGGATGTGAAAAGATTTATCATGCCTTTATGTTATGTTTAGGTCGATGTATTTGATATACTGTATATTAATTTATAGAGACAGGATATGTGGCATTCGTAGTGATATGTACACGGGAGTGGGAATATGAAGCATTGGGTATGTGGTATTAACAATGATACATTCACGGGGGTGGGAATATGAAGGGTTGGGTACGTGATATTAACACTGACAGACAGTTTCTTAACATTTCTTTTTCAAATTATTATTGTTGTAACCTGTTGCAGTGGTTGCTCGTGAATGTAATTGGTTTGATCGTTGTTCTTAATCTTATCCATTTATCAGATCTTTTTGTTTAGAAAAACACGTAAGAAAACACTAGGACATTTATTGCTTACGTGTTTTTCTAAACCAACTTGTCAGTATTTTTTTTTACCAAGGTTTATACCATCAGCTCTTTTATACACCGCGACGTTACTTTCTTTCATTTACAGTATTAGTATATCCTCTTCAATATTGTTTTTAATTAATTTTTGAGACTGAATAATCGAACATTAGGTCAGAAAATACAATAGAGTCGATTCTTTTTATTTTCCCCTTGAACTTCAGTGGCCAATTTAAGGGCAACTAATTCGTTTGAGATGATACTAACCAGCCCTGAACTCTTACACACTTCTCGAGAAGTCAGAAAAAAACACCGTTTCTCACTACAGTAGAGTGAGCACTGATCCAGAACTGCCACCCCCAGGATCAAGTGATCCGTCAGTGAATAACTGGAGACATTCATCAAATTCAGTGGTCATAATGGCTAGGCATTAACTTTCAATAAGAAAAAATCCTCTTTCCATACAGCAGTTCCAAGTGGGTGATATCCTCTTATCTAGTGCATGGGTACAAAACATTTTTAAGATTACACACCCCCAATGAATTGCAAAATGTCCCCACACCCCATTTCACCAGACTGTGGAAACCACCACCTCCACCAACAAACAACCAACAACCACCACCACGTCCTATTAGGTACCAGTATGACTTCAAAATATGTTAATAGCTTTGTTTTACTTTACATATGGATAGGTAGAAACAGAACAGCTAATAGTTTATTCTAATCTAACAACTTTTCATTTTAAATTGTTCAGAGATGGAGTCCCATACCCCCATTATTTGGTTCTCATACCCCAAGGGGTATGGATACCCCCCCCCCCGGTTAAAAAACCCAGCTCTAGTGAAGGATCACAACAATGCCACTATCACATCTGCGAGGAAACTGATAGGATGGATAATGAGAACATTCAAGACAAGAGATGCTAAGCCAATGATGATCCTCTTTAAATCACTTGTTCTCTCTAGGCTAGAATACTGCTGTACATTAACATCCCCATTCAAGGCAGGTGAAATTGCAGATCTAGAGAATGTACAGAGAACCTTTACTGCACATATAAGTTCCATCAAACACCTTAACTACTGGAACGCTTGACTTATACTCACTGGAGCGCAGGCGAGAGAGATATAATATACACCTGGAAGATCCTGGAGGGACTGGTCCCTAATCTGCACGCAGAAATCACTCCCTACGAAAGCAAAAGACTTGGCAGGCGATGCAACATACCCCCAATGAAAAGTAGGGGCGCCATTAATACATTAAGAGAAAACACAATAAGTATCCGGAGCCCAAGACTGTTCAACAGCCTCCAACCAGCCATAAGGGGAATTATCAACCGGGCCCCGGGGCGTTGATCCTCGGAATACCCTCCAGGTAGACTCCAAGTAGGTAGTGTCCCTGTACCATAAAGAAACTCAAATTTCGCAGTTCAACATTAAATTTTACTATTATTATTAGTATTGTGAAGCGGTAAACCCGTCGGGATCATTTAGCGGAAAGAGTGGTGGAGGCTCGGTCCTCCGTTCTCAAGTGGAGAAAATGAAATTCTCATAGCAGGCTTCTTCTCTCTTTAATAAAGAAAACCGAGCATAAAACAGCGGACACGCTCCAGCTCTTGTCACAGAGTTCTGAGAAGCCGAAGACGAGGCATCTCAGAACTGAGTATGATAATTTCTGCTAAATCCTGGTAAGAGACTGAAGGGAAGTGTACGGATGAACAGAGAGAAGGATAGGGAGGGATAGATAAATAGACGGCTAGAAACAAGGACGGACAGAAGAACGGGCAGAAACGGCAGGTGTAAACAAGAACGAACGGTCTTGAAAGCGGATGGAAGAACGGACTGTTACTAGAACAGATGGTCATTAAGTCAAACGAGAATGTGTAACTTTCAACTCCAAAATATAACGTAACCCACACTTAAGTACAACTTTCCCATTTCTTCTTCCTGCTGAGACAGATATAACTCCTTCCAACACTCGCGTATAATCAGTACAGAAACATAAACAAATAATATACAATTATTATTGAAAAGTGTGAGGTAAAGCCTAGGGAAGTAGCATTATTATTATTAAAAAGTGTGAGGTAAAGCCTTGGGAGGTAGCACACAACATATCATATACACCTGGACCGCCTCGTCCTATAATCCCGGACATAAACAAGTATCATTTTTTTTAATTGCAACAATTATTTAATTTATTCAACGTTGTTATTTTTCGACACTGCCGAAGCCAGTGACTTTTATCCACAGGCGTTTATGCTCCATTATATTACGTAGTTTTACTAATAATTAATAAGGGTTACGAATTTGTGTAATGGTTGGTTATTTTCTTTAAACATGCCGATTGCCACCAAGGTAGAGTGATCCAAAGAAAGCACATTCACCATCACTTGCGCCTTAGCTGTCTATTAAATGATTCAAACACTGTGGGCCACTGATATTCAACCCGTAGCCTGAGTTGGTTTTTAGTGTGCATAACATTTATATTCTCATTCTTACCCAGATTAAAACGTACGAAACTTGAGACTGGCTAACTGATTTTCTAATGCAGCTTCATAGATTTTACCTTACTGACATTCCCACAGCATCTCAACTTGCAAAAAAATGTATTGCCCGCATAGAATCAATAAAGCCTCTAAAATACTGATAACATATGAAAAACCTTGAGAAGATAGAAAGGTAGATAACAGTGGGGTTATCTACCAGGGAGGTACTACATCGTTTAGGAGTGAAGAAGAGCAGGATGTGAGTGTGGGGGAGGTGCGTGAGGCATTACGTAGAATGAAAGGAGGAAAAGCAGCTGGAACTGACGGGATCATGACAGAAATGTTAAAAGCAGGGGGGGATAGTGTTGGAGTGGTTGGTATTTTTGTTTAATAAATGTATGAAAGAGGGGAAGGTACCTAGGGATTGGCAGAGAGCATGGATAGTTCCTTTATATAAAGGGAAGGGGGATAAAAGAGATTGTAAAAATTATAGGGGAATAAGTTTACTGAGTATACCAGGTAAAGTGTATGGCAGGGTTATTATTGAAAGAATTAGAGGTAAGACAGAGAGTAGGATTGCAGATGAGCAAGGAGGCTTTAGAGTGGGTAGGGGATGTGTAGATCAAGTGTTTACATTGAAGCATGTATGTGAACAGTATTTTGATAAAGGTAGGGAAGTCTTCATTGCATTTATGGATTTAGAAAAGGCATATAATAGAGTGGATAGGGGAGCAATGTGGCAAATGATGCAAGTGTATGGAATAGGTAGTAAGTTACTGAATGCTGTAAAGAGTTTATGAGGTTAGTGAGGCTCAGGTTAGGGTGTGTAGGAGAGAGGGAGATTACTTCCCGGTAAAAGTAGGTCTTAGACAGGGATGTGTAATGTCACAATGGTTGTTTAATATATTTATAGATGGGGGTTGTAAAAGAAGTAAATGCTAGGGAGTTGGGGAGAGGGGTGGGATTAAATTATGGGGAATTAAATGTAAAATGGGAGTTGACACAGTTACTTTTTGCTGATGATACTGTGCTTATGGGAGATTCTAAAGAAAAGTTGCAAAAGTTAGTGGACGAGTTTGGGAGGGTGTATAAAGGTAGAAAGTTGAAAGTGAACATAGATAAGAGTAAGGTGATGAGGGTATCAAACGATTTAAATAAAGAAAAATTGGATATCACATTAGAGAGGGATTATGGAAGAAGTGAATGTTTTCAGATATTTGGGAGTTGACTTGTCAGCAGATGGGTTTATGAAGGATAAGGTTAACCATAGAATTAATGAAGGAAAAAAGGTGAGTGGTGCGTTGAGGTATCTGTGGAGACAAAAAACGTTATCCATGGAGGCAAAGAAGGGAATGTACAAAACTATAGTGGTACCGACACTCTTATATGGGTGTGAAGCATGGGTTGCAAATGCTGCAGCGAGGAGGCGGCTGGAGGCAGTGGAGATGTCTTGTCTGAGAACTGTGTGGTGTAAATATTATGCAGAAAATTCGGAGTGTGGAAATTAGGAGGTGGTGTGGAGTTACTAAAGGTATTTGTCAAGAGGGCTGAAGAGGGGTTATTGAGGTGGTTTGGTCATTTAGAGAGAATGGATCAAAGTAGAATGACTTGGAGAGCGTATAAATCTGTAGGAGAAGGAAGGCGGGGTAGGGTTTGTCCTCGAAAAGGTTGGAGGGAGGGAGTAAAGGAGGTTTTGTGGGCGAGGGGCTTGGATTTCCAGCAAGCATGTGTGAGCGTGTTAGATAGGAGTGAATGGAGACGAATGGTTTTTGGGACCTGACGAGCTGTTGGAGTGTGAGCAGGGTAATATTTTGTGAATGGATTCAGAGAAACCAGTTAATTGATTTAGTTGGACTTGAGTCCTGGAAATGGGAAGTACAATGCCTGCACTTTAAAGGAGGGGTCTGGGATAGTGACAGCTGGGAGGAACTATTCTCAGCTGTCGTATCTGAGCGCCTCTGCAAAGACAGTGATTATGTATGAGTGTGGTGAAAGTGTTGAATGATGAAAGTATTTTCTTTTTGAGGATTTTCTTTCTTTTTGGGTCACCATGCCTCGGTGGGAGACGGCCGACTTGTTGAGAGAATTATATATATATATATATATATATATATATATATATATATATATATATATATATATCTGCACAATGCTATATCCACTCAGTGGAGCGAGAGATATAGAAGTGTAGAGTAAACCCAGCGTATAGCAGGGGTGTCATAGGCCTAGTTATAGAATGTCAAAGACTGGCATTCAAACGTACCGGTGTTAAGGCACGTAAGTGGAGAACTGTTTTTAATTTTATTTTCATTCTAGACGCAATGGATATGTAATTAGTGAATATACGTGAAATATATCAGTACATTATTATTAAAAGCATAACTAAACGCTAATATCAGTACATACACATGCATATGGAAGGTGTCAAGACCATGCATCACTGAGATACACAGGAATGGTCGTCAGACCATGTATCACGGAGAAACATAAACCTAGTGTTGACACATTGTCTTGGTATGTCCATGGTACACCTACGTTCCACTGGGTTTATTTTACACTACCATCTCTCTCGCTTCAATAAGGTAACACAGTGTTACATACGATCATTAATCTCTTTCCTCTGTTCCAAATACTTCGAGACGTTTGCAGTACGTTAAAGATTTTATTTAGTTCGCAGTATTCTGCGTGCCCCGTAATGTGTGCGCAGGATTATGAATTAACCTTCCAACATTTCCACAGAGAATAGCTAATATAAAGCCACAAAGGCCATACAACTCCTGGAATAGCAGCTCCAGTTCCTTGGATCAAGATCCTTCAGCAGCATCCAGATACCCTTCCCCATGAAGGGCCACTCTCATCAAGGCTGAGTGTATATGTGCTCAGCGACCTTACTGACTACCGCTATAAGGGTTTATATCCATTATCACATGTCTCGCGTGTAATAAAACACGTAGAAAACTAGTAAACAACATTTACAGTTCCTCCCGTGGAGACGCACCAGGGGAGGGGGATGTGCAGGGGGAGGAGGGGCATGCCAATCCCTGAAGGGGCTAGGTGGCTTTTTTTATAAGTACCTCTGGAAGATCGGGGGGGGGGGGGGAGGCGGTATCACAACAACCCCTGGAAGGTCGGAGGTACTACACCACTACCAGTACCAACACAGCATCACATCACTACCACCACACTAAAGCAACAATGGTCATCTTCTTAACCAGCATCACTTCCCCACCCATACAACCACTATCACAACCCCCTCCACCAACCACACACCTTCACAACCATCATCACTGTCGCAGGGGTTCTAGATAATTACGGTCGTAGTGAAAGACACTAGTGGGTGGTAACGGTATATTGACAGAATCTGCGAGGGGGGGGCAGTTCCCAGCCTAACCTGTCAGTACTATACCAGTCCAAGGAATGAGGGAGATGCCTCTGGCTCTGCGCTCACATGCGCGGGACTCATGACGTCACAGGTAGCTAGGGATCCTATCTGAGCAAGGATCATAAATATAACAGCTAGTACTACTTACAATATACTACACAAGTATATTACATAGCGGTTCAGTACACTACTGACATCACTACCATTATACTAATGCAGCAATGGTTATCTCAACCACCATCACTTCCCCACCCATACAACCACTATCACAACCCCCTCCACCAACCCCACACCTTCACAAACACCACCAAAACTCCTTCACTATAGCTACCACCACCATCTCCACCTCCATTTCCAACCCCCAATCACACCATCACCACCACTACAACCACCACCACGCTACTTAATCATGCTTATTAACTGGTGCGCGCTGTCAATAAATAGTATCGTAAATAACTGTACTTAATTGCAATTAGTAGTCATTAAAAGAGTTTAGGTATGCGTGCTCCACCCCGTAATGTACCGGTGTTACTGACCACGTGTAAACACACATTATACAAGGTGAGCGCGCGCGCGCTCTCATAAATATTGATCACCATCATAGTAACCCCAACTGGTTTATATCGTAGTGTTGTCGTCACTGTTGTTGCCAGCCTGTCATGACCCACACTGCTGCTGCTGCTGCTGCTGCTGATGCTCGCACTTTAATGTTTAAAGGATAAAAACAAAAACAATTCTTTCCAGTTTAAAGCACAACAGACCTACCTTTTCCAGCGTCGAACACAAGACACCGACTTTTTTCTGGTATAACCTTTCTTAGCATTGAACACCTTTTCCGGAGTCGAACACATGCCGAGCTTTTCCAGCGTCAAACACAAAACACAGATTAAACACACAGCGACTACTTTTTTAGTGTCAAACAAGAGATAGAGATATTTTCTTCTCAAAAGATCTGGGAATATTAAATTGTTTTGGCCCAAGTGACGGTGAAATTTGAAGAATGAAACACTTATGCAAACCATACCACGGGTGGGGTTCGAACCCGCGGTCATAATGTCTCAAAACTCCAGACCGTCGCGTAAGCCACTGGGCCAGCTAGCTTCAATAAGATTCATCCAACTAGGTATATTTCTACCGCGGGTTCGAACCCCACCCGTGGTATGGTTTGTTTGCAATCGTGTCATTACGATTTCGTGAGTCACTTATGCAACATATGGGAACCTTTACTGAGGAAACGTCTCTCCACACAGTGGCTTCATCAGTCCAATACAAAGAAAAACGGTGTAAAGATTGATGGGCTGAACACATCGATTCCAGGCTAAGGGACTTATTACCTCTAACTCCTCTCTTTACACTGTTCTCATTGAAACAAAGCACCTAGTCCTTTATGATTCACTGAGTTACACTGAGAGGGTTCTACACCGGCGCTGCGTACTCTACACAGCATGGCACACATGAACCAATGAGTGGCCTTTCCTCGTGATTCTCAAAAAAAAAAAAAAAAAAAAAAAAACTTAGTTCTTTTATGTTGTTTACCAATAGCCGTTCTTACAATATTTTCCAGTATTCTTGCACATTAAAGTCTTAGGGACATTGGTCACTGCCAGTGTCCGGCTTTATGTAGCCAGGTACACTCAGCACTGTACCGGCCTCATATAGCCAGGTACGCCTAGCACTGTACCTGCCATATGTAGCCATGTATTCCCAGTACTGTACCGACCATATGAAGCCAGGTACTAGTACTACGAACTGTACCTGCCTCACGTAGCCAAGTTCACCCAACCCTGTACCTGCCTCATGTAGCCAGGTACACCCAGCACTGAACCGGCCTTGTGTGCACCAGGCACAGTACCGACCTCACTGTAGCCAGGTACTCCCAGCACTGCAACACCCTCCTGCTGGGTCGTAACTCGCAGACAGCTGTTCTGTATTAGCCATGACATTAACTGTAATATAAGATAATAAGGTATATAACGCCTTAAGTCAACATCGTTCACCCGGCGGCGATGACGGCAGCAACGGTGGCAGCAACGGTGGCAGCAACGGTGGCAGCAACGGTAGTAGTAACAGCAGCAAAAGCATCAGCAGGAGCAATAGCAGCAGCACCACAACCAATAACAGAAGCCGTACCAACTACACGAACAGCAACATCAAAGCAGGAGCACCCAGGTTAAAGTAGGAGCACTCAGGTCAAAGTAGGAGCACCCAGGTCAAAGTAGGAGCACCCAGGTCAAAGTAGGAGCACCCAGGTCAAAGTAGGAGCACCCAGGTCAAAGTAGGAGCACCCAGGTCAAAGTAGGAGCACCCATGTCAAAGTAGGAGTAACCAGGTCAAAGTAGGAGTAACCAGGTCAAAGTAGGAGTAACCAGGTCAAAGTAGGAGTAACCAGGTCAAAAACAGTGATGGAAGATTCTTTAAACATTACATTTCAACCTCTACCTAACTCCCTACCTCCTTTCCAACCGTCTCCCCTTCACTTCTCTTTTCTCCAATCACTTCCTCTCTCACTTCCTTTATTTTTCTTCTGTTAACTTCCATTCCTTCCATCCTCTTCCCTCTCTCACTCCCCCCTTCCCCTCCCTCGCAGCGGCAATGATTCATACGGCTGTCTGCCACATACTGGGACAGAGAATGAGCCACCCCCGGTCAATTTGTCTTTAAGACTGTGTAAGGAAACTCTGCAGATTGTATCCCGGCGACCATGTGGCACACAGCAACTGAAACTCTCATTTGTGAAACTCCCAAATTTGATTTCGTAATGCTTTACGGAGCTCCCACGTTGAATGACAGAGCGGATTATGTGAACCTCTCGTTCATGGTCCTTACTAGAGACGCTGGGAGGCTCTCCTGACTGCTACTGGTAGTGGTGATAATGGTGATAATAGTGGAGTCTTTGTAGGGGATTTGCAAAGCCCACAACTTCATCTTATCCATAACAAATCAACAGTTCAACTCATTCTTAACACTACGGTACAGCTTCATCGCTATCAACACTACGGTACAGCCTCATCGCTATCAACACCAAGGTACAAGCCAATCTGAAGCCTGTACTGCGCCTCGGTAGATCACAGCCGCAGATTAGTGAGCCGGATTAAAATCAACCTTAAAACACCGCTTCTTAGGACTGATAGTTGCTTACAGCGAAGGAATTTAAGTAGCTGTCGATGGACCGCCTTGGCTTCTTGTTCTGACTGACAGGAGTTATTTTGCAATTGTAATGGCGTTCTCCTTGTTTAGAGGCGCAATCTAGTACTCCAGCACAATAATTAACATGCTAAACGCCGAGGTTTTATTTTTAATGTATGTAATAAGTATTTATCAAGGCAAATAGTATATATAATGCAAAGTAAACTTGTGAATGTTATTAGATTAGTGATAGTTGCTGCAGCATAAGTCATGTCCAGTGATGTGGAGCAGAGGCCGTGTCCAGTGATGTGGAGCAGAGGCCGTGTCCAGTGTTGTGGAGCAGAGGCCGTCTCCAGTGTTGTGGAGCAGAGGCCGTCTCCAGTGTTGTGGAGCAGAGGCCGTCTCCAGTGTTGTGGAGCAGAGGCCGTCTCCAGTGTTGTGGAGCAGAGGCCGTCTCCAGTGTTGTGGAGCAGAGGCCGTCTCCAGTGTTGTGGAGCAGAGGCCGTCTCCAGTGTTGTGGAGCAGAGGCCGTCTCCAGTGTTGTGGAGCAGAGGCCGTCTCCAGTGTTGTGGAGCAGAGGCCGTCTCCAGTGTTGTGGAGCAGAGGCCGTCTCCAGTGTTGTGGGCAGAGGCCGTCTCCCGTGTTGTGGAGCAGAGGCCGTCTCCAGTGTTGTGGAGCAGAGGCCGTCTCCAGTGTTGTGGAGCAGAGGCCGTGGCCAGTGTTGTGGAGCAGAGGCCGTCTCCAGTGTTGTGGAGCAGAGGCCGTCTCCAGTGTTGTGGAGCAGAGGCCGTCTCCAGTGTTGTGGAGCAGAGGCCGTCTCCAGTGTTGTGGAGCAGAGGCCGTCTCCAGTGTTGTGGAGCAGAGGCCGTCTCCAGTGTTGTGGAGCAGAGGCCGTCTCCAGTGTTGTGGAGCAGAGGCCGTCTCCAGTGTTGTGGAGCAGAGGCCGTCTCCAGTGTTGTGGAGCAGAGGCCGTCTCCAGTGTTGTGGAGCAGAGGCCGTCTCCAGTGTTGTGGAGCAGAGGCCGTCTCCAGTGTTGTGGAGCAGAGGCCGTCTCCAGTGTTGTGGAGCAGAGGCCGTCTCCAGTGTTGTGGAGCAGAGGCCGTCTCCAGTGTTGTGGAGCAGAGGCCGTCTCCAGTGTTGTGGAGCAGAGGCCGTCTCCAGTGTTGTGGAGCAGAGGCCGTCTCCAGTGTTGTGGAGCAGAGGCCGTCTCCAGTGTTGTGGAGCAGAGGCCGTCTCCAGTGTTGTGGAGCAGAGGCTGTGTTCAGTGTTGTGTTGTAATGAGCAGCAGAAGCCGTGTTCAATGTTGTGTTGTAGGGAGCAGCAGAGTCCGTGTTCAGTGTTGCGTTCAGTAGATTTATTTTAATTTCTCGTGAAGCGTTAAACCCATTTCGGTTATTCAGAATAAGCAGCAGTGAAGGCTGTATCAACCGTCCGCTGAACGCTGGTTTTTCTCTGATCAGTCAAGCTATGAGAGAGAGAGAGAGAGAGAGAGAGAGGAAGAGAGAGAGGAAGAGAGAGAGGAAGAGAGAGAGGAAGAGAGAGAGAAGAGAGAGAGGAAGAGAGAGGAAGAGAGAGAGGAAGAGAGAGAGGAAGAGAGAGAGGAAGAGAGAGAGGAAGAGAGAGAGGAAGAGAGAGGAGAGAGGAGAGAGAGAGAGAGAGAGGAGAGAGAGAGAGGAGAGAGAGAGAGGAGAGAGAGAGAGAGAGAGAGAGAGGGAGAGAGGAGAGAGAGAGAGAGAGAGAGAGAGAGAGAGAGAGAGAGAGAGAGAGAGAGAGAGAGAGAGAGAGAGAGCTGGTCCTGTAACGAAACGCCATCTAGGGCCGGGTTTCACTTACGGCTCCCTCACAGCTGCCAGGGTTATCTATCTTCCTCCCTCGATGCATGCAAAACTACTTTATAAAGCCCATCATCAGAAAAAGCATTAGAAACATTTCTCAAGCTGACGCGGGCGTCTGAGGGTTCAACTTCCACTCCTGGCTAGTGCACTGAGCTGCCCGGTCACTGCCAGTGTTTACACACAATTTCTGCAACAGCCAGTGCAGCAGTTTATACAACTTGGAAAAAAACAAGGCTACATTTTTTGTCTTGAAGGAAAGATCGTTACACTTGGGGACGTGTCAGGAGGTTGTCGTTTGTGGGTTTTCCCAAGTACCTGTGGGAATGACGGTCCTATAACGTAATTATTGATAACTTGAAAGTGAATAAAGCCAAGAGGAATTACTGAAGAAAAGAATAAGTCAAAATAAACAGAAGATAAAGAAAGGTAAAGTAGAAGAAAAAGACGAGAAAATATAGGAGTAACGATAAACAAAATTAAAAAATGAGAATTAAAACAATGAAAAAATTAAAAAAAATAAAGAAGAGGATGAAGCAAAAGACGAAGCAGCAGCAGCAGCAGCAACAACAACGGCCATGAGTCTCTCACAATGGTGACGTCTAAAGCCAGTCATTCACTAATGTCAGCCCTGCCAGGTCCCTCACCACGCACACCCTGCCAGGTCTCTCACCACGCACACCCTGCCAGGTCCCTCACCACGCACACCTCAATACCATTTGCTGTAAAGTCGCACAACATTAAGATGAATAGCATTCAAATCAATGACTCCTGCCGCACCCAAAACATCACGCAAAACCCCCAACTCACACCCCGCCCCTCTCGGTTCCACATTCCTCTTCCTAATCACACAATTCCAATCCCCTGCGACAATAGTCACAACCGGCAACCCACGTAAGAAATATACTCTCAGCCATGGAATGTGTGTTTGTAAGAGAAGAGCTTTAATGCCTTATATCAAGAGCCCCTCCCCAGTGTCAAGGCACTCTCCTTGAAAGGTACACACACAGGAGCTGTGAATCGACCCCTGCAACCACAATTAGGCGAGTACGTACACACACAGGAGCTGCGACTCGACCCCTGCAACCACAATTAGGCAGGTACACACACACACACACGGGAGCGTGTGTATAGCCAGCCATTGTCCTGGCGGGACCAGGAGCTATGAATCGACCCCTGCAACCACAACTAGGTGAGTGTACACACACACACGGGAGCGTGTGTATAGCCAGCCATTGTCTCCAGAAGTGTCCCTGGGGTGCCCGGTAGCGGCCCCCAGCTTGGCACCCCAGGAACCCAGGTAGCCCCCTGCTAACCTCAGTGCCTCCTGCCCCTTCATTTCCGTACCAACCCATCCTACCGTCTCTTCTCACTATCCTTCCCTCCTAGTGCTCTCCACCTGATCTCACATGGCAGTGATGCTTCTCCCTGGTGATTGTCACACATGGAGGCAGTCTGTTGCCTCGTGAGACCTGCACCTGCGTTGCCCCAGGTACTTCACCTGGTCATCACTGCCACCAGGACTCTCATTTAAGTTACGTTTGACTACTAAACTATGTTTAATGTCACTGAGGATAGCATGACAGCGACGAAATACCAGTTTCATGAGGGATATAAATTTCATAGTGAAGCCATAGCCTTTGCGAGGAGCCTAGCGGGAAGACTATGGTGTCTATAGTGACGGGATAACTTGTGTGAGTACAGCAAGTCGAGTACAGCTAGGCGAGTACAGCTAGGCGAGTACACAAAAGTGTGGTAGCCATCAACTATCTCTAATAATCCTAGTAACCACCACCAACAACCCAGTCAACGGATCGCAGTCAGAAATAATTCTTTAATTTTACGCAAGAATAAAACATCTCTTCCATCTCTCACAGCAACTACAAAAATAATCATGCCATCTCTCACAAGAATAAAAACCAGACCATCTCTCACAAATACAACAAAACAAAATCTTCCTCTCACAAGAACAAAGACAATCCTTCCGTCTATTACAGCAGCATCAGAACCCTTGCGTCTAACAGGAACAAAAAACACAAACCTTATCAACAAAAATCCCTCCATCTCACAGCAACACACAAAAATTATTAACAAATTTCATCTCACGATAATAAAGATAACCTCCAATATTTCATTAAAACAAAAAACAAATCTCACAATAACAATGAAAACAAACATTCCATCTCTCAGCGGAACAAAAATTTCCTCCTCACAAGATCAACAAAAACAAAAATGCCACGTCTCGCAAGAACAAGAATCTATTCACAACTTGCCCACAATTACTACAACAATTTCCTCCTCACAAGATCAACAAAAAGAAAGATTCCTCGTCACGCAACAAGAAGAAACCATCCACAAGTAACTCATAATTACTAGAGGAAACTTTTAGAAGACGTTTCGGACCCTCCTGGAGTATTATCACGACAAAGAAATAAGGGGAGAATGTCAGAAGAAAAGTCAGGCGAAGAGAAAACAAAAAGAGAGGTTAAGTGAGGAGAATAGCAGAAGATATGTCGGTTGAGGAATTAAAATAAGAAAATAGTAAAGGTCAGGTCAAGTCACGTGTCCTCTGAAGATTAAGGTACTTGACAATGTACTGGATAGCACAAACATCTACAGAAAAGTGGGACAAAGATGTGAATAAAGAATGCCGAGTACAATGGTCCATTCATCAAGACGGCGTCTGTGAAGGCTAGAATAGGGATAGACAGTTCTGTCAAAGGACCAGCTTATGCAGTGGCTATGGTCTCTAACATGATAGAAAACAGATGTTAGTTTCACCAAGGTGAACACTTGTCTTGTGTTTCTTATCTCTCTCAGAGGAAGGGTGGTCAGTTTCACCAATGTGTTGGAGAAGGCAGGATAATGATGTCGACAACGGAATTAGCGATGGGAAAAGTATGAACAAGATTACTTCAAAGTGTATTAGACTGACGGAATGCAAGTTTATTACACAAGAGGGCGGAGGGTGGTATTACAGTTTGTTAATTAAAAATATATGGAAGGCAAAGTGCAGGAGTTCTCACGTAACAACTGGGTTTAGGAGAGAACGTCTGTTTATTTTGATCAACTTGTCGGTTCTCTGAACCATTTATCTACAATGTTTATTTAGCTTGGTAGAAGGAAGCGTTTATGAATTTGCGACGAAACCAAGATGAGATAATGAACTGCGAAGAATAAAAATGTCGAGAGTCGAGATATTGGAATAAAAAGAATAACAAGGCAAAATACCGTGACTGGAACAATACACAAATAACCCGCACATAGGAGAAAAACTTATGACGACGTTTCGGTCCGACTTGGACCATTAACTAATCCAAGTCGGACCGAAACGTCGTTATACATTTCGTTCTATGTGCGGGTTATTTGTGTATAGAAACAACACTTTCCTTGACGCCAAGGAGCATGGTAAGAAAGGTACCGTATGTGTATGCTACTGTACATGCAAGCTTGCAGAAGACGAGAAGATAAAAGCCTGCCACAGAGCGGTGGACATGAACCAGGATTGACAGTAGTTAGGTCACCATTCAACTTTAAACTTGACAGACTGAGTAAGATTTAGAGCAACAAGCAGCGAGGTGTGTTCGTGGTGAGGAACCCGTAGAGATTGTACGGTAAAGGACAGTTTCCAAATGTTGCGTCAACACTATCAGGAATAAGAGAAACAGGAAAAAATAGTAGGGGAAAAAAGGGATGGGAACAGGAACAAAAATTAGTAGAAAAAAAAATGAAAACAGGAAACGGAGAAATTGCAAGTTTAAGAAGATTAGGTAAAGCAGCAATAACAGTAATGCAAGAAGGTGCAAACAGGAACGGAAGGAAAAGTAGCAACAGGTGCAAGACTAAAAACAGTAGCAGAAGAAACAATGCTACGAGGAAGGAGTATCAGGAGCAGCAGTATCATAAGAAGAGGGGCAGGAAAAAATAGAATAACGGGATTTTGAAATAGAAACATTGAGAGATATAAAGCAGGAAGATGAAACGATCAGAAACAGCAGCACCTTCACCAGCAGGAAAAACAGCAGCACCACAAACCGTTTAATCTCTCCGTCGTTCGCAGCAGCAGCAGCCGCCGCCGCCGCCACAGAAGCAGCAACAGCATCAGCGGCATCAGCAGCAGCGCCTGCAACAGCAACAGCAGGAGGGAAGAAGTGGATGGTTATGGCGGGCGTGTAATGTAGGAAGCAAGTGGCGTGGGCGCAGGGCGTGGGCGTCGTGGTGGCGCGGCGTCCTGGGGCGTCCTGACCTCCTCCTGTGCGCCAGTAATGGACTCCAGGGATCCCGTGGAGCCTACTTATAAATCGGAGAGGAGGCCCCGGTCTGGCCAATATTGTGAGTGGAGGAGCAATAATTGAGCCCTCCATCTTGGATATCACAGCGCAGAGTTTATCATTACCAGTCCGCTGTGTAACCTCTATACTTAATGGCCCTTCCATCATCCCCAGGGGCAACCCCTGTGTTGGTCGCAGGGTTGTGAGGTGGTGTTGAGTTGTGGTGGTGTGGGGGTTGTGGTGGAGTGGCTGTTATGTGGGGAAACTGGTGTTGGGGGTGGCACTGTGATAGTGTTGGTTGTGACACTGGTACTGTTGTTGGAATACTTTAGTAGAAAAAATTAAAAGCACTGGCACTAACACACACAATCCATGGTTTTCTCCACAACACAGTGCTGCAATGTTGAAAAGCACAAGACATGGGGAATGAACAGAATGAGAAGAAAAACACAGCACAAAGACGAGAACACAGAAAGGAAAGGAATAAAAACACAAATGTGAAAAGAGAAAGAACTAAAGAAAGTGACAAAGGCCAAATCAGAAACGAAACTGCTACAGTCATATTAGAAGGACAATGACTAACGGACTAAATAAGACTAAATAATAATATAAAAACTTATAATTCCCAATAAGGAGATCTTCGAGGATCTGAACAGTCTAAGAAATAGAGACCAACACAGATTTAACATCCACGAAACAAGGGAAGAAATGAAGAGGCTACTGACTGAACTCACAGCAAAAGCAAATGAACCTGTTAATGTATCATGGTTTATGAAAGAAGCAACACAAGCACTCTGTGAACTATGTAGTCTCAATATTCATATTAAAGAAATAAGCAATAGTCCGGATGTTCACAACGTGAGTGGAACTCAGGGTCGAGAGGGTTCACCTATGAGGAGAGAGAAAGTAGTAAAACTGAGGCACTTGACAGAAGGATTAGGGAAGACATAATAAAGCACAAAATATTTAGGTGATAGAAGAGATATCGACTGATTGTTTCAACGGCAAGGAACTGAGGCAAGGGGGATAAAGATGGAAGTTGAAGACCCCAGACGAGTCACAAAGAAGTGTGGAAGTTGTTCCTCAGCGTCAAAGCAGTAAGACAAACTACGGAACGGGAAGTGAGTCTTAAAACTAGGCCAGTGCATAAGCACACGAGGACAGATAAGACAGGGCACACGAGGCTGGGAACTTGTGGGAGTGATCTCTTATAGTTAAGAGGCTGAGCCAAGAGCTTGACTAGACAAGTACACAACAGTACATCCACTAGAGACAGCAAAACCCTAGCACCACCAGCCACCAAGACAACCAGCATCTAATAACCTTGCAATAACTCTTCCAGCATCGTTTAAGGTCGTCTGCTTCCTGCCACGACGCGGCCTACAGCACCTCTTGTGCTTGACCACCACATATCACCTGGCTAGTTGAGCTCCTGGGTAAAATATAAAAGATTGTCTTTAAAATAATTTATTAAAAAGTCACTAAGCAAGGCGACGCTGCTTGCTGAGAACGTCCCGTTGATTTAAAAAAAAAGATATGCATGCATAGTGCATAAATATATGTATACATACGCGCACACAAATATATATATATATATATATATAGTGCCTAATAGGTAAAACTGGTCAATTAGCAATAACTCAATTAAAATTAAGTCCTTTCTAAGATTTTCTCTTATACGTTTAGAGATATATTTTTTTTTCATTTATGTTAATGTAAAAAAAAAAAATTTTGTACCAAGAGAAACTTTGAAAACCTACCTAACCTTATTATAACAAGCGCAATTTAATTTAGCCTAACACAACTAAATATATTTTAGATACGTTTACAATAATTTAATTATAAACAAACACAATGAAATATATTTTTTTCGTTAGGTTCAGAATGATTTTTGCAAAATTATTGCATACACAAATTTTCGCTTGTCTTATATGGCAAAAAGACCGTTGCTATTTAAACCAAAATCTCAAATTTTACCTAATCGGCACGACATTATATAATATATATATATATATAATTTTGTTGAATTGCTAAAAGTATGTGCAGCATCATTATATACTTAAATCATTTTGCGCTGCAATCAACAATAGCTGATACGATCGCAAGAATTCCTGCTAGTTTCATCTGCCGCTGCCCACAGAAACTAATGACTTTAATCTGAAGGGTATGATCTTAAGCTCAGTAATGAAGCGTGTGATGGTGCCACGCGCAGCTTACTATATAATGCTGGGATCACACAGTCATTTTCTGCCATGATACTAACTGCCAGAGTGTGAGTGTGTGTGTGTGTGTCAGCACCTCGCACCTCCGGCATATTGAACCAAGGAAAATTCTTCCTTTTATTTTATTAATTTTGAAACCTCGGAAAATGCATACCTATGTCTTTTGCTGATCGATTCATTACGATGCTCTATTAAAAACCAATACAAGAGGGCTTAGATTTTTGGGGTATTTTACATTTTTTTCACGGAAATCACACAGAATAATTAAATACAAAAGCCTTACCAGCATATGTGTGTGTTTTCTTTAAATAATGTGACAAAACACTTAGAGAATATGGTATATACGGATGCTAGTCGTGACAATTTGTTTTTCGTTTGAGCATGATTAAATTTTGATACCTTATAGTTTTTCCCACAATTAGCGTCTCCCCAGCCATGGAGGATGATACATGGACCTCAATAACAGCTATGTCATTCTGATTAATTAATTCACAGTAGTTGTGGAGTGTAGCGTAACACGGCAGCGTGTGTGTGTTAACCGCATAGAGGGCGTTCTGTCACACAGTGCCAGCCTATGTCACGGGATTGACACTCTTAGTGCTTCCCGCATAAAGACTGACTTCCCCTTCCACTCCATTACCCTCCAACTGTGCCAATCATCCGAGTTAGAGCAGGGGACTTTGACGACTGAGGTGCTGTGTCATAGAGTTGAGTTTGAGGGGCTGGCGAGGGAGTGGTAGAGTGTGCCTCCCGCCAGCCTGGCATAACACTAGAGACGGGGCCGTGCTGGGGAGCTCAACGAAGCACCAAGTAGTGATCCACGAGCTCTCGGCGGGGCTCCTGCCCCCTGGGGCACCTCATTGCTGACGCTGACCACTGGGTCCCTGTTCCCTGGGTCACCTCGCTGCTGACGCTGACCACTTGGCTCCTGCTCCATGGGTCACCTCGCTGCTGACGCTGACCACGGGGTGCCTGCTCCCTGGGGCACCTCGCTGCTGATGTAGCCTAGATCAGCTGATAATAACGATGCGATGGGATGGTAAACTGATAACATGGGTCGCTCTTTTATTTGCACTCCTGTTGTTTTTAAGTCTGAGGCTCGATTAAGGCGCTTGAAGTTTTAGAGAGAGTCGTTATCTGCAACCAAATTATTTTTTCTTACTGATCTCGCTGGGCTTGTTTTTATTCTCCTCTGCTGCCAGGAACTCTCTCTCTCTCTCTCTCTCTCTCTCTCTCTCTCTGGTGTAGTCACCTAGTTGTGTGTGTGTGTGTGTGTGTGTGTGTGTGTGTGTGTGTGTGTGTGTGTGTGTGTGTGTGTGTACACCGACCCTCGGAACACCATACAAACATTAACTTCTCATGTCAGGTTTGCATGTCTCATTCCATGTAAAATGACGCTTCAATCTTACTAATTTGTACATACAAAGTCATATTGGAATATGAAGAAGGTCTCTGGAACAGCTCCAGAGGCAGGAGGGTCTGGTGCTACATCAGATCCTTTATCACAAATTCAACAGATTGTTGGAAAACTATCTCGCTGAGAGACGGCAGTGTTCCCATTACCGAGGCTGCTGCCTCCACCTTGCAGTGTCCCTACCGTCGATGCTACTGCCTCACAGCTTGCAAATAACGGAGGCAGTGGATGATGAAAAGCCGATAATTTGACGAAGCAAAGACACACAAACAGCAATTCTTTTATTTAACGACATTTTCCCCACTGTGTTGCTTTGCTAAAAACCTGACGAAGTCCACTACGGGTTTGTCAAGTACCTGACAAACGTTATTAAATAAGAAACGGTCTCTGAATTCTCCTTGCAAATAATAAAAACAAATTAAGAAATAAAGGCGGTTAAAATATGGAATTAAATTTTTTTTCCTAGTTCCTCTTTACCATAAAGTATTTATTAATAGGAGCAGTATAAGGCATTATCTGAGCTGATGGGCGCCACAGCGCCATTATAGTGGCTTGACCACCACTCTCTCATGCTCGACCATTAACCATTAATCATAGGCGCATCCTTTGATTAATTACTCGAGATCTCGTCCCAGCATCAGCCTCATCTATCACCTTCCAGCGCTTCCCTAGTCCCCCCCCCCCTTGGTCATTACCAGTCCCCTTATCTCCCCCATGGACACCGGCAACCCTCTTAGTCTCCCTTTTGTCACCAACATTTCCCATAGGTTCCCTTCGTCACCAACATGCCCCGTAGGTTCCCTTCGTCACCAACATGCCCCGTAGGTTCCCTTTCGTCACCACCAGCATCCTTAACCCCCATCCCCAGGTAACCGCTTGCTTTTCACAGTGATAACACTATGGGAGATATGCAGCAAGCTCAACAGAAGATTTCAGTGTTTATAAATGAGCCAGGACGAGTACCAGAGATGAGAGGATAAACCAAAGAAAACTATCAAGCACTGAAACAACTAATGAGGTGGTGAAAGGACTTCTAATGGAGGTCGACAAATCAAAGGCACGGAGGACCACCTGGAACATCACCGCGAATATTAAGAGGATCTGAAAGTGTATGCCAACACACGCAGATTTTTAACAAATCATTAATGAGTCAAACGCCAGATGACTTCAAAATAAGAATTGTAACATCAATATTTATCAAGAGTGACAAGCGGTTAGCCCTCAACTACAGACCGGTGTTCCTAACGAAGGTAATATGCAAATTTCTGGAAAACATTACAAGAGACTTGTTGAACATTTCCATAGCACTACATTCCTCACAGATCTTCAGCACGCATTCAGAAATGGAAGGTTGGAATAAAGGAAATATGATAAAGAAAGAACAGGTAATGACGAGCAGGATGGATGAAAAGGTAATGAAGAGCAGGATGGACTATGTATCACCATATCAAGAAAGCTTCTTGATACGGTGACACTTAGAAGGCTATGAAATTAATTAGGGAAGGCAGTCTGTCCTGTGGAGAGGACCAGTCGTCTGTCAATGTTGGAAACTTCTTCAGGTGCTATGTGCAGGAGGAAGTCTTTCTCTTAAGAAGAGTGAATAATAAGCGACGGAAATGTAAAGATAGCGAAAAACATCCTCGAAATATTTCTGTCCCGAAAGATATTAGTTATTACAAATTGTGAGTGTTCGGAGGAACAGCTCTATGATAACACCCAGCTTGTTTTTGAGGTCATGGTTGGAGAAGTAATGTGAATAACTACAGTGTAATGAACACTTGTCAATGCTCAACAGTAATCCACATGGAGACAAACTCAGGAGATAAATTTATCTGTATATTTCGACCCCCCTTCTGGGGTCCTCTTCAGCAGAGGATCCCAGAAAGGGGTCGAAATATACAGATCAATTTATCTCCTGAGTTTACCTCCATGCGAGTTATATCTTTATGGGTAAGTTTTCTGTATAGTGTCTCAGATCTTCCTTGAGGTGTAGATTATATCCAGTCATGACTATTACGCTTGACACAGCGCAAAATGCTGTCATAATAAAGACTTTCTGTAAACTTACTCTATTTGCCAAACTTGTGTACAGTATGAATAGTAACGGTGATAATTCTCCCTTACTGTACACCTTAACCTTGTTACTCACTGGTGATTGTTACGCACTGGTGATTGTTACGCACTGGTGATTGTTACGCACTGGTGATTGTTACGCACTGGTGATTGTTACGCACTGGTGATTGTTACGCACTGGTGATTGTTACGCACTGGTGATTGTTACGCACTGGTGATTGTTAAGCACTTGGAGACACCGTGAATATTGGTGAATGTTATTTACTGGAAAACACCGTTTACGTTGCTGATTGATATGATAATATTTATGATCGGAAAGATTGATATTCCTTGCTCGACCTAATGAACTGCCTCGACAGACGTAGAAACACAGCTTTAAGTACACAACTAACTCTCACATAGGAAACAAACTTATGACGACGTTTCAATCCAACTTGGACCTTTAAGAAATCCAAGTCGGACGGAAACGTCGACATAACTTTCAGGCTCTTATGTGCGGGTTGTATGTGTATTGTCCCAGCCACGGTATTGTGGCTTGTTATTCTTTAGTGTTTCTAATGATAACACGCTGCGGCCGAGCACTGCAAGCAGATTTAACAGCATACGAGGCGTGTAAACTAGATTATCCATAATCACATTGGTATTATATCAGCTTTCTCCTTCAAGAGGTGCCCTAATGCCGGTGAGGGGAGGGGGATCTTAATCAAAGAAATTGAACCTAACCTTCCCTTACTTAGATCAAATCAGGTTGCCTCCCATTCCCCAGGTGCTGTACGACCCCTACAAATTTAGTGCTACCAACTGAATATAAGGCAGCGGTCTCTTCCTGGGAGCAAATGTATCTTCAGAATAAAGCTGGGTAGGTGTCACCAGGGAGTTACTGTGTGCGTGTCCTCAACTTCACAGACGTGTCTACGTGTCCTCAATATACAAAATCAGGCGCTATCGCTACCTGCCACCTCCGAAACGTTGCCTTAGCTCCCCGGCCGTTTCCTTATATAAAGGTTCCAGCCAAACGCTCAGCTTTTTTTTTGCCCCCCACCCCATCCTAATTGGTTGGATTCCTCGAGGTTCATAAACCGCGAACCTGCGGCCGCTGGAACACAAGTCTAAACATTGTAAGTTGTTAGATTAGAGTGCAGATGGTATAACCCAGCACCCCCTGATGTGCCCTGGCTGTGCCATTCGCCCCCCTGATGTGCGTCTCTGGCTGTGCAATTCGCCCCCCTGCGTGTGCCGCACCATGAACCTCGTGGGGCCACTCACGAAGCTGCTGACTTGTTAGTCTCCTCCAGTGCCTCCATCGCCTCTGCCTCCTCTCTGGGGAGACTCCACAACGTTCCAGCAGGGGATGATCTCCAAAGCCTTCATCTCCTCTTAGAGAAGATGCCTCACCTCTCCACCAGATGATCTCCACTGCCTCCACCACTTCCGCCTCAATCACTCTGGGGAGATGTACAATGATCCAGTATGGAAATGTGGTGATGAAAGTGTTTTCATCAGAAAAATTACTTCCTGCCGCGGGTCTTTTCATGATGGTCCTCTATATCCAACCATTTTAAAATAAAATATCACATTTATTTCTAGTATAATGAGCTCAAGAGCTGTTAAGTTCGAACATATGGGACTCCGGCTCTAACAAAGCAGTTTGGAACTTAAATATGGTCCACGGAATCTTAGAGCTTAAACATGAGCCAAAGAAACAGGAGCTCGATATGGCTCATATAAACTTAAATCGCCAAGTTTGATTCGGGAAATTCTGAAACCCTAGCACACACCAGGGCAAAGATGGAGTCCAAATATACTTCCGAGAAACTTATTCCAAATATGGATCGTGAAACGAAGAACCAATTCATTCCACAAACTTGAAGGCCAAAACACAGTTGAGAGACTTAAGGCTTCAGGGAAAACTTTAAGAGACATTAATTTGTCCTGGAAAGATGCAAAGAAATAGATTGTAGATGCAGTCTACCTCCGGAGTACCTCGTAAACTTTATGCATAGCTCTACTAGTCTCCAGCTGGTCTTCAGGCAAGCTCCGGGTAAACTCCACGTGATTCAATTTAAACTAAGGAAAATCCAAGCAAAACAATTAAGCTCCAGGAAAACTAAAGATAATTTTTAGGCGAAGTTCAGGTAATATCTAGGTGAAATTCTGCCGCTTGAGGTGACGAATGTGCAGTCTCTAGCAAACTCCTGTTACTCTGCAGGTCAGCTAAATAATCACCAACCCCAAATATCAGTATATCATCTGGATCTCCAAATTTAATCATTGCAAATACACACCAGGTAACCTGAGCATAAGAGATAAAATACCGACAAATTGTATAACAACGACAAGCAGATTTAATATTTTATTGATCCAACGTTTCTCTTGGAGATCAAGCTTTTTCAAGTCTATACAAACTACATGAGAATCATGGCAATTTATAGGCAGCGTGAGGACCGTAAGGCAAGGTGCAGGTGATGCGACGTGTAAACTACAAATGTCAAATCGAGGAGTTTGCCGAGCAAGAGGGATTTGCCATTCTGAAAATTCCTTTATCCCTGTATGTGTAATAGTGTCTATGGCGAAGAGTGAAGTTGATACTAATATACTCTGGTATGACACTCATTCCAGTGGCTGTCGGAACACAGAGCTGTGAGTTTACGATTAATCTTAAGAACAAAGACCGTAATGAATAGATTGCGACTGTATTCATTAATGTGCCTGTCCTGGAGTCTGCGTAGTAATTCCTTGTATGTGTACAGTAGGTGTCCCTGGGAATAAGTTGGCTAAGAGTCCAGACTGCCGAAAACTTTCCTGGAACTGTGTGAAGTTGTACTTCAAGTAGAATGAAGCTAAATTTTTGATCTCTCATAGTCCTTTAAATGGCTGCTGGAGCAGTGTGGAGAGTACTCGGATGAGCATTAACCACTGATGAACATTAGCACAGTTCCTTTCCATGACGCCATAAAGACTGCGTCCTAATATTGTGGTTTGACATTCACAGTTGTTCACATGTTCAGGTTACCAGCACCTCTCTTGCAGTCCTCACTGCCTTTATATTCCCATGTATTCCCTATAGACTTGAGAAAGCTTGGTCTCCAAGGCAATAAGTTTCGTATTAACGGATCCAATTTGCTTGGGTGCATTTGTTTTGAAATCAGTTGATTTTATCAATAATGTAGCCATAAAAATTAATCAGACGTAGACGATTCAGCTGATATTGAGGAGGGATGAGGGAAGTCGAAAGAAGGACGGGGAAGTATAGGGAGGGTCGAGGAAGGTGTGGAGAAGAGACACGAGGGCCCCTAGCTATATCAACCCACCCACACTTGTTCATTCTTCTCGCTTTCTTGTGTTTCAACACAAACACACACACAAGCTATAATTCGACCTTTGCAACCACAATTAGGCGAGTACATACGCGCACACACCAGCGGAAAGGACAATATCAACGATGCTTAGTGTCACAATGACGGCAAGTATAGCCAAGTGCGTTTGTCCAACATTTTCTAATTTATTAACGAGGCTTCATTTTGTTTTTCTTTACGCTATGTTATGAGGCTGCCTGTATATATATATTATCTTCTCTGAGGATGAGGGTCCCCAGTAAAGTTCTAGAGGTGTACCTCCCTATATATTTTTATAATACAAAAAAATTATATATATATATTTAATAATAGTGTGGCCATATTTGCACCTAAAGGTATTATCAGGTAAGGTAATGTTAGGTCATTAAGGTACAACAAGTGTGTTGGAGTGATCACTTCCCTGTTAACTGCACAATCATGCTCATGGATTAGTGCGATAAACACCCTCTGACCTTCATAACTTCTGGAATATACTGACCTCGCTGGAACCCTCCCGCGAGCTCACCATATTACATAATTTTATAGATAGACAAATAGATAGATAGATATACAGACAGTGTTACTAGTCAATGGTCCAAGTCGGACCGAAAAGTCGTCATAAGCTTTCTCCTATTTGAGGGTTATTTGTGTATATTACACACACACACACACACACACATTGATCGACGATATGAACAAAACGAAATACACTGTTATAAATACCTTGATATATCTGAGGATCCGACATCTTTATTACCATACGATCACAGCTTAACAGCCAAGACTGTCAATCTCTCAGCTTGAACTTTTATACAGCATTTGAGAATTGTGTCAGTGAGCTTCAGCACTCACGACATTTCCGGACCTAAGAGAGCACTAACTTTTATGCACGTGACGTTGCTCGTTTTAGTGAAGAGAACTGAATAACTAGGCAACATCATTGTCCACTATACTATGCAAGTGATGGAGTATATTACAAGAAAGATCAGTAGAATACTTAAGAGAATATATCACTAAATAACTGCATTCCTTGAAAGATGGAAAGTCCTGTCTCTTGAACCTAATAGAAACTTATAGCAGATACACAGAGATCAGACAGGAGTAAGAGGAAGAAGCAGACTGCATATTCCTTGATTACAAGAAGGCATTTGACACGGTTCTGCACTGAAGACTAATGAACTAGGAAGACCAAACAGTGAAGGCAAAAACAATGAACAAAGGAACATTTTAAATACCAGAGAGAGTGTCTTGCTGAGAAACTATTTAAATGGACCAACTATTTAAATGGACCAAGTGTGTTCCAGGATCCACACTATTGCTGAGATACAAAATTACCTCCCCTATGTCCTAGACTTATACGTTCAAATCTGCGCAGTTGACTTAAAAATACTGAAAGTACAAATCGTTAAAGGCTGCCCAGATTTTCAACACAACCAGCACCTGCTTCAGACATGCTTGTAGAAATGACAGTGTCCCGTAGCTCGGTTGCTAGCGCACTCACCTCAATCACTGAGTGTCCGTGGTTCGATCCCTGGTACGGGTAGAAACACTAGACGTGTTTTCTTATACCTGTTTTCACCAGCAGCAACTAGGTACGTAGGTGTTAGTCGACTGGTGTGGGCCACATCCTGGGGGAGGGGTATAATATACCTTAGATAGGGCTGGGCTTTGGAATGATATGAGGTACGATAACTGCTCTTAGTCTGTAAAACTCGTGTAAAAAAACACCAGTTTAATTAAATCACAATAAATTCTGACAAAACGTGCCATATGGGAACTGAATAACTCGCAGAAACTAAAAACGTGAAAAATCTTGGAGTTAACATGACGCCTAACCTATCACTAGGAGCCTAAATAAAACGAACAGTCGTTCCAGCGTACACCAAGCTCGTAAAAAATGATATTCGGGAATCTAAATAAACGAGCAATCAGAATACGTTTCGCCCACAAGTACATAGTATCAGCCAGAAGAATAACGACTTATATGGGACATCCGGGACGGGTGGTCAGGTGTACCTACGGTGAATATCCTGCCAAAGACCTACTGGCCCATGCTTAGTTACCTGTTCCAGGATGTGCTACGGGAGTCGGAAAAGGGAACACAGTTGTAAGTCGAGAACCTAAATGACCAGCAGAGATGACAGGAAACACTTCCACAGTACCAGAGTAGGTAAATAAATTCTCAATACAGTGGCTGAAATTCACAATTCACACACTGAAAACAGCACACTGGAAGTGAGAACTACACAGCACACTGGAAGTGAGAGAGAGAGAACTACACAGCACACTGGAAGTGAGAGAGAGAGAACTACACAGCACACGAAGTGAGAGAGAACTACACAGCACACTGGAAGTGAGAGAGAGAGAACTACACAGCACACTGGAAGTGAGAGAGAGAGAACTACACAGCACACTGGAAGTGAGAGAGAGAGAACTACACAGCACACTGGGAGAGAACTACACAGCACACTGGAAGTGGAGAGAGAACTACACAGCACACTGGAAGTGAGAGAGAGAGAACTACACAGCACACTGGAAGTGAGAGAGAGAGAACTACACAGCACACTGGAAGTGAGAGAGAGAGAGAACTACACAGCACACTGGAAGTGAGAGAGAGAGAACTACACAGCACACTGGAAGTGAGAGAGAGAACTACACAGCACACTGGAAGTGAGAGAGAGAGAACTACACAGCACACTGGAAGTGAGAGAGAGAACTACACAGCACACTGGAAGTGAGAGAGAGAACTACACAGCACACTGGAAGTGAGAAGAGAGAACTACACAGCACACTGGAAGTGAGAGAGAGAACTACACAGCATACTGGAAGTGAGGATAGAGAACTACACAGCACACTGGAAGTGAGAGAGAGAGAACTACACAGCACACTGGAAGTGAGAGAGAGAACTACACAGCACACTGGAAGTGAGAGAGAGAACTACAGCACACTGGAAGTGAGGAGAGAACTACACAGCACACTGGAAGTGAGAGAGAGAGAACACAGCACACTGGAAGTGAGAGAGAGAACTACACAGCACACTGGAAGTGGAGAGAGAGAACTACACAGCACACTGGTAGTGAGGAGAGAGAACTACACAGCACACTGGAAGTGAGAGAGAGAACTACACAGCACACTGGAAGTGAGAGAGAGAACTACACAGCACACTGGAAGTGAGAGAGAGAACTACACAGCACACTGGAAGTGAGAGAGAACTACACAGCACACTGGAAGTGAGAGAGAACTACAAGCACACTGGAGTGAGAGAGAGGAGACTACACAGCACACTGGAGTGAGAGAGAACTACACAGCACACTGGAGTGAGAGAACTACACAGCACACTGGAAGTGAGAGAGAACTACACAGCACACTGGAGTGAGGAGAAGACTACACAGCACACTGGAAGTGGAGAGAACTACACAGACACTGAGTGAGAGAACTACACAGCACACTGGAAGTGAGAGAGAGAACTACACAGCACACTGGAAGTAGAGAGAGAACTACACAGCACACTGGAAGTGAGAGAGAACTACACAGCACACTGGAAGTGAGAGAGAACTACACAGCACACTGGAAGTGAGAGAGAACTACACAGCACACTGGAAGTGAGAGAGAACTACACAGCACACTGGAAGTGAGAGAGAACTACACAGCACACTGGAAGTGAGAGAGAACTACACAGCACACTGGAGAGAGAGAACTACAGCACACTGGAAGTGAGAGAGAACTACACAGCACACTGGAAGTGAGAGAGAGAACTACACAGCACACTGGAAGTGAGGAGGAACTACACAGCACACTGAAGTGAGAGAGAGAACTACACAGCACACTGGAAGTGAGAGAGAGAAGACTACACAGCACACTGGAAGTGAGAGAGAAACTACACAGCACACTGTAAGTGAGAGAGAGAACTACACAGCACACTGGAAGTGAGAGAGAACTACACAGCACACTGGAAGTGAGAGAGAACTACACAGCACACTGGAAGTAGAAGAGAACACAGACACTGAAAGTGAGAGAAGAGAACTACACAGCACACAAGTGAGAAAGAGAACAACAGCACACTGGACAAGTAACACATGAACCAAGCAGTACACTGCAACGAAGTAACACACTGAACCAACAGTACACTGCACAAGTAACACACTGAACCAAGCAGTACACTGCACAAGTAACACACTGAACCAAGCAGTACACTGACGAACAAGGTAGAAAACACACTGAACCAAGCAGTACACTGCACCAAGTAACACACTGAACCAAGCAGTACACTGCACCAAGAACACACTGAACCAAGCAGTACACTGCACCAAGTGAACACACTGAACCAAGCAGTACACTGCACCAAGTGAACACACTGAACCAAGCAGTACACTGCACCAAGTGAACACACTGAACCAAGCAGTACACTGCACCAAGTAACACACTGAACCAAGCAGTACACTGACCAAGCAAGAACACACTGAACCAAACGAGTACACTGCACCAAGTAACACACTGAACCAAGCAGTACACTGCACCAAGTAACACACTGAACCAAGCAGTACACTGCACCATACACTAGTAACACACTGAACCAAGCAGCACACTGCACCAAGTAACACACTGAACCAAGCAGTACACTGCACCAAGTACACACTGAACCAAGCAGCACACTGCACCAAGAAACACTGACCAAGCAGCACACTGCACCAAGTAACACACTGAACCAAAGCAGTACACTGCACCAACACACTGAACAAAACAGCAGTACACTGCACCAAGTAACACACTGAACAAAGCAGTACACTGCACGCAATGAACAACTACACTGCACCAAGTAACACACTGAACCAAGCAGTACACTGCACAACACTGCAGTAACACACTGAACAAAGCAGTACACTGCACCAAGTAACACACTGAACAAAGCAGTACACTGCACCAAGTAACACACTGAACCAAGCAGTACACTGCACCAAGTAACACACTGCACCAAGTAACACACTGCACCAAGTAACACACTGAACCAAGCAGTACACTGCACCAAGTAACACACTGAACCAAGCAGTACACTGCACCAAGTAACACACTGAACCAAGCAGCACACTGCACCAAGTAACACACTGCACCAAGTAACACACTGAACAAAGCAGTACACTGCACCAAGTAACACACTGAACAAAGCAGTACACTGCACCAAGTAACACACTGCACCAAGTAACACACTGAACAAAGCAGTACACTGCACCAAGTAACACACTGCACCAAGTAACACACTGCACCAAGTAACACACTGAACAAAGCAGTACACTGCACCAAGTAACACACTGCACCAAGTAACACACTGCACCAAGTAACACACTGAACCAAGCAGTACACTGCACCAAGTAACACACTGAACCAAGCAGTACACTGCACCAAGTAACACACTGAACCAAGCAGTACACTGCACCAAGTAACACACTGAACCAAGCAGTACACTGCACCAAGTAACACACTGAACCAAGCAGTACACTGCACCAAGTAACACACTGCACCAAGCAGTACACTGCACCAAGTAACACACTGAACCAAGCAGTACACTGCACCAAGTAACACACTGAACCAAGCAGTAGTTAAAGACTCAGTGTAACGACCAAGCATGAGTAATTCAACGACCTTTAATACACTCGGAAACATTTAGATGAAACCATTAGCGGGAAACATCATGGCAATTAGCAGCCTCTGGTGGGAATACTAATGAAGGGAGTACAATAAAGTAATTAGCGAGGGCAAGGAACAGTACCTGGAGCAACACGGGAGCTCTAACATGCGTGCTTCTTGCCTCGAGGGACACACCTGTGTCTCCAGCACTGCTGTACATATGCGTACGTACGTGTGTTTGTACCGTGACCTGCCCTAGTGTGTTTGTACAGTGACTTGCCCTAGTGTGTTTGTATAGTTTAAGCATTAGCGAAAAAAGATATATTCGCAATTGCAAGGCAAGGAATCTGGGTGAAAGAATATTTTGTTCCTGGGGTCAGCTGAGGTCGCCGACACACATCAGAGATAAAATTACCGATATTCATCTTGCAAGAAAGTGCAACCACGCGCGCGCGCGCGCTTTTGACCTCGAACTATCTTGGCTATTCTTGTTCACCACCCCAAGACTGAATTAGTATTTCCTAACGTTCTTCTGGGCCAGATGCGCTTATAGTCATTTTCCAACTATGTCATCTCGCCCCCTCCCTCCTTCTCCCTCGCCCTCTTCTCTCTCTCCCTCTTCTTCTTCCTCCTCCTCCTCCTCCTCTCCCCCTCTTCCTCCTTCCCCTCTTCTCCTCCCTGGCGCTACTCATTGCAAACATTCTGTCCCTGTTTGCTCTATCGAATTCTCAGGGTATCACCTGTTGAAAAAAAAAGGGATTAGCTGTAAATTTTAATCGGTCACAATTATCAGGATTCATCTCTGTAACATGACATATAATAATTAAGTAGCCAAGTAGGGAGGTATTTGTTCAAATTATCTACATCATCAGTGTTTACTATCTGAGACACCAGTGGAGTTTATATATATACATTATATATATAATATCTGTGGACAATATAATTTACTTTACGGAATCATGTAAAACTGTATATACTAAATGGTCTTAAAATCTTATGTTAGGTGTAGCAGTGCGAGTTGTCAAGCACTAGTGTAACGACCAGTCTGGTTAACCCGAGCTACCTCTAAGTATGTCACGTGACCTACCTTATGTCAGGTCACCCTCCCACACAGCAAGCAGTAGCAGCTGGTCTACAGCCCAATGTGCATTGCTTGGAAGTCCTCTGTTGTAACAGAGCCGTATTCCCTTAGATCATACTTAAGGTGCTCGTGGGGGACTTATCTGTATATTACGTCCCAAGTCAAATATCTGATATATTCACCGGTGATCTGAAAATCTCCGGATGATAACTTGTTACTTTATTCGTGTGAATGGAAATGAAACCTTAAGGTCATGTACATAGTTCTCTAAATATTCTTGAGCTTGTAAGATACGAGAGAAAAGCTAATAGCTTATAAGTGATATGTTCTAAGGAATAATGTAATATTAAAGATCATAAATTTTTACTTGTAATTCTTGACTCCCTATGAAAAGTAGTTTAGACATTCATTAACTTATTGTACCTCGACATCCTGAAAAGCGAAAAAGTTTTGAGACTGACCGCGGGTTCGAACCCCACCCGTGGTATGGTTTATATATATAATATATATATATATATATATATATATCTCGTGCCGAATAAGTAAAACTTGCTATTTTGGCTTAAATATCAACGCACTTTTTGCCGAATAGGGTACACGAAAAATTGTATATGCAATAATTTCACAAATATTCTGAATCTAACAAAAAAATATATTTCATTGTTTATTATTAAATTATTGTAAACTTATATAAAATATGTTTAGTTGGATTAGGCTAAATTAAATTGCGCTTGTTATAAGATTAGGTAAGTTTTCTAAGGTTCTTTTGGTACAAAATCATTAATTTTTACATTAACATAAATGAAAAAAAAATACATCTTTAAACGTTTAAGAGAAAATTTTAGAAAGGACTTAATTTTAAATGAGTTCTTTCTAATCGACCAATTTTACCTATTCGACACACACACACAAAAAATATATATATATATAATATTTATTGGAGAAGAAACTTTAGACGACGTTTCCTCGCCCTCCTGAACCATTATCAAATCACCACTGAGGCTGACTTAGAGTGGGCCGAAACGCAGTTAAGAGTTGCCTCTCCGAAAACGGTGCAAGGGTTTTATGTAAATTGCTCCAGCCAAGGTGTTGACTCGTTCCTCTGTGATCCCAGGTAACATCCTGCCTTCCAGTTACCATTCACATTTGTCCTTTTTTCTGAAACTCTCCTCGTTTAATTACTAAAGTCTCTTTATATATCTTACTTTACTTAATCCTAACCAGGCAGGCGAAACATATGATCGCGCGCGCGTGCGTGTGCGTGAATGAATACTCTTATTTGAGTTTGTGTATGTAAATGTAGTGGTGTAGCGTTTATTTATATATTATGTATAGGATATATATGCATGTGTATATTGTGTATGTACATGTCTTTATAATGTGTACATGTGATATTACAAGTGTTGTGTGAAAGAAGTGCTATAAATTCTGTAACTGCCTTGATACCTTGTCAAAGCTTCACACTAACTTTTAGTAGAAAATTTCTGGATTTTCTACTGAAAGGTTGGGAAAATAGTGCAAAATGTTTTTTTTTTCATTGCATTAATTAATATCTTTCCATTTCTCACTTTCTCCCTCATTTTCTTTATTACCGTTCTTCCTTCCTCCCTCCATACCTTCCTTCCTTTCTTAGTTTCTCGCCTTCGTATTTTTTCCCACTCTGGGGATCCGGTATCACCTCTCCCAAGCCTCCTCTACCTCGATCTTTCATTTTCTTTCAATCGCCCCCTATGAGTACGGTAGCTGTAGGCACGATGGGAAGCCACTGAGACGCCGCTGGGACACCACGGGACCGCTGAGATAAGACTGGGCTGCAGGTGGTGATAATGATGGTGCTGAGGTGATGTGATATTACCTTTATGATCATCTTCGTGTGCAACGCCTGGGTCACACCACTGGCCACAGTCCCAAGTCTCTCTCAATGAAAAGAAAGAAGGACGTAGTGTGTTTTATCATAGAAATACTCTCTTAGGTCAGTGGTGTTTAACGTTTTTGTAAGTGCCTGTATCCTCTCAGTTATTTTTATTATCGCTTACCTCCTGTCAAAAATAACTTAAAGTAAAATTAATTTCTTTCGGAAAGCCTTTTGTTTTCACAACAAAAACAAATATGAAGGTTAAGCAGATCAATGACGCAGTTATGAATAAGATTTTGTACGAATTCAATTATAAACAAAATACATACATTATTCTTATTTAGTAACTCGTTTGTTGTTTACGTTCATTGATGGTGAAACCAGGTTCTCTTTCCTTTCAGAAATAGCCACACGTATGTCATGACTGGTATAGACCTTTGCTTTTATGCGCATTAGTGTTGAAAAATCTGTTACACAAATGGCACAAAAACTTAATTTTTTTCTGCTGTGGGAACATTTAGAGTTGTGCACACCAGATGTTTACAACCATCATTTATTCAGATACCTCTGATTCCTTCATTAGCTTTCAGTTCAAGATCTTTTATATAACTATCGTCCGTGGAATCCAGATTAAAAATAAATGGGATCATATCCATCTCTCAGCCACAGGAACCTCTAAGTGATGAAAGTAACCTCTGAAAGATAATCACTTCCTGCAAATGATTATTCATTTCAGTCATGAAAGACTTTTTCCAGATCAGCAGCCTCAGAGTGAGCAAAAATTAGCAAAATATCCATTCTAAATCCGATTTATGCAAACTGGAAGGTTTTGGGCAAAGGCTGACAACTTTTCCCTGACAGTTAACATTCATTCTTGTCCCTGGGATGGAAGTGTTCAGTTCGTACAGTTCAGTTTCGTACCCCTAGCTCTAATTTTTTCGTACCCCCTCAGAGAGCACCGGTACCCCTGCTTACTAATTACTGCCCTAGGTACCTTCCATAAGAACTTTGGAAACATTAACCACATCGTCAGTGAAGGAAACGCGATTAACGGACGGTGGTTTGAGCCTCCACTATAATTTATGCTGAATGACCCACATAGATTTAGCATGTCACTAAATATCATTAATACCTGTTTATAGATATAATATAGGAGGTTCCACCTCTGGAACTGTCCTGGGGACCCTCATCCTCAGAGAAAAGAATAAATTTGCTTCAGGGAAAACTCAAGGTTCTCCCTGAAGCTGTTTGAAAATTTTCTCCTACCACCCCCTATACACTGACAAAAATACAATAGGGAGTAAAACAACAACAGATAACTCAGAGCTACATCTCGAATACTTCGTCCAGTATTAAAATAAATACACTTCACATACGTTTGTTACAATTATGTTATTTTATTGAAAAAAAAACCCACTAAAACCATACTGGTCATATATCACTGATCGCGTTATTGTGAAATCTCATTTCATAGACATGAGTTTTTTTCTTTGTTTTGGGGCACGTGATCTAGGAGTGTGATGAAGAATGTCGTGCGACACCCGTGCTTGACCTGTGATTAGTAAACGGGAACAGGTGGGACTTTCACGAGTAAACTTGAGTACCAGCTGAATATTTAGTGGTACTTATAGGAACATTGAAATATTCCATGGCTATAGAAAGATAATTTATGACTATACAAGAACATAATGCTGCACTGCCATATAAGAACATATCAAATTTATGCAAGAACACAAGACCATTTCATGGCTATATTAAACCTCTAAAGGCAAAGTAAGCATATCTCAACGGCATATAAGAACTTAAAAAACATTTGGAAGCCACTTGTGAGGCAGACGAGGCGTGGCACTTGTTTGTCTCGCCAGCAGCAAGGAGTTAGCTGCCGCACAACACATCTCCTGAATATACACTGCAAACTTAGGCGACTGCTTCTGAACAGTTTGTAAACATTGTGGGTGTCTCTCTTCCCCACGGCCGGGAGCCCTTCACACTAGTGCCGCCGGTCACTTCCTGACTTTGATTTTCATCCTGGAGACTTCGTGGGGAGAGTTGTTCCGTGATTCGGATTTTCATTTGCTGCTTTTTGACGCCGGTGTGGCATTGTGTTGGTAGTGATGTGAAGATCTAAAGTAGAAAAATATGAAGTGTTGCTGGGTGGTCCAGGAGCTGGATTATGGCCAATTAATGTGAGCCACAGCCACAGTGCTCTCAGGAAATATTTTAGCCTCAATATGATCAGAAAGTGAAATGATTTAGATGAAAAAGCCGCGGAGAAACTCATGCACAAATTTAAGGATTAAGACAGTGTCACAGGCGATAGTGAGGCAGATGAGAGATGGGAGGAAGGGGAACGCTGACGGTAGATGAAAGTGAATCTTGAACGGCATGGCGAGACATGGACAGGACTTTACACATGCTGACCCTGTTCATATAACAGTAACTATGTACCAAAGTGTTATGGGAGTTTTGTGGGTCGCATCCTGGGGGAACGATTAAATAATAACACTGACGATGGACCTGGCGAGGAAAGCTCTCCTGCTGTAATTACAAACAGGTCATCTCTCACGTTTGTCTATGTCTAAGTTTTTTATATACCACAAATATAAATATTCCTTAACCCTGCCGGGTCTCGACCCCTTGACTTCTGAGTAGACGCCATGTACCATACACTTCAGCCATTAATTCCAATCAGGTAAGGGTATGGCACGAGTTCCATGCCACATTGCACTACTGGCTGCACTGAGGTCCTCTTGGCCGCGGAGGGGATTTACGGCCCTTTTATTCCTCCGAAGAACTTTTGGATTAATCCATTTTCACAATAATAAAACAAACAAAAGAACAGATTAATTCGTTTCAGGTTCAAATCTGCCAGCTTGTGTTCATGGTGTTAGTCACACTGTATTCGATTCCTCGGATATTTTTCTGAAAGCACTTTCATCTATGAATAACGAATGTGTTGCAAATGAATACACTAAATGTAGGGAAGGGGAATCCTACACGAACGAATAACGTTCTAAATGATATGACAATATAGAAAATATTCTCATTCTAGAGACATTCATCGCCTTTATACCTTAGATCAGTTTCCAGAGTATTTCTACTCCCGGGGTACTTGCCTGGTCAACCAGGCTGTTGCTGCTGGCGGTCCGCTGGCCCCACATATCCATCACAGGCTGGTATAACTGGCACCTGGTGAAGAGGGTCTCTAGGAAGAGCGAAAATATTTGCATTATTTTCACATTGTTAATTGGTAGTTAATCTTATGCTTTCATAATATGTAGCTTTAATTCGCATTTAGGAAATATTTACCATTGTAATTATAGCTCACTGCACCGATGTTATTTATTATACATGTCCAAAGTAAAGTGAAAATAAAAAAAAAAATCTCAAAACAAAAAAACAATGTTACACAAGAGAATTGACGTGACGTCAGAAACTTTTATCAAGTTTGCTTTCCATTTCAAATCAAGTAGATACTACTACAAATGGCCTCCTCCATGATCCATCGATCAGTCTAACCTCAAGCTGGGCCATTATTTGCGCAGGTTGTCTGGGCGCCCCCTTTGTGTTAGTGGCTTGCAGGTCATGTGCGCATCCCCCGTGGCGTCATCAAATTGCCAAGTTTCGATAGCACGCTTGAAATTTATGAGTTTAATACAGTAGCCCAACAGGTTTATAATAGAGGAACGGGAGTCGGCAACAGCGCCAGTTGGAGAAAACAAATGAACATCAGAGTCTCGGGATAAACAAGTGAGCATCGGTAGCTTACATAAATGAAACATTTGTGGGATGGTTCGTGGAAAACAAAGCGTTTCCGCTTCCCGACAAGGATAGTTTCGAGATTTATAGTTAAAATGTTAATTACTTTTGGGACAAGACTTTATGTCTGTGATCACTTTGGTGCGGCTGGTGGTGCCTGACAATCACTAGATTACATTCTTCTCACAGGGTCCCCTTACCCGAGCGTCCTTAGTATGCTCCACGAATGACCCTTTTAACGAGGTTACAATCGGATAATTGGCCCGGGCATTTTGGTAGTTGCTACATGTGCCGCTGCTGCAGCTCATTAATCCGGACACATCTTTATTGAGGCGAGTGACACATGGGCTGAGAAAAGAGGTGACACACTTTGGTTTTTGGGTTAGTCTCGGTCGAGCTCCAGCAGCCCGGCCGCTGCTCTGGCCAGCTTCTGGCAGAAGCGGAAAAAATAACAATTACCGCAAGAGCGCCGTAAATTATTGAACACGCACGCGCGCTTCTCCTCACGCAGATATTTTCCCATTCATTATTAAGTACTGTCCTAGAGAAGAGCTTTGATGTGTCAAAGCAAAAGAGAAGTGAATGAAACAGGTGAAAAGGATAATTATGGCTGAAAACAAGAGCACAAACACTGCAAGAGGAAAAAGGAAAGCTAAAGAAGACTATAGAGAAAATGAGGAGAGTGAAATGGGCAATAATAAAAGAAAAAGCAGCAGCAGCAAAGGAAGCAAGAAAAGAGAAGAGAAATTCAATAAATGACGCTCAAGAGACCTGGAGGTACAGGTACGGGAACTTGTGACAACAGACAAGACAATCCAGAGGAAGAAAGAGGGTGGACACTGATGTCCTAAAGACACGAGTAGGTTCATTATAGGTTACGTAGTTGTGGGGATGAAGTGGTGAATGAGATAATACCGACCACAGAGTAGGTAGGAGGAAAGAATTAGAGACGAATAATTTTCAGTGGTTCGGTAAGTACTCCCCAGACGAAGTTCACCCTCTCAAACTTGCCTTCCGGTCACAACAGTTGGAAACAGAATCTTCAAACAGAAAGCATTCTTAAGAAGTAAAATCGTTGACTTTTTGACAGAAACTGACTTACTACACAAACTCTGAAGATTATACCTCTAGCACCTCCCTCAGTCCCTTCTACATCGATCTCTTGCTACCCTCTATCCCTGCACTATCCACTGTCCTGCTGCACTCCATACCCTACTAATCATCCATCTCCCGCTTACAATCCATTCTCCCTGCATCCTGTCCTGCCCTGCCGCGCTGTATAACCCTTGTGGTTTAGCGCTTCTTTTGATTATAATAATAATAATAATAATAATAATTAAAAAGTAAAAGTAATCACCCTACATGGATCGAAACAATGAAAATAAAGAGGGAAACAGCTGAGGGAACACGTAAAAAAAATTGGAAGAAACGGGAAAGAGGAGCAGATGGGTGGGTACACTGGTATACAACTAGACTAGTCTTGTACCTAAGGGAAATAAGGTATAATGAAAGGCTAGAGGAATTGAACCCAATAACATTCTAGGATAAAAGAACCAGAGGAAAAGGTCGACATAAAAAATACTTGGATGAATTCGCAAGGCTGGAAGTGGAATACTCTGGACGAAGTAGTGAGGGTAGACTTCCAGCATAATATCAACAGGTATGAGAGGACCCACGATGAGCGGAGAAATAAGGTAAGCGGCAAATTAAGAGGCAGGGTCAGGAGCAGAGACTCGATCCCTGCAACCACAGACAGGCGGGTACAAATAGGTTAGTAAACACACGCATACGCATACACACACACACACACACACTAGGGTGCCAGTGGGTGCGGCAGGGGTCCACAGCGGTCCAGCAGAGCCAACTACTACCGACTATCACCCAAGGGGAGAACCCAAGATAGTCTTCACAAGCTAATATTATTTATTCATTGCCGTACCTCTGCCAGCCCCCAGGTCTCCAACACCTCCCTCCCCCAGCCCCCAGATATCCAACGCTACCCTCCCCAGCCACCACCCCAGCTCCACAATAAGAAGTTACAACAGCAGCTTCCAGGCTTCTTCTGACACGAAGCAGCCCAAAGAATATTGCTTTAATAAAGTTATAATGTTTATTGTGTGCTTATATGAAGGGATAACGATGATTATCAGTCGAGGCAAACCTTACGATGCCCGGGAGGCGCCTCTCTATTTTATTTATATATACATATATTATTAAATACATATATATTATATTTAATATATATGTCGTGCCGAATAGGTAAAACTTGCGATTTTTTTTTTTTTGGCTTAAATAGCAACGCTCTTCTTGCCGAACAAGGCAAGCGAAAATTTGTGTATGCAATAAATTTGCAAAAAATCATTCTGAACCCAACGAGAAAAAATATATTTCATTGTGTTTGTTTATTATTAAATTATTGTAAACTTATCTAAAATATATTTAGTTGGATTAGGCTAAATTAAATTGCGCTTGTTATAATAAGGTTACATAAGTGTTCTAAGGTTCTTTTGGTACAAAATTATTAATTTTTACATTAACATAAATGAAAAAATACGTCTTTAAACGTTTAAGAGAAAAGTTTAGAAGACTTAATTTTAAACGAGTTCTTGCTACTTTACCAATTTTACCTATTGGGCACGACATATATACTATACGTATGTATATACTGTATGTATATATACATATACACAGTATATACATATTTAAAGTTCGTAATAAAGGAATGTAGCAATTCAGTCTGAAGGCCAGTGCTTTATCACTGTACTACAGCACTGTCGTGTCCCAGCTAGGAAATGATTCAATGGAAAGGTTAATGCTAGTCACAGCTGAGACGTGAAGCCCAATAATACTTTTCCACACTACTGCTTGGCTACACTCGTCTATTACTAATTTCAGATCAATGAAAAATATCTTAGAATGGGCAAGAGCTATATTTACCATAATAGCGTGGTAGGGTTGTACTCAGCCTATATTTAGAGCAGCAGCAATAACTGGCCCTAACCTCTCTAATGTAAATGTTTCCTCGTTCAGAGTGCAGGCACTCTACTCTCCACCTTCAGGACTAAGTTCGTTTACCCGCTTTTTCTGAATCCCTTCATAAATGTTACCTTGCTAGCAGCACTTCAAACCCCAGAAATCACTCATCTTCACTCCGACGAAATACGCCAACACACAGGTGCTGGATACTCAAGCCTCTACCACTCAGAACCACCTTCACTCCCTCCCTCCAACCTTTCCAGGGACGACCCCTACCTCTTTCGGTCCGCATTTATACACCGGATTTATACCTATTATATTCCCTCCATTCTAACTGATCAACCACCTCAACAACCCTCTCCTCGGCTCCTGAATTATACCTATCATACTCCCACACCATCTTCTAGTTTCTTAGTTCCTTGTTGTCTGCATAATATTCACACCAGGGGAAGGCATGAGCACTTTTTGCTATCAATTAACAATCCTCAACAAATTCATCGTATTGATGTTCATTCCGTACCTCTCTGGCGCTGTCCTCCATAAAGTACACACGACTGACAGCTACAAAACAATGAAGGTTTAATAAGTTCTTGTGGATAAGACTGACGACGCTCCCTCTGACAAATTTATTGTTTTGATCTAGCCTGCGCAACTGTTTAATGTAGGGTGGCAGGGGATGGCGGAGGGTAGCTGAGTTGGGAGGTGATGGGGATAGGCGGGGTGTCTGAGGAAGGTGGTGGCAGGGTGACTGTTTATGGTAGAGGGTGGCAGGAATGCGAGGTGGCGGAGGGTGATGGAGGATGGCAGTGACAAGGCGGTGGATGGTGTCAGAGAATGACGTGGTTGTTGGACGGTGGTGGTTGACCGGGTAGAGAGTATCAGAGTGACGAAGAAGGGTTGCAGGGATCTAAGAGGATAACAGGGCCGACAGGACCTGACTTTATTTCACTATATTCAGTGGTACAACAAAGAGCAGTATGCTAAGGAGCGCAGTAGAGGTCAGAGTAAGTTGCACAGTGAGCCAAGATGTAATGTCTTTGTTAAAGGCCCCACATGACCTAGAACTCCCTCTATCCCACACACACAATATATATATATATATATATATATATATATATATATATATATATATATATATATAATCAGATCAAGTGTCTATCGACAAGTGTCTTCGAAAAATGGTAACCACATGGACAACCTGAACGTTTTTACAGTTCCCATTGTAAAAGAAGGCGCGCGCGAGCGAGCGAGCGAGAGAGATGGGTGGACTGCATTTTCTTGGACTGTAAGGCTTTTGCCACAACAGTTCCTTACAAGAGACTGATATAAAAAAAACTACAGCAGCAGACATGAATAACGGCGAATCCACTACAATTAGATAAAAAAAAGTATCTAACATGAAAGATACAGTGATTGTCCCGGGAAGATACATCGGAATAAACAATTGGAATATGTGGGGTTCCACAAGGATCGGTACTGTAAGCAGTATAGTTTCTGGTGTACGTAACCCACGTGCTGGAAGATATATATATTCCCGTCCGCAAATAACGTGAAACTAATGAGATTAAAAAACGGGAGACCATGGAAAGGTTGCAAATGAACCTAGACACGCGGCAGAACTGAGCTGACAAAAAACTTTGAAAATTGGGAAATGGCTAGTAAAATCAGAATGGGTGCAGGCACGTGTGACAAATACAATATTAACTTTCGGTATTCTCGATTAATTCATGATACTTATATACAGGACATGTCAGACCCAACTTTCAGTATGCAGCACCAGCAAGAAGCATCTGTGAATGGATGTTAAGAAACTGGAAAAAGTGCAAAGCATCGAGACTATCCTCGTATCTTAGCTCCAGGACCAGACTAAAGGAACTAAATCTGATGACAGGACAAAATGCACGGAATGAAAGAATAATAGTTCCAATAAAAGGTTGAAAACATTAAACGTCTACGCTGATTGCTAGGGGAAAATGAGGCCTGATAACCACACGCGGTTATTAAAGGATATAAAAGAATACAAAAACATTTCTTTATACCTTTAACAGGGGTAATAAAGAAACCACAGTAGTAAACGGAAATTAAAGATAAGAGCCGAAAGGAAACAATATTTGTTCACAAACTAGTGGAACAATGGAATGAATTAAGAGGTAGTGTTTGTTTTTGTGCGTTACATTATAATCAAAACTGAGCGCTAAACCCAAAAGGGTAATAAAGCGCTGGTGTGTGTGTGTCTCCTACAAATATTAGTAATTAATGTATACGAGCATAGCTGTTTCTGCAGTTATCAACACTGAAGACGGGACATCACTAGCAATGCTCTGCTGAGTAAATGCACAGGCTCTCTCTATAATAAGGTTTGAGGAGAGATTTGATGGTCCAGGAGCTGGTTGCAAGAACACCGAAGAAAAATATCAACATAAAAACTCGCCAGGATCATCAAGGGAAATATACAAAATCCTGAGAAGCCGTGTTGATTAATATTGCTGGTAAAATACCCCGACTCGCCACCTCATTCCCGCTCCTCCTAAATGGTTCAGCAGCACTGTACTGTAGATGGCTGGGGCAGACTGCATTATTTATTTCATGGGAGACATGAACAAGATATGTGGAAGATTTTGGGATCTTGATTTTCTAAATGTTTCGCTTAGTAGGCTTCTTCAGGCGAACACAGAAGTGACTAAAATGGAGACAGCAGAAGCAGTGGAGAGGGAAAGACGATGTGATCAATCTCTCAGTCTTGTAGTAGTAGTACTGAAGTGGTCAGTCCCTCAGCCTTGAGAAGCTTCCAGCTCCACGGACTATCAACTTGCTGGTAATGTATACTATTATCAATGATTCATGGAGGACTGCTAAACCCGAGGGATATCATACAACGCTTTGAGAAATGGAAGATATCAGATTCGACAAAAAAAGGGGAGGACAGTTCCAATTCTCTGGATCAAGAGCCCTTCACCAACGTCAAGGCACCGCCTCCCCTGAAGGGGAAAGGGGAAACTGCAGCTCCCTAATTACCACTCATAACTTAGTGCCTACCAAACATGGAGCCGCTGATTAGTTTGATCAAAGTTACACGGCGTGTTAACCCGTGGCCGGTACACGCTGCGACCCACCCGTCTCCTGTCTTGAGATTATCACAATCATGTTGCAGGTTATAGACTTATCCTGTGAATTACAGCTTGCCCGGTGGACATAATTGTATTATTTTAAGTGTTGTGGCAAATAACGCCATGATGAGTGTGAACTGCATGTCTCACTTTAAAAGAAGTCTCAACATGGCTTCAGGAGAGCGGGTACACCACAAGACGCGCTGCAGGGTAACTACCGGATATTAACATGGGCCCCACTGTGACCATAAATGCAAGTTTTTATAGATGAATCTCCCGCCAGTGTGTGGCGATTTCAAGAGTCAGGATGGCGGCTTTGAGGGGACTTGAGCTAGAGATCGCCACAGCCACGCTGGCGGGAGATTCATCTGTTAAAACTATCGTATACTCTGGGCATCCAGAAAATATCGCCTCCGGAGGGAGAAGTTTTTCTAAAGTCCGTTCTCACATGAATAATTATTTTTTTTTAGTTTTCATTGTTACAGCTATTGTATGGTCTGCATGAAGAATTCGTGAATACACAGCATAAGAGAAGGTCGAGATGATGTTACTGCATGTAGCGGGGATGAGTGAGTGCGGGGGGTATAAGAGATATTCTACCACAAGCATCCTAACAAAGCCAAGACCAAAGGTTTGTTGGAAATCTACTGCGTCGTACGAAGGTAAAGATAGGCAAGTGCCTTTATGTAGTATTTGACACGACGGAAGAAATAGCATACAATATAAACGCGATGGGGAAAAAAATACGGTATAATAAGATTCATTATTGACAGAATCGCCCACACAGTGTTAGATTTGTGACTTTGTCAATAAAGGGTCGCTTTATATTGTAATCGTATATTTTTCCACCGTCTTCATCTATATGGTTGTCATATATCATTTATTGTATGTAATATTGGAAACAGAACACTTTTCCCAACGAAAACGAACTTTAAAACTCCATGTACATATATATAAACCACCAACACTATCCACCGACCACCACTGGACCATGCACCCTACCACCATTACCATCTCTAGATCGTCTGTGCACCACTAACAGCTAGCCTCTCCACTTCGCTAATCACCGACACAGGCGATGATGAACAACCCGAGATTCTACATTGTTGTGGCCTAACCCGGGGGCAGCCCTGGGCCGGGATGCACCTTATTGTGTTCACAGCAGGTCCACAGCGTGAGACACAGTGGGGGTCGCAGGCGGCGGCCCAGCGGGGCACCACCAGCACGGCGCGGCCCTGTACACCACCCACCACACGCCCTCCCTTAATGGGGGCTTATACTACGTGAACTCTTGGTCTACTCCACGTGTCTTAGTCCACTGTCCCTGGGTTCACTCTACTGACTAACTGAAATCCCAGCTGATATTTTGACTCCAACAACAAAATTACTGGAATACTGCTGGCCCATCCTTCAATCACACACTGTTTCATACTCCTTTCTCCACTGCTGATCCAATTCAATCATACGCCTCTGCTTCATCCTTGGCTCCTAAACTACTGGTCCATCCTTCACTGCTACTTAGGTTCCCCGGTTTCAAGTACGTATAAGGTTAGAACAAGCAAAGTGCGACTCTAAATTTACCCTCCAAGTCAATAATTTCTGAGGTGATGGTAAATGTTAAAGAGATATTTCCAAATGTCCTGTAAAAGTTGTAATTTTAGGCTTGAGCATTTGAAGCTTAAGTTTCAAAAGCATAGATATTTTCAAGCTTGACAGGAGTTTCTTAAGCTTAACAAAAAAAAGATCAAATTTAAAAGTTTAAGCTTAACATTGGGTTCCTCAAATTTAAAAGTGCCACAGGGATAATACGAGTTCAAACTAAACAAAGAATTTTACTTTCTTAACAGAAGTTTCTCAGGAGTAATACATAAAAATTAATAGGAGTCACTCAAGCTTATTAAGAGTTCCGTAGGCTTAAACGGAATTCATCCAGCTTAAAAGAAAGTAGCAACCAGTTTGTTGTCCACCCATATCCATCCTATGGACGGCAGCTGCTAGTTTATGCACCCATGACGGTAGCTGCTAGTTTGTGCACCCATATCCATCCTGTGGACGGTAGCTGCTAGTTTATGCGCCCATATCCATCCTGTGGACGATAGCTGCTAATTTAGTTTATTGTGCCTCCCCATATCCATCCTGTGGATGGTAGCGCGAGAGCACTGCGACTTTACAAAGACATTATAAACCTTAATCCTAGGCGACAACAGTCTGAAAAAGACTTGCTCCCAGGGAACTAGGAATTGAGTCCTAAGAGTGTTAGGAACTAGGTCTAAGAGGTCAAGCAGGATGGCATCCGAAAGTAACGCGGATATCTCTGCACCGAGGATACATCTCGTTGAGAGCACATGTCTTCCGTTTTCATTGAAACGTTAATGCTCAGCTGCCTTTTTGTGTTCCGGAGGGCGAAGTGATTTATTGTAGGGAGGTAAAAGATGCCTTCTGGCATCCTGGAATCATCAGGAGTGGCACTGAGGTGGTATCGCCTGAAGTGGCACTGTCAAAATTAGCACCGGCAAGAGTGGCATCACCATGAGTAGCCCTGTTTAAGGCCTTACAGCTGGACACACTCCTATACTGCATTATACATCAGGGGTCGTTGTTGCTGTTTGATTCACCGGCGTAGTCCCAGCCCGGGTCTTGTCCACGAGGTGACCCGGCGGGGTCGAGTAGCCTCGCGCAGGCTTCAGGTAGCCTCACGCAGGTTATCAGGTAGTTTCACGCAGAGTATCAGGTAGTCTCATGCAGGGTATCAGGTAATATCAAGCAGAGATCAGGTAGCCTCACACAGAAGATCAGGTAGCCTCGCGCAGGGGTCAGGTAGCCTCGCGCAGGGGTCAGGTAAGGGGACCAGGACAACGAGACAATGGCCCAATCCTTGATATGGGCGAATGGGTTATTGTAATTACACCAGGAATCCCTGTAATGTGTACGTAATAGACCGTCAGTTGCCCCCATACTGCGCCTGCGCTGTAGGGGAGGAACCAGACCAATTTTGGCGCCGACAGATTAAATACTCACCGGCAAATACGCATGCTGACCCTTTTCTTTTTCTTATTCCAGCTTAACGACTTGTGCCTCTAGATGAATGCTCGCCTTCTGAAATATAAATTGCGTTTTGGGTCGTAACGATGATGCTGAGACCGTGAATTGTTTGTAAGATACTTTTTTTTCCTGTTAACCTTTCAACCCATTTCATAGGATATGTAATTGGTGAAAAAAAAAAAGGATATGAATGGGGTTACTGATGGCACCATTGAACAAAAGACTGGTTTAAGAGTTGATAAAGCTCTACAGAGCGAAACCTTGTTATAGTAAGAGCTTCATATGCAACTTCTTCAAAAAAATTCATCTTCAAACTCTCGAAAAAACTGAACATTGTGTTGCTATACTATAGTTGTTGACTAAAGGATGGAGCTGTATTATATATATATATATATATATATATATATATATATATATATATATATATATATATATATATATATATATATATATATATATATATATATATATATATATATATATATATATATATAAATACACACACAACACGCAAAGCCTAATGAGAGAGACCTTTCAACCCCACAGGTAACTCGAGTCATTGGAATAAAGTTTAGCTCAGGAGAGAGCTTAATCCTGATTGCAACAGAATTCAAGTAGTATCGTGTTTTCTACGACTGTAGTGTGATTGTACTGTGGAATGCTGCTGACAACGGCCATATGCCACAGCAGTCACCTAAGGTTGAAGTGTGTTGAACTGGCATCAGAATCACAATCACCTATACCACAATCTTATTACATAAGGAAACATTCGAGAATAAAAAAAAACATTTAATTTGTCATAGTACTGAGCTCCTTCCAGTCTCTTGGTCGTTGTCCTTCTGAGAGATGTAGATTGATTCCGTTTAACTGTGCAGTTTTACAGTTTACAGAAGAAACAAAAATGCAGTGAAGCAGCAGCCATATTTATCTGTGGTTTATGCAGCTCTCAATATCCACAGTGACCTGTACACAACCTGTGTCAAACTGCGTGAAAAATAATGAACTATCATGTGCCCTAGACATGTTGCCGAGGCTTAAAACAGGTAGTTAAGGTATTTTACGAGAGTATTCACATCGACTGTGAAGACAATGTCCTTCATGAAAACAGTATCCTTCATAATGAATACAACGTCCATGATGACGATAGTATCCTCCGCAGAGTGCTAAGTCCAGCATATAAATTTATGCACGACAGTGGTGAGGGGAAAAAATCGACTCCTATGTATACTAGCAGTGCCAGCACTACACCATGGACACAACAGAGCCAGCACTACACCATGGATACAACAGAGCCAGCACTACACCATGGACACAACAGAGCCAGCACTACACCATGGACACAACAGAGCCAGCACTACACCATGGACACAACAGAGCCAGCACTACACCATGGACACAACAGAGCCAGTAACAGAGATGGGGGGGAATGTTGCTGAATGATCCCTAGGGGTTTGGCGCTTCACCCTATATTAACGATAGATTGATAAATATACAGGCAGATAGATGAATAGATATTGGCTCCAGCATCGCGCGAGGGTTCATGCGTTTCCTAATATGGCTCTCAGTGGGTTTCTTCCTATGTTAACTAGCAGGGGGTGTACAATGTGGGTGTCAGTTGTGTAGGTGTAGTGGGCGAGGGTAGTGGTGTAGTGGGTGGGTGTGGGGGCCACAGTATCGTGCCCTGGCCATCCTTCATTAAGGTCTGCCTGTCGCCACTCCCAACATGGGCCTCGCCTGGTTTGATCATTTATATACAATTTACGTCACACGTATTATTTACAGGGCACCTGCTGTAAACGCAGCCATTAGTATGGAATGTACAATAACTCTGCAATGCCTAGCTGAATAATTCAGTGTATGGATAGCCTTAATACTCCTGCGTGAAGAATCCGACCACAGACCCATGCATAGGAATGGCCCACTAGCGATGATAATACCTGTTTGTATTGGCTTCTGCTTCAGCGCTCGATAACAGTCGGTTGCTGAGGTGGAATGGACGTACTGAAGTGAAACAAAAACAGATATGTGGCGTTCAACTCACGAGGTAGAATACATTTGCTGACGTTCCAGAGCTGATGCAGGACACAATCCCCTGCGCCCCGCTACTGAGGTAGTTTGCTGTCAGCCTGGCGACGCACTCTACAAGTAAATGAGCCGACACCGCCTTTTTAGTCTCTGTTATCGAGGCCGTTGTGTCAGTTTTCCATGTTTGTGGCTCCGTTATTTCATGCTCTGGCACTTGTGTCATGGCATCAGCTCATGTCTGCATCACAACACCGTGTTCTCGTACCCACCGTCGCCATGAGTTAGAAATGTACCCCTACCATCAACATGTTCGATGTCGTCCTTTGCTCGAGCACCGATGCCTTTATCAGAGTCTGACCTCATCCTTATTCTCGTCATGCGTTCATGGCTCGCTGTCGTCTTGAACTGATGCTGTCAACTTCATCTTGGCGTTCTGTCGGATCTTTCAGAATGTACCCAAGTTTATTTTAAGGGACACTTTGCATAGCCTACCCTGCAGCAGCCAGGTAGTTTTGGTTTCCACAAGGTTTAGTACCAATACCAACTTGACAGTCAGAAATACACACAGACAGACAGACAGACAGACAGACGGACGGACACCCACACGCCCGTTTCCACAAGGTTTAGTACCAATACCAACTTGACAGTCAGAAATACACACACAGACAGACGGACGGACACCCACACGCCCGATTTAATACTCTTCCACTGCACTTTTCTTCCCTCCCTCTCCACAAACCACTACAGCCACAAGCCCTTTCCTCACCCGTATGTGTCGAGTCAACACAAAAAGATATCCACTTCCTCACACTGACTTATGACACTCAGGAACATCGCTCACTGTATAGAAACAAAGACGGGATTATCAATAAAATCCAGGAATTACATGAAATAGTAATTGAAGAAAGTCCAGATCTCATCGCCAATACAGAAATCAAGCTAACGGTATGATTATGGGTGAAGTCTTTTTCCCGGGGATATTGAACAAGGAGGGAAAAGAACGAGATGTATGACTAAGAAGCACTTTTGGTCAAAAATTAAACGAAGTTAGAATTAATATCAATTACAAGCTGTAATAAGTTCAGATTCTATAGCTTATTCAGTTATAACAGCAGGAATGTGACAAGAATAATAGACCAACAATAAACATCATTTATAAAAAGCCAGAGGAAACAGAGCAAAGACTAATGATATTAGATTTCAAGTACGGAAATAACTGGGACTCAGACTTCCCCAGACATATGAAGGAACAATCTGTAAACATAAGAACATAAGAACATAAGAAAGGAGGAACACTGCAGCAGGCCTGTTGACCCATACTAGGCATATCCTTCACATTCCATCCCACTAACAGAATATTTGTTCAACCTAATTTCCAATGCTACCCAAGAAATAAGCTTTGATAATTTTATTTACTCATGTGCAATTCCCACTCAAATCCAACCCCTTTCACTCATGAATTTATCCAACCTAAATTTAAAACTACCCAAGGTCCTTGCTTCAATAACCCTACTAGGCAGACTGTTCCACTCATCAACTACCCTATTTCCAAACCAATACTTTCCTATATCCTTTCTAAATCTAAACTTATCTAACTTGAATCCATTATTGCGGGTTCTCTCTTGGAGAGATACCTCAAGACCTTATTTATATCCCTTTGTTAATACCCATTTTCCACTTGTATACCTCGATCATGTCTCCCCTCATTCTACGTCTTACAAGTGAATGTAATTTAAGGGTCTTCAATCTTTCTTCGTAAGGAAGATTTCTAATGCTATGTATTAATTTAGTCATTCTACGCTGAATGTTTTCTAACGAATTTATGTCCATTCTGTAATATGGAGACCAGAACTGAGCTGCGTAATCTAGGTGAGGCCTTACTAATGATGTATAAAGCTGTAATATAACCTCTGGACTTCTGTTGCTAACACTTCTTGATATAAATCCCAGTAATCTATTTGCCTTATTACGTACGCTTAGGCATTGCTGTCTTGGTTTAAGGTTGCTGCTTACCATCACCCCCAAGTCCTCGCAATCTGTATGGCTAAGTTCTACGTTATTTAACTTATAAGTGCTTGGGTTATGGGCACTCCCGAGCTTTAGAACTTTGCATTTATCTACATTGAACTGCATCTGCCATTTTTCTGACCAGGAATTGAGTTTGTCTAAATCCTCCTGTAGTTCACTGACATCTACGTCTGAATCGATTATCCTACCTATCTTCGTGTCATCAGCGAATTTGCTCATATCACTAGAAATTCCCTCGTCAAGGTCATTTATATATATTATAAACAACAACGGGCCCAAAACCGATCCCTGAGGAACGCCACTTGTTACAGATCCCCACTCCGATTTAACCCCATTTATGCACACCCTCTGCTTCCTATCGGTGAGCCATGACTCGATCCATGACAACACTTTTCCCCAATGCCATGAGCAGCCACTTTCTTTAACAGTCTCTGATGTGGTACTCTATCAAAAGCCTTACTAAAATCCAAATAAACAATATCGAATTCTTTATCATTATCAACTGCCTCAAAAGCCTTACTGAAAAAGTTAATAAATTAGTTAGGCAGGAACGGCCCCTGGTGAATCCATGCTGAGTATCATTAATCAAATTATGCCTATCGAGATGGCTTCTTATGTTATCAGCTATAATCGACTCTAGTAATTTGCCTACAATTGATGTTAGACTTATTGGGCGGTAATTTGATGGTAACGACTTGTCCCCTGCTTTAAAAATAGGAATTACATTAGCCATCTTCCATGTATCCGGCACTACACCTGTTTGAAGAGATAGGTTAAAAATGTTAGTTAAGGGTTCACAGAGTTCTATTTTGCATTCCTTAAGAACCCTTGAAAAAAGCTCATCGGGGCCTGGCGATTTATTTTGCTTCAAACGGTCTATCTGTTTGATAACCATTTCGTTAGTGACTGTGATACTACATAATTTATCTTCTTCAGGCCCACTAAAATACCTAATTCTTGGGATATTATTAGTGTCTTCCTGAGTGAAAACCGAGAGAAAATAATTATTAAAAATAGAGCACATTTCATTCTCTTTGTCGGTTAGATACCCATAATTATTTTTAAGGGGACCTATCTTATCTCTAACTTTTGTTCTATACACCTGGAAAAAACTTTTAGGGTTAGTTTTCGAATCCCTAGCAACTTTAATTTCGTAGTCCCGTTTAGCTTTTCTTATCCCCTTTTTAACGTCCCTCTTAATGTCAATATACTGACTCATAAGATGACCCTCACCTCTTTTGATACGCCTATAAATTCCTTTCTTCTGCCCTAAAAGGTATTTGAGCCTATTATTCATCCATTTTGGGTCATTTCTATTCGATCTAATTTCTTTATATGGGATAAATGTTATTTGGGCAGCATGTATAGTGTTCAGAAAACTGTCATATTGATAGCTCTCTTCATTACCCCAGTCCACAGATGATGAGTGTTCTCTAAATCCATTGTAATCTGCTAAGCGAAAATCTGGGACCGTTACTGAGTTATTCGTACTATGAAACTTCCATTCAATGCCAAAGGTAATTGATTTGTGGTCGCTTGCGCGGAGTTCCTCTGTAATTTCTAAATTATTAACAAGGGTTTCCTTGTTTGCCAGAACTAAGTCAAGCAGGTTATTTCCCCTTGTAGCTTCTGTCACAAACTGCTTCAAAAAACAATCTTGAACTACTTCTAAGAAGTCGTTAGATTCTAAATTCCCAGTCAAAAAATTCCAATCAATTTGACTAAAGTTGAAGTCACCCAGAATAACTACGTTATCGTGCATTGTGGCCTTAACAATTTCCTCCCATAGTAGTCTCCCTTGGTCCCTATCTAAGTTTGGGGGACGGTATATCACACCTAAAATCAATTTTTCATGCCCCTCTGAAAATTCTATCCAGACAGACTCTGTATGTGTTATTTCAGACTTTATTCCCTTTTTTATGCAACAGTTCAAGCGATCTCGGACATACAGTGCCACTCCACCCCCCTTCCCGAAACTTCTGTCTACTTGGAACAATTTAAAACCCTGTATATGACATTCAGCAGGCATGTCCCTATTTTTCGTATTGAACCACGTCTCAGTTATGGCAAATACATCAATGTTACCTGCACTTGCAACTAATCTCAAATCGTCCATCTTATTCCTAGCACTACGACTATTTGTATAATACACTTTTAAAGACCCTCCTTTCTCTTTACCCTTCCTGCTCCATTCTGTTTTACCACTATACCTATTACTGTCCTTGTTATTGTTAAGATTTTTTATATCAAAGCCTAAATCTATATTTCGACATTCAGTATTTTCCATTTCTAAACCCATACCTCTTAACTAATCCTAGTTTAAAGTCCTAACAACACCCTCAACTGAGCTAGCAAGAAAATCCACACCTGCCCTGGATAAGTGAACCCCATCCCTGGCATACATGTCATTTCGGCCATAGAAGTGGTCCCAGTTGCAAATGAATGGTACTGCATTATCCTTACAGTGTTTGTCCAGCCAACAATTGACACCAATTGCCCTGGACAGCCATTCATCTCCAACTCCTCTCCTTGGCAAAATACCACATATGACAGGGTTCCCACCCTTCTTCCTAATTATGTCTATTGCTGACCTATACCTGCTAGTCAGGTCCTCACTCCTACGTCTGCCAACATCGTTGCCTCCAGCAACGAGACAGATAATAGGATTGCTCCCATTACCTCTCATGATGTCGTCCAGACGGCTAACAATATCCTCCATCCCAGCCCCAGGAAAGCAAACCCTCTGTCTCCTACTTCTCTCTTTCAAGCAGAAGGCCCTATCCATATACCTAATTTGACTATCCCCAACAAGAACAATGTTCTTACCTTCCTTGGTGACGTTCGTGATGTTCCCTGTAGTCGACTCACATTCATCGGGTAACACGGAGAATCGGTTCGATGTTTCCACAACAGGTTTCTGGTTCTTCGTTAATTCTACCTCTCCATCCATCCTCTTTATCTTTAACTTTGTCCCATGCATTCCGGCCACTGTCCAGGTTCCTTTCTTGGCTTGAGGATTCTCAACAGGAGGATTACTACGAATCCTCTTGTTTTCCTCAGTCAGTCGCTGTATCTCAAGCTTAGCTACCCTCAGTTCTTCCTTCAGCTGCTGGTAGAGTAGCTCAAGAGAGGACATCTTGTTCAGATTCACAGAGAGCACACAAGACACGTCTTCACTGAGTTAAGTCAGGTCCACCACTGAGTTAAGTCAGCATCACGCTGAAGAACCGACGAGAGTAAGAGGAGATAAAAAAACAAGCGAGGATGAGGCTTGTTTTCACTTGCTGAGGAGCCGACAGAGGAAATAAGTCTAATGCACTTCGGGTGCAAGCGATCACTGTTTTGACATTAAGAGTCCTCGTAGAAGTCAAACTGGGGAAAAAAAAAAGGATAAAGTGGAAGATCGAAAATTATTACGAGAGAGGGAGGCATTTCTTGGGTCAAGTCCAGAGAGGGGAAAAAGATGAATTCATGAGACGATCTGCCAAGGAAAGGACTAATTTTCAACCAAATGTAAAAGGAAGTGACAAACAAATTTCTACCAACCCGTGAGGAAATAAATAAAAGACACTAGAACTGTTTAATTGTCAATATATATATGACGGCAAAAACCTGGGAACACAAAGCAAGGAGAAAGCCTTTAATTAATCCAACCCCAGGAAGGAGGGAAGTTAGCAGAAGAGTCAGAAATTACTATCTTCTGATGAGGAGAAATGCTGGAAAATCAATTTATAATGGATATAGCAGGCAAAGCAAAAACATAACTAAAGTATTTTCAGTCTCAGTAGAAGGCAAATAACATTAAAGGTCAAGTAATAACATTGAGAAAAGAAGGAAGAACACACGGGAAATGACATGGATATATAAAATTTGGCTTAACGAATGATTTCAACTTTATTTTACAAATATTCAAGGGCCAGCAGAAGAGATGGTAAACAAAGCAGAACTAACAAGCATTGAAATGACTAATAAAAATGCGAGATAATTCCTAATGGAACTTGATACAGAGAAGGCATTAGAATTGGATGGAATAACACTACAAATATTAATAAGAGCCTAAATACTATGCAAGCAACACTCGCACTGATCTTTTAGATAGCAGCGGATGAAGCTATATAAACCTTGGTAACTGATACAGGCAGTGATCAATGTCCACTGATGGCAAAAAGTCTCAAGTTAAGCTGTCATATAAACTTGAGAACTTGATGTTACGGTACCATGTTTAGATAGCAGTGTGGGGATACTTTATAATCTACACTAACACTTCGAGAGATCTGGAGTATCTTACACAGTAACATGACAAACAGGACTGGGGTTTCTTACACGTTTCTATAATATTTTTTTTACCACTACGTGGGCAAGAGCAGCAGAGGTGTAACTTATCATGTGTCGCCGTCCTAGGAATCGAACCAGGGAACTTTTGATTCTAAGCCGAACAGTCTCACCATTGAGTTTCTGTACTTCTTAGTTTGTGTTGCATGAGCGGTTAGGTTATAAGCAACCCATCTTTTCTGGTGAGCACATGTGATCACCAGGTAGCACTCAACCCCCACCGGTGATCACCAGGTAGCACTCAACCCCCACCGGTGATCACCAGGTAGCACTCAACCCCCACCGGTGATCACCAGGTAGCACTCAACCCCCACCGGTGATCACCAGGTAGCACTCAACCCCCACCGGTGATCACCAGGTAGCACTCAACCCCCACCGGTGATCACCAGGTAGCACTCAACCTCCTCCTCCCCCCAGTTCTTGTAGCACTAATTGCTCTGTGTTAGGCAGAAGGTCGCGCTGGGGCGCAGCGCTGGTACGTTCCGCTAGTTAGCAGGAGGGGGGCAGCGTCCTGGCCGCCGCCACCGCTGTTATAAATCTAGTACGGGTTGGCCAGTATGGAGCTGCTGGCTGCTCTGTTCATAACATAATTAACGTTGGGCTTGAGCTGCCTCTTCTACCGCTCATTGTTGATGCGCACGAGCGTTTGTGGCTACTTCATAGGTGCTTTAGTGTTTTACTTGTGTGTGTAAGAGAGAGCGTGTTTGTGTGTACTTACCTATTTATGGTTGCAGGGGTCGATTCACAGTTCCTGGTGTATGTGTACATGTGTAGCCATATTTACCAAGATCTTTCAGGGGTGGATTCGTATCTCCTGGCCCAACCTTTTAACTCTTTAAGTACAAGCTCTACCGGTTCCTGGCCTCCCCTGGACCCGATCATATCAACTCCTGAAACTGTGTATAGGTTTGCTTTCACCACCACCTAGTGCATTCCACTTACCGCCCTAAAACCGAAAAAGGTATTTCCTAACGTTCCTTTATCTAATCCACTGAGTATGTTGTATGTCATGATCATGTCTGTCCTGGGCTTCTCCTGGTGTTGTTAGACAGTTCTTTGTCTTTCCTCGTACTCCATCCTTCTCAAGTTCCGGCAACAATCTCGCTGCAAACCTCCATCTAGTTGCTACACACTAGCGATGTTGAACCCTGCACGTTTCCAGAGTTTTTTTATAATTGTCTTATTACAATCTCCGCGAGTCATTGACAAAATCTTTGAAGTGACACGAGCCACAAGTCGCTGCCGTGTAGATGCGAGATTTGCACATTAAAAACTAATATGATGAATCTTATTAAGCCTGAGTGGGACAGTGACCTGCTAGGTACTGCACTTAGTTTGTCATGGGTTCGAGCTCTGCCAGTTTCCCCGAGTTGTACTCTCCTATATGTACACCCCTAAATGTGGTTGCATGGGTAGAGTTGCAGCTTCTGGCCTGGCCTCGCCTCTCCGTTGGCCGCTACTGAGTTCTCTTTCCTAGCTGCTGGAGCCCTATCATATCTATTCTTAAAATATGTATGGATCCTGCCTCAGCATACCACTTTGATCTCTTGTTTGTTCCGCTTTCTGGTAACTAAGGCTAAAGAAGTATTTCCTAACATCCGTCACTCGTCTGCTTTTAACATCCAGCTGTGCCCTAATGTACCTGATTCCCGCCTCTCGAACAGTCTGTCCCTGTCCACTATCAATTCCTCTCAGTATTTTGTACATCATTTCATATCACCCCCAGTCGTTCTGTCATGTAAAGTCATCAAGTTTAGCTTCTCTGGTTTGTCAGTTTCTCATTGCTCAGCCCATTAGTTTCTCGTCATCCGCGAACAGGGACACCTTTGACTTACTTTCTTGTCATATTATTCACGTACGTAAGAAATACTACTGTTCCCAGTGGTGACTAGTAGAACTCAATTCGTCACACTGGCCCATTCCGACACCTTTTCCCTGACAATTCATTGTGTGGATGCGTGGGTGCAGTATAACCCCTCCCGATATGCAAGCACATATTTCAGGGAGTGCCTCTGTGTGTAGTGTGGAGGGGCTGTAACCCTGTCCTGCCCTGCCATAAGACAGGTCTGGTCGGCCTGACACAAGCACACGACCCACGGGGAATCAAAAACACTCTTCACAAACGCACGCAGCTCCGCCCATCAGCTCCCACCCACCGTATATAGCAAGCAATGCCCATTACGTCGACCGCGATGGATGACCGTCCCCACGATGCCCGATCCTAGCTCATACTCTCAGATGTTATGGCTCACTCTGGAATTCGCTCAAATATATTTTAGGTGTGGCAAAAATGCCTAGCCAGCTGGGTCAGTACCCATGAAGCCAGCGTCGATTTCTTGCAAGTGGTTTTAAGTAAATTTAGCTATATGCCTTATTTAGGTTAGAATACTGTCTTCAGCAAAAATTAACCCATTATAACGTACCATAACATCAGTAACTTAAATAGTACATAAATGAGACAAACTTTAGAAACACTAACAGAAAACAAATCCGCCGTAGATTATTATTATAATCAAATAGAAGCGCTAAACCACAGGGGAATCCGCCGTAGAGAACTGTAAAGAAGACCGTCAAAAAATATTTTTTGAAGTAGTATTCAGCTCCAGTGAGATACTGAGGTTGTTCAGGAGGATAAGATGGGTTTCAACTCTAACAGCTATATCATGCTGACTCAATATAGGGAACGAGTTTTCATGTGGTCAACGGTTAGCTTTAAATTACACCATGTATACTCTATTTTTTCAAATTCCAACGAAAAACGGAATGACGATGTAAATAACATTTATAAAAAAAATGATAAATCGGCCGTGAAGTGCCGCTGTTTACAGTTTCTTCTAGGTACCTTTTTTTTCTCTTATCCACCGGGAATTTGTCCATTGCTCTGAGCAAGTACTTATTTTATCCACGGCTTTAGAGCTCTTTAAAGGGATGGAGATACTCTGATGCCAATGAAGGCTTCTTGATCCAAGAAATCAGACATACTCTCCCATTCCTTAAATCAAATCTAATTGTCTTTCATTCCCATGGTGCTATAGCATTCCAAAAACTTTATTATTACACTCACCAGGAAACACTAATAATAAGAGTAATAATAATAAAAATAGTAATAAATTATTATTATTATTATACACTTCTATAGATCATATATTTGAAGTCTAACAACGTGTAATTTTCATTTTATGCTAACCCACAGCAATGAAATTAACATTCACTGATACACATTTTGACTTGTACAATATCACTGACGCATCGAGTGAGTATTCACTTGATACTCGCTCACTCGCATGAAAAATTAAGGTGCACTCTCCTTATTTGGCCAGACTCGGCACTCCTGGAATAAACTCTCCCATCCAGAATTCAAAAGGTTTTCCACCGCTTGTGCACTTTTCTCTCGCCGTGTGCACTTCTAGCCACTCAGTATCGTTTATTTCACTGTGTACGTGTGCTCTCGCTGATGTGAGCTAGCAGGGGTCTGGACTCAGCTCCTGGCCTCCTCTGGCTGGTTCTACTGTTAGAGCGCTTGGACTAGTCACAATACTGTGGCTGGAACAATTCACCAAAAACCCACAGTCAGGAGAGAAATTTTATGGCGGCGTTTCGATCCGTCAGGTACAACTGTCAAGTCATAAGGCGTTTCGATCCGTCAGGTACAACTGTCAAGTCATAATTATTGAGACCTAACAATATTCCAGGATCGATCGAAACGTCGTCATAAGCTTTTTTTCCACAAGTGCAGGTTTTTGGTGAACTGGGAGTGCGCGGTGAAGTGCACATTGCTATCCCAGACGTACACATTCCAGCGTCAACTTCACTTTCAAAAAACAAATTAAAACAAAAACAAAAAAACACAAACACACACACACACACACACACGCGTAAACTAATGGAACTGTTTTAAAAACTAACAGAGAAATGCTTCACTTTGGGCGTGTTGTAATAGGATTAGTGCCGCCTGTCAGGCGAGGCAGCACTCCTCTCGTCTGCTCCCACATCGTCGTGCCTCTCACGCATGCAGTCTCACCCGTGCATGGCAAGTGAACATCCCCAGACGCTGCTCACCTCTCACCCACCACAGTTATCTTCCTCATGCTCCTCCTCTCTTGGTAATAAAGTATGCGACACTGACAAGTAGTTTTCGGTTCTGGGACCTTTGTCACTCCAAATGTGTAAATACATAGAAAAGCAAACTTAAGAGTCGGGAAGGCTCCTAAGTGACTTATGAAGCATGTGTTTTCCTAACCACATGTATATTTGGAGTGACCAAGGTCCCCAAATAGCAAGTTTTCCAATAAAATGCCCTGGTTCCATTCTCTCTTCATATACTCCTCTGTGCTGAATGAGGGGAGGGAGGGAGATACGGAGAGGTGCAGAACAGTCACGGTGATAGTCACAATTAAACTATCTGCACCTTTCTATTTAATACTGTCGGCAGAATTCGTTCGTGTTCTAATTACTCCCCTGTTGAATAAAATTAACAATACCGTAGCACATTTTGGAGAGATAATGTTAAGTCAGCGTTTCGGCTCGTCCTTGACCATTATCAAGTCCGGAATGAACCCCAAACGTCGCTAGTCACAAAAACATATTATATTCTCACCAACCTTATTTTTTTCTAATACATCTGATTTCACAAATTCCTAGCACATACACTGAAGTCATGTCAGTGCCAAGACCACTGTAGGATGAAGTCTTAGCCAGTGGTTCAAGTCTCAGCCGGTGCTTCGAGTGTGTAAGCGAAACAGCGAGTTCGACATGGTGTCAGCCTGAATCGATGCCTTGTGTTAACACAGTCGTCCAGAATTAGTGTCCACACCTGACCGTACTTAATCCCACTCGGTGAGAGCAGGCGCATAGCATTCATTTGACCAATCTAATTTTTTTGTGCATTTATGACTGCACGCGCGTATTCATAAGGATTCATATGTATTCACGAGGTACACCGCATCGAGTGCCCATGACGGGGATAGGCAGCCTACGGTTTGCATAACTATCTTTACGCTAGCCTCTTGTCTGCTCGCTTGAAGTTGCTGTCTATCGTTCTATCACAGGTGACATGAGTATAGAATGGTCTTATAGACAACTTGTGCCTATTGGTCTTGCAGGTAGTATGAACCTATTAGTGTTGTAGGTGACAATACCTTAACATTGTGCTACAAATTACTTACATGCTATCCTCTGCTTTCCTTTTTTTTAATTCAGTAGTTCAAGTGATGCTTGCAGTGACTTACTTAACAAGAGAAATCTTGTTATCCTCGTGCTAAAATGTGCCCCCAGTGACTTCTGGCACTATCATACAAAAAAACAAGTGGTCACTTGCTTGAAAATTAGATGCTTAATTGTCCAGTTACTGAAAAATATATAAGATAGTACACTAACCTAATTATATCAAGGTATCGCATTAATAAAAAAAAAAGTTCATGAACAGGAGCAGTTTTCAGCAAACTGATCATTTGTCAATCGTACTTAAAATACGATACCATAAATATTGAACAAGCATCTCAAAATTTGCCTGTAACAAAAGTCCTGATTTCTAGACCTTTTGTGTGTGTGTATTAGTACGTTTTCGCGCTACCGCCCAAAGGATGGCTATGGAATGCACAATAAACTAGCTACTACCGTCAACTGGATGGGTATGGTGCGCAGTGTGGCATTTTTTGTTTTCAGCGGTACCCGCTTGGTAACTACTTTCGGCGAGTCTACCTATTGTTGAGTCAGTGAACTATTGCCCCAGCGGCCCGGTCCTATTCCAGGCCTTCTTGTTGAGGGTCTGATCAAACTGTTGGTGCTAGCAACACAAGCCTAACGTTGGCACTACAATTTAATTGTTAAGAAACTTACCCAGGGAATTTATCGAAGTCCCTCTTGGAAATAGATAGGAAGCAGGTGCAGCCCTTCCTGAGTGTGAGTGATAGAACAGAAAAGATAAACAGAAAGAAAAAGAAATATTTTGTCCACTAATTATTACATTCATGGAGGAGCGCTAAACCCGTAGAGGTAGTATAGCGCCTGCGGGAAGGGAAGGCATTCAGGTTCGATCCAAGGAAGGGAAGAGCAGGTCCAATTCCTTGCATCAACAACCTAACCCCTCACCGGCATCAAGGAACCTCCCTCGAGGGGTGTCTAAACTAAACGGGTTTTTTTTCATTTCTAAACTCGAGTAGTCACTAAGTTTGCATATAAATATACATAAATATGTTCCGCCAGCCCCTCCATCACTTTCCCTACCAACACCACCATCTTCACCACCATCCTCTCCTCTCCCACCATCCTTTTCCCCAACACCACCCCGTAGGTGTTGGGGTGGAGGTCCTGGGAGAGGGAAGAGAGCATCCAAGGTGCGTCTTAAGACATAATAACAGGTGAGCTTAATGGGGTTTGGACATTGTTCCCCCATCAGGATGAGGGAGTGGCCCCTGTGGTAGGCTCTCAGGGTGTGAGTGACCCTAGTAGAAGGCTCTCACAGGGTGAGATGATGGACAGAGGGTACATCAAAACTGATATAACAAGACTCAAACTCCAGCAAAGTGATGATACTGAGCACAGTATGGAAGTATCCATCACACCGTAACAATACGTGCAACAACACAGTACTGGAACAATTCCTAAGTTACTGATTGGACAGTAAGCTACGAGGACGACTCGGTCAGTCCTGGACAATTTGATCATGTATTGAAATAGAATTTGACATTAACTGTAACCAGCTCGAATATAGTCCCTGAAAAAGGATGAACATATTTATTATATGATCAAAGTTTCTTTCTTTCCAAACAACCTATATTATTTTATAGAATTTTAATGCATTTATATTTTATTAATTATATTCAATTGTTCGTTAACTGTTTAACTTAGTATATTGCCTTAATATATTTATAAAAGAATGTTATTCAAGTGAACTGCCCAAAGTTGTACTTTACTTGTCGTACCTTCCATAAACTTTGTGAGAAGAGCATTTAAGTTTATTAACTGGGTTCTCTGGATTTTATCCAGGTTTAGTATTTTGTTAGTAATGAACTTTCTGAATTCTACTATAAAGATCAATGATTTTATTCATTTAGCATCACAGATTAAGTACATTAATTTGTTTCTGCCTCCAGCATTGTTTTATTTTTTTATTCTAAATTAGGATCACTTTACTACTACACTGTATTGCACGACCTTTATTAACTACTGTTAAAATGTGTCCTGTTGAAATATATATCGATAGTTTAATAGCTGGACTTTATTTAGCCCAGCTTCAATGCACAGTGTTATCCAGCTAAGCTTTATTGCATATTAAGCAGTTGGACTTGAACCAAGCATATACTGGTGAGCTAGATAGTAATAGTATGTTTATTTATCAAATAAAATTTCAGAGGGATTAACTCCTCAAAGGCAGGTAATCCTTTTAAGTGTTCAACTACTTCAATGAGGAGCCACATCCTATAAAACGCGAAGTCATTCGGAACATCACAAAAGTTGTCACTAATGTTAAATAATGTTAACATATGGAGTGACCACGGTCCCAGGACCAAAAGTTTCCAATAAACATGTCATAGTGATTGCATTTTGCCTGCTTTCTCCAAGACTCGTCAGCACCGTATACCCTTACAACCAATGCTAAAGTTATGCTTACCTTGGATAGGCTACTTACGATAATGCTTTATAATAGTAAGTAAATTCTAGCCAGCTGAGGGAAGGTTGATAAGCTAATTGTGGTACCAAAGTACAAACTCCATACGTAGTCACTTGATGACAGACTTATGGGTGTTCCTGAAAATCTGATAAGTGTCACAACTCCTGGTTTTATGAGTTTCCAAACCCATAGGTCAGGAGGTGAGGGGTTTGTCCCGCATAACTTCTCCCCAACTCATGCCCAATACCACCACTAACTCATTAATTCAACTCTAGTAACTCTGATAAAAACGTATTTAAAAAAAATACTCTTTTTTCCAACATTAACGATCACACAAAAATAAAACTATTATGTTTTCTTTCTTCTGCAGCCTTTAAAGGGGAAGAAATAAAATGTTACGAAGTGGAGGCTCAAGAATCTGGTGGGAGTTGTCTATTCTTCGTCTCATTAAGAAGAGTGTAATTTGCTAATTATTTAATTGCAGGGTATGGTTAACGCCGGATATAATTACACGGTGAGAGCCACGATTGGATCTGACCTCCACACGGCTCAGGGGAACCTGAACCTCCATTTTAAAGCCACCATGTTATGTATAGGCTGCCGACCGTGTCAGGACGGCGAGGAAAAAGCGGCTGGAAACACTCGCCGGCTTCCAGCAGGCTTCCAATGGGCTTGAAGCAGGCCGCCAGAAAGCTTACAGCGGGCTTCCCGCTTGCTTTTAGAGGCTTCCATCAAACATTTAGTTTAAAGGGATTCTAGAGTGTCCAGGCTTTGAACGGGCTTCAAGCAAAATTCAAACAGGCTTATAGTGGGACTATGAAAGTCTTTAAGAAGGCTCCTAGCTATTTTCCAGTTGGCTCCCAGTAGGCGTCATGCGAGCCTACAGTGAGATTTCAGTCGACTTTCAGAGGGCTTTCAGGAATGTTTCAAACATGCATCCAATAGGTTTACTGCGGAATTTCCACTTTACTTCCAGAGCCGTCAAGCAGCCTTTCAGCCGGGTTCCAGCAGGCTGCCAGAGTGTTTTCAACAAATTTCCGACGGATTGACATTTCCAAATGTATTCTAGTTGGCTTCCAGCGGGTTTTCAGTAGGCTTGTTATTAATGTTTTTTTTAGCGTGTCTAGTTCAGCAGCCGTGCCGCAGTTGACTACACCAGAGCAAACCACGGGTGGTTATGTCCAAAACTCTGGTCAAAAAATGAGCTATGGAGAATCTCTGTAGAGTTATTCCAGATTTGTTGAAAACATCAGACTAGTCGAGCAGTTATTCTAAACAAACATTAGTATTATTCATTGTGAAGTTACAAACCCGTAAAGGGGAACGGGGAGCGTGGTGGGGGAATTTTAGTGTGGTGGGGGAATGGGGTGGGTGGTGGGGATAATCAGGTTTAAATTCAAGAAGAGCATAGCTTCAGTTCACAGGATCAAAAGCCTTTCGTCATCCTCACGGCTCCTCAATTAAGGGGATTCTAAGCAAAAGACGGTCGCTGGAAGATCTACTCCTGTAACTCCAAACACTGAAGGGAAACCACGAGCATAGATCTGCTTTACTAACTACATGTAGGCAATGCAACAGGTAATATTCTCATTCTCACACACACACACACACACACACACACACACACACACACACACAGTGATCATCCGTATCACTACAGCGCTGAAGAAAATTATAAGCCTGGTGTAGGACACACCCCATCTATCCATCAGTGCCCCACCTGCTGCCTCGCCCACAGTCCTACCTAGTGCCCACCCCCGCTTAGTCCACACTTATCCATGACCACATCCTCGTCAGCCCTCTGAATGGGCCTTCCTCGGGCAAGTTGAACCTTAATAAAGGTTCAGTGTGAGGCGAGTGAATCATAGTAGGGCGAGTGAATCATAGTAGGGCGAGTGAATCATAGTAGGGCGAGTGCATCCTAATAGGATGAGTGGATAATGAGTGGCCCTTAACGTAGGAGGCTTGGGTGACAGGCCTACAGAGGCCTATGTACACCTGAATGTTAACGGCTTGAGGTTATTCCTGCAGACTAGATCAAGTAAGAAGAGCCTGGTCTAAACCGGAAACCTGGTCTCGTGTGCCGCGTCTTACTGGTCCGAGACCCAGGATCGAGACCTCTTTGGAGTAGAAAACAGTCATTACGTCGTTGTATTGGAGCGAACTGCCAATTACGCCATTAGAAGACAAAGTGACGACTTGTGAAGAAGCTTCTCTGTTTACTCCATGGCGCGCGCGCGAGAGAGAGAGAGAGAGAAGAGAGAGAGAGAGAGAGAGAGAGAGAGAGAGAGAGAGAGAGAGAGAGAGAGAGTGATAGCTACGAAGACAAGCTGAGACGCATGAAAGTAATGGCAAGAACAGATAAAGGGTCTTAGAAAAAAATCCTACTTACCTAACTGTCAGACCTCCCCACCAGTCTTCCCCTTCCACTACCAGTCCACCACTACTAATGCTCCCCACCACTATCTACTAATCCTCCCGACCACTACCTACCAATCCTCCCCACCACTACCTACTAGTCCTCACTAATTACTAGTCCCCGACACGGCTTCTACAATGTTATTTACGATTATGGTTTTCTGGCTTTATTGTGTCAGAGCTTTTAACTAATTATAAACACATTAAAACAACGACAAAAGGAAGATTTTCTGAGCATCAGCTATAATAGTGATCATAGGTTACCTCTAATCACCATTATAGCTGCCTCACCACAACACAAGAAGTCACTGAAGACACGACACCTGGAAAGGCGTACTGCCGCCCTTAATGAGGAAAAGACGCTTCTCTCTCCATGTAGATCTTTATTAATGTTAATGACTAAGAAAAAGCTAAACGTTATCTCAATTGAAATTTGATAAAGAACAAAAAGACAATACCGTGACTGGAACAATACACAAATAACCTGCACAGTGTTGTGTAAAAACTTGATATTTACCAGTGACTTCGTCACCTTCTGTAAAGGCTGGGAAACAGCATATGCCGTCTTAACATTCAAGTGGATAGACAGGCTGCATTAAACCCAAGAGAGCATCATTGAACTGCGTACTCTAAGATGGAGAAGACTACAATAGGGAGAATGGTGGAGCACCTGGATTGATGAGAGGTAAACGGCAACCAACACTAGTATACAGAAGATGAACTCTTCGTCACAACCCAGCTGAGCTTCAATGACTGGGGTAACAGTGCGCCTTGCTGATAGCAAATATATTTTTTATTCAGGCGGCAAGAAGGCATCTGATATTGTGCCTCACAAGAGACTAACTCACGAGCTCCAAGAGCTCTTGAGCTAGCAGTGTTACACTAAGCTCCGATCTGGAACCTACTTTGTTCCTGATAAACAAATGAAAATTCTGGAGAGTCGTTTACAGGTCACATTAAATCACACTGAATAGTTAAAAAAGATAATGAAAACCAAAACCTTTATATCAATTCCTAGCGTAACACATCTTTAAAATCGTTAGGCAAAACATGTTTACTGGCAGGCCCAGCCTTTATACACACGTGACTTAGGCAAGGTCCTCAGCCTGGCCATACCCACGTGACTTGGGCAAGGTCCTCAACCTAGTACATTTAAAGACCCTACTTTCTCTTTACCCTTCCTGCTCATTTCTGTTTTTGCACTATACCTATTACTGTCCTTATCACCTAGTGCCACTGGCTTTCCAGTATCCACCTTATTCTGTCTATTACTAGTTCCCCTAGAACCACACGTGTGACTTATTCAAGATCCTCAGCTCGCCGTTGGATTAAAAAACACAGTCAGCAGTAAAAAAATAATAAAAAACAGCTCTCAAAAGGAGCAATAGCTATGACTGATTTTATGGGCATTAAAATGGAACAAAAGAACATCGGTGAGGCGCAAGTTGCCCCTTGTGGCCCTTCTGTCTGCTGCTTGCTGTGTTGTTTTCTGTTTTATTATAAACATGAGAAAGCGCTAAACCCATTGAGGTCATGCAGAGCCTGTTGAGGTAATCAGGTCTGATCTAAGTGGAGGAAAGCTGCACTTCTTGGAATTAAGAACCCAACACTTACATCCAGGAAATCCGATCCCTTCCCTCGAAGAGCTGAAAATATATAATTATGAAATTATTATTTTAAAGAAATTTTGTTGATAAACTGAAGCAGAACAAAGAAAGCAGATAATGTCCCTGAGGACATCTCACTGCTCAACACATCCCCGACACTCACTGAGTAGTGAGAGCAGCGGCACTCGCGCCACAGGCTGGTGATCGAAACTTCGGCTTGAAAAAAAAAAAAACATTCCGCCATTCCTCTCCAACACCTTACCCACCGGAAGAAACCCAATCCTTCTCCATGAATAAATTCTCAATCTCACTGATAATCGTATGCAAATCCCAGGAGTATAAACAGTATATCGAACCATTAGAAAACAAAAGCCTCAGCAGCAGTAACCCACCACACTGACCGGCCTGCTTCCCTACGGTTCTCGCTCTCTGGAATAAATAAGACCAACGAGCCTTATAAATAAAAAGGTGCCAAGATAGGTCTCGTCATTACATGCTTTTACTAGCCATTACTGCCCGTGGCCCCTGTAATATGGCCCTCCTGCATAGCCAGTCCTCACGACAGCTTCTATTGTTTCGGTTTTATCTGCGATCGTCAGCCATCTTGGTTATAGACGATGGTAATGACATGATTGGCGGGTGTAAAAACACTTCCTGAGGGAGTATGATCCTTTTGTGATTAGACGCTGTGTGTGTGTGTGGAGAGAGAGAGAGAGAGAGAGAGAGAGAGAGAGAGAGAGAGAGAGGAAGAGGGGGAAATACCTACAGAATTACGTTCAAGCAATAGTGGACCGAGAATAGTGTGGCTGTGGATGAATTCTTTTATGTGAAGCCGTAAAACAGTGAGAGTCAGCGTATGGAGAGGTGTACATCTCTCTGTAAATATCTATTTTTTTTACTCTAATCCCTATTTAGAGGATTGAAGTGTCCTTGACTGGTGTACAGGTGTCTTGCAGCCTTAATGACCCCCGTGTAGTCTACGTTGCAAACATAAGCCAACCAGTCAACGCATATGCTCCAGCCTTAATCGGAATAAGAAATTTCCATGGTCTGGAACGATATCGTTCCAGACTATGGAGCTGAACTCTTCTCCAGGCTGAGGGGGCTGACCACCTCAAATACTATTTCTCCAAGGTCGATGGACTGATTACATCTTCATTTCACTACTAAACCTGCTGCCTCTGTATTTGACTAAAGCCTACTGTGTAGGCGAAATGTTTCAAAAATAAAGATACCCAACTGTTGCACATGTTTTAATCATCAACTTGTCGGTATTTTATCCCTTTTTTCGACATAACACGTCTAAGAGAGGCACATGAACGGTGAACCCGATGATCCATTGCAATCAAGAATAAATTTTAATCAAAATAAAAAGAGGTGACGCTGAAGGTCATCTATAAAGTGCTTGATGCAGACGGACAGACTGGAAAGCCTGGAACTAAAATGGAAGAAAATGGCTTTCTATTGCAAAGGAAGTAAGATTTCAAGAGGAGCTGCAGCGAATCCTAGAGTTGCACTGGCATCAGCTTGTATCATCCAGAGCTATGCAACTCATTTGGTGTCTTTTGTTTGGCGTCTCTTTGTTTGGCTTTCTTTCGTCGTTTCTTCTATGGTCATCCCAGGCGACGACTGGCAACTGATACATACTACGTTCAGCCACACGCGTGCACTAAATAAAAACTTGGAGAACTTACTTATTTTGGCTTTCGGAAATAAAAAGCGATCAATAGTTTCCTATGAAAGTATTTTTGGAAATTACAAAATATAGCATGAATAAAAAGATGAACTTTAAGAAAATTGCAAACAGTGGTTGGAATAGAGAGATGTCCCTACAGGAAAAAAATATCACCAGAGAAGTTCAACAAGGAGCACTGCTGGTCCTGAAGTTTCTAATATAAGTGACAACCAAAAATATTAAGAACTAAAATGTTTCCGAAATGATGCAAAATAAAAATCCCTTTTAAGTAGGATACATGACAATTCCTAAAAGAAAATCTGAAAAACTGAACAAATGGAGTGATAAATGGATGATGAAATTTAATGCAGATAAGTGTCATGTAATGGAAATGGGAGGAAACGATAACAGTGTACATGAAGAATGCATACTGTGAGATACATTGAAGGTGACGCAGAGAAAGGAGTGATTAAGTATACAATTGTATTTAATAAAGCGCTAAACCCATGTAGAGTCAGTGTATGCATTAGTGGAAGCTCGATCCTCCATCCGCAAATAGTGGAGCTGTCTCTGATTAGTAAAGTGACTATCCCAGGGATATACAATTATAAGGAGGATTGTTATCGGAAGATCAGAAAGTGAAGTCACGTTCTACTCTCGCAAACATCAATATAACCTTCACATACAATAGATGGGAAAATTCTGTTTAGAAAAAGTCGCCTACCACGCATGTTAGGCCAAGATTATAATATGGAGGTGTGGTGGTGGTATTGATAATGCTGGTGATATTGATAGTGGTAGATTGTGATGAGACACCTGCAGGGTGGTGGTGGGTGGCCAGACACTTCCAGGGTGGTAGTGGGTGACCAGACACCTGCAGGGTGGTGGGTGGGGCAGGCTGGTCGGCGGCACAAAGGCAGCAACGACACAATGGCTCCTCAACCTGGTGTGACCTGAAACAATGTCAGCGCTCATTACGACTAGCAGGTCGAGCCGGAGTCATTTATCTGGTGAAGTGGCCTGGTGAGGGTCCCTATTGTGTGCCCCACCCTCACACACTCCAGCCATCAAGACACCTCCTGCAGAGTCTATCAAATGACAATACTTGCATTGTTTTCCCAAAGATCTCTCAGCATTTTTGGCGAGGAACATTGGGAGCAGGTCACATCCCCCCTCCGTGTGATGTACCTCACCACACACATACACCTATACCTCCCACATACACCCCCACATGCATGCACGCACCGGCACACACCCATACGACACTGCGTCATTAACTTGCCTTTAATGACCCCCTGTTCCTGGTCGACACCATCCAGTCTGCTTGTAAGTCTTTATCGTGTCTCCTATAGCTATCTTTTTTTTTTTAACACTGGTCACCAGTCTGCAGTTAAAGGACCACAATCCATCATTCCTTGTACTTCTACTTACTTTCATCTAGTTATTTTGCGTTTGCTTCTAAATCTACCAACAGTACTGTCATCTGTAAAGAGCAACCGACTTTTCCCAATATATTAATTAAATTGATCTTTCAAGATTCCGCCCATTCTTAACACTACCATTCACTTAACCTGCAACTATTTACACAACCATGTTGACAGTACGCGTCCTTATGAGAGTACCCAATTTCACTAAAAACTGTACCTTTCTTACATTGACATGAGCATCAGTACCATAAAAACAGGTATTTCAAAGACACTAAGCAGAGAATCTTTATTTACACAGTTTCACCTACACTGGGGCTGACACCATTAGCTATCCCCATAAAAACACTATACTGCAGTTCCTAACAGGATGCCACCTGCACTATACATTTGCAGTACTAACCTTGTCGCTCCCCCTTCCCTATTTAAATCTTTTCCCATGTAACAAGCTGTATTCACTCGTAGGCTTTATTGTAAACGTTTGATAAACACATTCCCTTCTCTTTCTAAATCTACCGTGTCCTTCACTAAACATATTTCTCTCTCTCTTTATACTTGGTATATTCAACAGACTTATTTCCCTATAATATTACAGTATCTATTGTCTTTTTTTTTTGATACAGAGAAGACTACATAACTAAATTAAGAAACAAAACCTCCCCCGCCTCTCCTTATAGATTCTTATCTACGAGGAGATAGTAAGTGCTACCACCCCTGGAATATTATCCACGGGGAAGTTGTGCTACCACCCCTGGAATATTATCCACGGGGAAGTTGTGCTACCGCCCCTGGAATATTATCCACGGGGAAGTTGGCTACCGCCCTGGAATATTATCCACGGGGAAGTTGTGCTACCACCCCTGGAATATTATCCACGGGGAAGTTGTGCTACCGCCCCTGGAATATTATCCACGGGGAAGTTGTGCTACCGCCCCTGGAATATTATCCACGGGGAAGTTGTGCTACCGCCCCTGGAATATTATCCACGGGGAAGTTGTGCTACCGCCCCTGGAATATTATCCACGGGAAGTTGTGCTACCGCCCCTGGAATATTATCCACGGGAAGAGTGCTACCGCCCCTGGAATATTATCCACGGGGAAGTTGTGCTACCGCCCCTGGAATATTATCCACGGGGAAGTTGTGCTACCGCCCCTGGAATATTATCCACGGGGAAGTTGTGCTACCGCCCCTGGAATATTATCCACGGGGAAGTTGTGCTACCGCCCCTGGAATATTATCCACGGGGAAGTTGTGCTACCGCCCCTGGAATATTATCCACGGGGAAGTTGTGCTACCGCCCCTGGAATATTATCCACGGGGAAGTTGTGCTACCGCCCCTGGAATATTATCCACGGGGAAGTTGTGCTACCGCCCCTGGAATATTATCCACGGGGAAGTTGTGCTACCGCCCCTGGAATATTATCCACGGGAAGTTGTGCTACCGCCCCTGGAATATTATCCACGGGGAAGTTGTGCTACCGCCCCTGGAATATTATCCACGGGGAAGTTGTGCTACCGCCCCTGGAATATTATCCACGGGGAAGTTGTGCTACCGCCCCTGGAATATTATCCACGGGGAAGTTGTGCTACCGCCCCTGGAATATTATCCACGGGGAAGTTGTGCTACCGCCCCTGGAATATTATCCACGGGGAAGTTGTGCTACCGCCCCTGGAATATTATCCACGGGGAAGTTGTGCTACCGCCCCTGGAATATTATCCACGGGGAAGTTGTGCTACCGCCCCTGGAATATTATCCACGGGGAAGTTGTGCTACCGCCCCTGGAATATTATCCACGGGGAAGTTGGGTACCGCCCCTGGAATATTATCCACGGGGAAGTTGTGCTACCGCCCCTGGAATATTATCCACGGGGAAGTTGTGCTACCGCCCCTGGAATATTATCCACGGGGAAGTTGTGCTACCGCCCCTGGAATATTATCCACGGGGAAGTTGTGCTACCGCCCCTGGAATATTATCCACGGGGAAGTTGTGCTACCGCCCCTGGAATATTATCCACGGGGAAGTTGTGCTACCGCCCCTGGAATATTATCCACGGGGAAGTTGGCTACCGCCCCTGGAATATTATCCACGGGGAAGTTGTGCTACCGCCCCTGGAATATTATCCACGGGGAAGTTGTGCTACCGCCCCTGGAATATTATCCACGGGGAAGTTGTGCTACCGCCCCTGGAATATTATCCACGGGGAAGTTGTGCTACCGCCCCTGGAATATTATCCACGGGAAGTTGTGCTACCGCCCCTGGAATATTATCCACGGGGAAGTTGTGCTACCGCCCCTGGAATATTATCCACGGGAAGTTGTGCTACCGCCCCTGGAATATTATCCACGGGAAGTTGTGCTACGCCCCTGGAATATTATCCACGGGGAAGTTGTGCTACCGCCCCTGGAATATTATCCACGGGGAAGTTGTGCTACCGCCCCTGGAATATTATCCACGGGGAAGTTGTGCTACCGCCCCTGGAATATTATCCACGGGAAGTTGTGCTACCGCCCCTGGAATATTATCCACGGGGAAGTTGTGCTACCGCCCCTGGAATATTATCCACGGGGAAGTTGTGCTACCGCCCCTGGAATATTATCCACGGGGAAGTTGTCTACCGCCCCTGGAATATTATCCACGGGAAGTTGTGCTACGCCCCTGGAATATTATCCACGGGGAAGTTGTGCTACACCCCTGGAATATTATCCACGGGAAGTTGTGCTACACCCTGGAATATTATCCACGGGGAAGTTTGCTACACCCCTGGAATATTATCCACGGGAAGTTGTGCTACAACCCCTGGAATATTATCCACGGGGAAGTTGTGCTACAACCCCTGGAATATTATCCACGGGGAAGTTGTGCACAACCCTGGAATATTATCCACGGGGAAGTTGTGCTACAACCCCTGGAATATTATCCACGGGAAGTTGTGCTACAACCCCTGAATATTATCCACGGGAAGTTGTGCTACAACCCCTGGAATATTATCCACGGGGAAGTTGTGCTACAACCCCTGGAATATTATCCACGGGGAAGTTGTGCTACAACCCCTGGAATATTATCCACGGGAAGTTGCTACAACCCCTGGAATATTATCCACGGGGAAGTTGTGCACAACCCTGGAATATTATCCACGGGGAAGTTGTGCTACAACCGGAATATTATCCACGGGAAGTTGGCACAACCCTGGAATATTATCCACGGAAGTGCAACCCTGAATATTATCCACGGGAAGCTCAACCCGGATATTATCAGGAAGTTGTGACAACGATATCCACGGAGTTGTGCTCCCTGGAATATTATCCACGGGAAGTTTGCTACAACCCTGAATATTATCACGGAAGTTGCAACCCCGGAATATTATCCACGGGAAGTGTGCTCAACCTGGAATATTATCCACGGGAAGGGCTAACCCTGAATATTATCCACGGGAAGTTGTGCTACAACCCTGGAATATTATCCACGGGAAGTTGTGCTACAACCCTGAATATTATCCACGGGGAAGTTGTGCACAACCCTGAATATTATCCACGGGAAGTGCTACAACCCTGGAATATTATCCACGGGAAGTGTGCTACAACCCTGGAATATTATCCACGGGGAAGTGTGCTACAACCCGAATATTATCCACGGGAAGTTGGACAACCCGGAATATTATCCACGGGAAGTGTGCACAACCCTGAATATTATCCACGGGAAGTGCTACAACCCGGAATATTATCCACGGGAAGCCAACCCTGGAATATTATCCACGGAAGTTGTGCACAACCCCTGAATATTATCCACGGGGAAGTTGTGCACACCCTGGAATATTATCCACGGGAAGTGTGCTACAACCCTGAATATTATCCACGGGAAGTTGTGCACAACCCTGGAATATTATCCACGGAAGTTGTGCTACAACCCCTGAATATATCACGGGGAAGTTGTGCCAACCCTGAATATTATCACGGAAGTTTGCTACAACCCGAATATTATCCACGGAAGTTTACAACCTGAATATTATCCACGGAAGTTGCTAAACCCTGGAATATTATCCACGGAAGTTGTGCTACAACCTGAATATTATCCACGGGAAGTTGTGCACAACCCGGAATATTATCCACGGAAGTTGTGCCAACCTGGAATATATCCACGGAAGTTGTGCACAACCCCTGGAATATTATCCACGGAGTTGTGCTAACCCTGAATATTATCCACGGGAAGTTGGCTAAACCCTGGAATATTATCCACGGGGAAGTTGTGCTACAACCTGAATATTATCCACGGAAGTTGTGCTACAACCCTGAATATTATCACGGGAAGTTTGCTACACCCTGGAATAATCCACGGGGAAGTTGTGCTACAACCCTGAATATTATCCACGGAAGTGTCAACCTGAATATCCACGGAGGCACAACGGAATATTATCACGGAGTGCCAACCGAATATTATCCCGGGTGCACACCGAATATTATCCAGGAAGTGGACAACTGAAATTATCCCGGAATTGTCAACCTGATATCCACGGAAGTGTACCTGGAATATTATCCACGGGAAGTTGTGCTACACCCTGGAATATTATCCACGGGAAGTTGTGCTACACCCCTGGAATATTATCCACGGGGAAGTTGTGCTACACCCCTGGAATATTATCCACGGGGAAGTTGCTACACGCCCTGGAATATTATCCACGGGAAGTTGTGCTACGCCCCCGGAATATTATCCACGGGGAAGTTGTGCTACCGCCCCCGGAATATTATCCACGGGGAAGTTGTGCTACCACCCCTGGAATATTATCCACGGGAAGTTATGCTACCCCCTGGAATATTATCCACGGGGAAGTTGTGCTACCCCCTGGAATATTATCCACGGGAAGTTGTGCTACGCCCTGGAATATTATCCACGGGGAAGTTGTGCTACCCCCTGGAATATTATCCACGGGAAGTTGTGCTACCCCCTGGAATATTATCCACGGGGAAGTTGTGCTACACGCCCTGGAATATTATCCACGGGGAAGTTGTGCTACCCCCTGGAATATTATCCACGGGGAAGTTGTGCCACCCCCTGGAATATTATCCACGGGAAGTGCTACCCCCTGGAATATTATCCACGGGGAAGTTGTGCTACACCCCTGGAATATTATCCACGGGGAAGTTGTGCTACAACCCCTGGAATATTATCCACGGGGAAGTTGTGCTACAACCCCTGGAATATTATCCACGGGGAAGTTGTGCTACAACCCCTGGAATATTATCCACGGGGAAGTTGTGCTACAACCCCTGGAATATTATCCACGGGGAAGTTGTGCTACAACCCTGGAATATTATCCACGGGGAAGTTGTGCTACAACCCCTGGAATATTATCCACGGGAAGTTGTGCTACAACCCCTGGAATATTATCCACGGGGAAGTTGTGCTACAACCCCTGGAATATTATCCACGGGGAAGTTGTGCTACAACCCCTGGAATATTATCCACGGGGAAGTTGTGCTACAACCCCTGGAATGGGAATCAATAAGGAAGTGTGCGAGTTACAACCACCGGAATGGGATCCAGGAAATAGTAACTGCTACCACTGGAAAATACCATGACAAACACTGAAAATAGGACGCCACGAATATACTTCTACCAAAACTGTCATATGATCTATTCAACATTGCAAATTTCCATGGAAATATTAGGATAAAATAAGAGTGAAACTCAGAAGAGAAAGTTTAGACTGTCAACGAGGCTTGAGATGGACCGCTTGAAACCGCAGTGACTACCACACCAGAGATCAGAGACAGATATTTGCAGCTTAATGAGCTCTTGTATTGTGTAGCGGAGGAGCAAGTGAGCGGGTCATTGTGCTCACGTTAGACACACCCGCCACTGACTCGCTCAGTCCAGGCCACACCAGATTATACCAAGCCACACCACGTCTGGCTAGACTACATCAGGCTACCACAGATCTGGTTAAACCACTCCAGGCTACACCACGTCACGCCAAGCTACAGCAGGCCAAAACAGGTCAGGCCAGACCACACCATGCCACACTAGGCTACACAAGGTCAGGCTAGACCACACCAAGCCAGACAGTAGCTCCCGGGCAGCAAGTTCCACCTATGGGAACATCTGTAGGAATCCCACAATGTTGAAGCAGTAATCATGACGCTCTTCCAAAAGGAAGGGGAGTCTTGGATATTGAAAGGCTCTTGTTTCAAGGAATTTGAGTTGCACTTTTATATCAAACTATTGTCTATCATTTCGGAAACTCTGTATGACCCGTACGGACCTAGCGCTTTCCTAAATAATAATAATAAAATAATAATAATGGTAATCAAGACTATGTAGAACACACAAATCCTGATTACAATTACCTTCATGGAATTAAGACAGCATGAAGCTGTGTGCATGGAGTCTGCCTCCACGCACACAAGGATGAACTGATGCAGGCGGACTCCCTACGAGCTTCATGAACAGACTCGATCACTAGCGCACTCGGCTCACACACTGAGTTCCGGAGTTCGAATCTCCTCCGGTACGGCTGGAAAACATTAGGGACGTGTTTCCATAAGACACCTGTTGTCCCTGTTCACCCATCAGTGTAAAATGGGTACCTGGGTGTTAGTCGACTGGTGTGGGTCGCATCCTGGGACAAAACTGACCTAATTTGCCCGAAATGCTCTGCATAACAAGAGGCTTTCTATATAGTAGAATGTCATTGATGTCAGCTAGGCCTGTATACCATGTACATGTACTTTTAGTAAATAAAGATATTATTAGGTCAACCCTCAGTTATTTCCAGTAAACGAGGACGTGAACCCCAGTTACTCTTTAGTTAAGTGAATAAAGGCGGGGTGTAAACACTCGACCCCTGTAACCACCGGGCGAGTACAACTTCACTACTCCGACTTTCTCCCTGACCACGAGCTCCGGCACTAACTTACACAATGGTATCAGAGGTGTTTAATGAAACTGGGATAATGTCTAGATGACGCCAACTTCGACTTTGCCACCAGAAAGGAGGTATTTAGACTAGTGACACGTCAGAAGGGCTGTACTTGTGACCAAACAGGAAGGGGAAGAAATATTTTGAACATTTATTACATATCTGAAATATCCAGAACTGAGGGATGTACGAGAGATCTAGAAAAAAATAAAGGCTTAACGAAATTGTTCCGCATCATGTGACAAATGCACATCCCCCCCGGAATACCAGCATGCTGCTGGTATTCTCACGACATCAGTACAAGCAGTTGATCTTTGCAAAAATTATTACTTGTCCACCACATACAAAAGTTACAAACTCCATTCACTCTTCAGTGTCACCATGAGATCAACATGTCTACCTTAATTTCCAGTTTGTGTGCACTGGTGCTTGCAATCCCTCTTCAGTAACTTGGTCTGAGCTTTTCTTAAGCTTGCACCGACCTAAAGTATTTACTTCGGCCCTAAGGTGTAATCGCCTGACTACAGTTCCATTAGGAACGATCAGTGAGGATTAGACTAAGGTCATCAGTGTAGCAATCACAGCAAAGCTCGTTAAGCTGTGTTCCTTACGCTCTCCTTCCCCCACGTCTCCCTTCTTAAGATTCTTGTGTAAATTACCAGTGACAACAGAGACAGGTGCCTCTTTGTTCCGGGCGACTACCTGTGTGCCACACCTGCTGCCCAGCCTCCCTCGCAGGTATTGTAGGAAGGTAATGGGGAAGGGCCCCACAGAAGAGTCCCAAGAGATACAAAGACTCCAAACAAGAAACATGGATACATTCTTGCTACCTTCCCCACCCCTCCCCTTTCATTCTTTAAAAACCAGTACATACCGATATTCTCAAACATACATTTTTTTACAGGTGGAAATTATTGTATATTGAAGCATATCACAACAGGAACAAACTTATAACGCCCATACAAATGGCAAGAACAAAATGCATAATGATAAATCTATAACCTATTCCTTGGGAAAAGTAGAGCCTTCATAATAAGACCTGAAGACTGGCGAAGGGCTCTTAATCAAAAAAAAAATTGGATCTACTCTCCTCTTCTTTAGAATAAGTATGATTTCTCCCCGTTTTCCAAGTACTGTAATAAAGGATCACATTATACCGCTTATGTGTTTATTTTTCCATTGTGTCGGTATTTTATACCATTTATTTCTACTGTAAGCCCCCCCCCCAACGGATTTAGCGCACCCTCCTGAATAAGAATTCCTCAAAGAATCAGTGGATGTGTTGGACTATGGACTTAGGATTGAAGATTGAGACACTTATGCAACATATGGGAATCTTTAAGGAAACGTTTCGCCACACAATGGCTTCATCAGTCCAATACAAAGTAGAAATGGGTAAGGAGTGGAGTTTGAGGTAATCTGTCCTTCAGCCTGGAATCGATGTGTTCAGTTCATCACTTGTGTAGAAAGTGACTTAGGATTAGCCCACAGTATTTAGTACTATATATATGCACTGATTTGACGCAAATTTAACTGCGTCTTGCCTTTCTCGCAAATTTAACTGATCTTGTATAGCGAGAAAGGAGACAAATGTTATTTTATAGTTTAAAGCCTACAGACAAATACATTATGTATTCATTAAAAATGCTTAAATTAGTCATTGATTTATGTAACACACAAGGGAAGACAAAGAGGAGCAGATCTCTTTTTGGGTCGTGTAGAAACGTTTACAAAAGATTCTCTGAACGAGGCATATGCTCTCGCAGCTTTAAAATGTAGTACACAGTAGACGATGCATAACACAGAAGTCTGATATGGACACCGCTAAATCCAAGCATGTCAACTATAGATGTTATGGGGATAAGCACCCCCAGCGCCCGGTCCCAAACAAGGCCTCCTGGATGATCAGGAATTTACAGAATTTATTTTGGGGAAATGTGAAAAGCTACACAACTGCTCCAAACTAATGTTAATATAAAAACAAGCAAAGAACATGAACACGAATCAAGCACGGAGGACAACATACAGGTGTGTTGTATTTTCACAGCAGAGGACACCGTCAAGATCTATTATTACAAGCACAGCTTTCTGACATTTCTCACCAAGAAGTTACTAGTACAAAAGAATAAAGCTGTAAATATCCTGAAAAATTGGGTTTTTCCTAATTGAACAGGACAGCAAAGTGTCCCTACAGGATTCTAAACCGCCTCTGTTGTTCAGCCGACTGAAAATGTTAATTGATGAGAGGGTCGAGAAGTACCTGTTGAGCCTGGAGTGAGAAAGACTGGGGTGCTAAGAAATTGTGTGGTCGGAGGTTGGGGTGAGTACCAAGAGTGCAGGAGGCTAGAGTTGGGGAATAAGACTGTAGGATCCAGAGAAAATTCGAGTTACTCGCCGACGGACGTTCTATCATAATCTATTCTTCTGCATCCACCCGTCACCTGCCCTGTGATGCACATTCACCCAGCTTGGCGTGAAGGGGTGTTGGGAGTTCCAGCCTCCAGTTATCCTCTTGGGACGCGGTTGGACGCCGGGTCCCCAGTAATTATACATGCCCTCCACCCCCTCTTCCCCATTCCTGTACATTCTGCTAATGACCCAAGTGGTGGCGTCGTCAGCTTCTAAACAAAAGCTGACACTGTCCAGGTGGGGACTGAGGAACCTACCTCCTCGTCAGGGACAATAGGGATCCCTCCCAGGTCCCTCTCTGTGATCTTGTCTTAGTAGGATTTATGCACTGGCGCGTCGTTGGGGACACAGGCTCAGGTAATAACTGGAAGCTCGCCTCAACGAGGAGACACCCACATGTTTCGTCACAGGTAATAGTGTGGGCGGAGAGTCTAGTAGGGTCCTCCCAGACGCTACCACTATGTAAGGCTGCTGAATTCAAGTAAATCTGAGGATTCATTGATGTTGGTGAGTCTCTTGATCCAAGAAACTATAGCTATTCTTCCCTTCCTTGGATCAAACCTGATTACCTCCTGTTCCCCAATCGTTGCATAACTCCCTACAGATTTAAAGCTTTCCCATCAATAAAATAATGACAACAACCAAATGACTAATAATTCTGCAAATAACGAAGAACAAGTAACTCAGTGAATAACGAACAAGTTACTCCTCGGCAAATAACTAATAAAGTTACTAAGTAAAGAAATGACATAAGGTTACTGGTTAAATAATGTTGCTTGAATGACAAGTTGTTCAATACGCCAGTTACATCTGTAAATCCGCTCATGAACCCTTGCAATAAAACCCACTCTTACACCCTGGCATTACCCCCTCACCAACCCACCTTTCCCAAATCTCCTTTATCCTGATTCTTTCATTTTCATGTACAATGTTACTCTTCTACACTTCTGTTCTGTTTACCAATATCTTTCCTCTTCAGCGTAATTAATTCTTGATAAATTAGACACATGCGCAACATTTGAGTATCTTTATTGAGGAAACTTTTCGCCACAGTGGCTTTATCAGTCCATACTGATGAAGCCACTGTGTGGCGAAAAGTTTCCTCAAAGATACCCAAATGTTGCACATGTCTAATTTATCAACTTGTCGGTTCTCTGAACCATTCATCTACGTAATTACTTCTTATATGCAAATCTTAATTAACCCTCTTAACTTGCTTCCAGCGTCTCTCTCAGTCCTTTCACCTTTTTTCCTTTCCTTCTATCTCCCCCTCCCTCTTCCTTTTGCCCATTCCACCTGTGACATGTTTCCAGAGCTCTGCTCTCCAAGGCCTGTCTCAGGCAACACTTAGTTTAGTGCCTGGCCAACCAGGTTGTTGCTACCAGCGACCCACAGGCAATAGCCATCAGTACAGGGCACTTTTTAGGAAATAGTGGTCCAGTTTCTTTTCGTAAACTCCAACATATGTTCTGGCAATCTTTCTTTCTTATATCTGCTGGTAGGAGAGTTCGGCGACCATGGATATAGACGATGTTCTAGTCCTACATGTAACTGGGATTATTTTAAGTTTCCTCTTGTAACGTTCACTCCAGTATAACTGTCATGGTATTGTACAGACTGAGCACCGGATCCTCGAATCTTTCATGTATATATTATCAATCTCTTCTCCAGTCCACATGCCAAATGCTTAGAGACGCTTCTGGTAGTGTTGAAATTTTGCCTATGCTAAACCCGTAGAGTTAAATAGCATCTGGGGAATGGGAGACATTCAGGAAAGATTCAAGGATTATTATTATTATTATAATCAAAAGAAGCGCTAAACCACAAGGGTTATAAAAGATTCAAGGAACTGGAGCACATGTCCAATTTCTTAGATCAAGAGCCTCTCACCAGCATCAGTGGACCTCTTCTTGAGCGGTACGTGGTCGGAACCTGTGCTCATTTTCCATCGTCATGTCTTCTCTCCTTTTGAAACATTTATCCAACCTGTTATTTTCCTAGCCTTTAATGCGTTTGTCTTATTTTCTCTAAATGAAAGGTCAGCTGACTATTATTTCTAGAATTTTGACGTTATTATCGTTCTATAAGATGGCATATACTTTATTTCGTGCTGGGTTTTAGATCTTTTTTTACGTTTTCTCCCTCTCCCTTTCTCTTCCTTCCCGTCTCTACGTCCTCGTCCATTAGCTCTTTCCACCCTTTCCCCACCTCTTTGTACTTCCCTTTCTCTCTGCTCTCCTCCGCACGCAGTAAGGTACTATCATGTCTGTTGCCGGAGTAAGGTTGTCAGACACCCACAATCACTGCAATTACAACTAAAACATTACTTACGGGTGAGGAGAGGTGCAGCTTCTAGACCCGCTGGTACATCACGCCCAGTTGCTGATGACCAGAAGGTAGTAGAGTCAGACCAGACCCACATCCCGCTAGGTAGGTCCCGCACACCCATTCATTTTAGCTCGGTTTATAAAACTACTCAATGTAGCTGTTCTGCTTGGCAAGACTTCATAATCTAAAGACGTGTGGATACTTCCAAAATGGGTTTCTTACTACTGGAAAATCACAGTCATACACAGACCCGTTAGCAGTAAGAAAGAGGTAAGCTTGGGTAAATACACAAACATTCTGAATATTTTATTTAGGTTGAGTTTCGCTCGCCAGAAGCTTATTTAAGCCTTGATAGTCGGTATATTTATACCTGTCAAACAGGAAGCGAACCTCTATGTAGTGATCCGAGAGAAAAATGATGAGTAATGCATGAGGCGGAGCGAAACTATCAGACATTTCGCCCTAAATACTTGTTAAATAAAGTCTTATTTCGGGCGAAATAGTCTTGAAAAGGAAACCTGAGATTTTGCCTTCCTAGTCTGTGTCGAGCGTGGTACGCCCTTTCCCTTCACGGGGTCATCCAAACCTTGATCCACCAAGACAGATATATTTTAAGCCACTAATATAGAATAATGCTGAAGTGCACAGATATACAGTACATCTCTTAATACATAAACTCTACTCGTCAGTATTATGGGCGAGTACAATAACTCCAGCAGCCACTACTCGAGGCCGGCCCTGGCGTCGATCCACGTAATGAACTACCCATTTAATTGCTGATAATTGGTGCGTGGGCGTTACCCAATCTGTAATTAGTGCTTGGCTGGCGTAACTGTGGCAGGAAGAGAGAGGAGCGTGAAATGGGTAGCAGTTTACGTTAAAGGAAGTCGAGACGAGACAGTTGCGGGTTGGTGGCTACCCAGACGAAACCAGGAGCTGCCTCCAAATGTACAGATCATTGTTGCCTTCGTAGGTCGTTCTCCAACAGATTGTCATCTCAGTTCATGAGATGCTCTTGTGTTGACTGTTCGGGTTAGCCTATCTTTTGATTAAATCCTTAATATAGAGCTAATTGCTACACAGAGGATATAATCTTAGTGTTTGAGATGTAACTGGGTACAAAGTAAAGAAACAGACGAGAGAGCCCAAGCAATTTGAATAGTGCCACCATTGGGTGATTTATCCACCCTGTATACAAGTCCTCTTTCAGGGAAAAATCTTATACGGATCACGTGGTAAATAGGGTGATACACTGGGGGGAGGGGAGGGATGCACACTCCATTACTCTACCATACGTGATAGATTTTGGGCATCGATAAGCCAGAGAAATAGCAGCTGAAGAACATAAAATTCAGTCAATTGTGGTGTGATAGTGTGTATAACAACAATAAGGTCAGTTAACTTCAAGTATGATAAAGTTGAAGTGAACAATAACAGGTTCAAAGCTAACTTCAGGAGAACTCAGACGATAAATATTAACAGCTGACTTTTTTGTGCGCGCACGCGCGCTGTGAATAGGTAGCTGTGAGGGACACTGACCAACCACAACTGGTCGCGGAGACTCCTAGTGGGAATGTCTTTCATTGCTGCCTCACGTCTCTTAATACCTTACACACACGTACGTACACCAACGCATGACATACACATGTACATATCCACGTATCAAAAGGAATAGATCATGCAAATAAATTAGGCAAGCATTAGTCTCTCAATTGAGACTTCCACCGTCACTAGTAATCATTGGACTGACAACCCAGTGGTTGGTTAAATTTCTCCACAAAAATACCAAGTGTTTTGCACGCATCTGATTTCATCTACAGGTCATTAATTACTATAGCTAATCGGCATTTTATTATTCAAATTCTACAGCATTAAATGGTTTGTATGATGGAGAAAGTTATATTTTGGGAACTATGCAGAAAAAAAGGCGTTTAATGGCAACTAAGAAAAAATATAACCTAACCCAGAATTTAACTCAAAACCCAAGTTACGCTAGGTTCCCTCTCCTCTTGGTCACCACACGAAAATAACTCCAATAGGAGCAAAATGCATGTCCATTGGGAAACTCAGTGTTGAAAAATTTACATAACTTATAGTTAAGATTAAATCCGAGCAGTTAAAGAAAATAATGACAGGTCAGGGGTTAGTGTAGGCTAGAGCAGGTCATGTAGCTAGGATAAAAAAAATAAAGACATACATACCGAATATTTTGAGCGTGATGTCCCTCGAAGAGCTGTAAATATCGCACTTACCTGAAGGGTAACAAATTAATTAGCCCTCTATATGCAAACTTCAGTATCAACCAAATACTATCAACACTGCATATCATCTGATAGTATATACAACTCTAGTGTTATTTTAATTCCGTTAGTGCTGAGAATTTTTGGTTGATATAAAAAATATAATGAATTATATAAAAATAAGATCATTCAGGACTCAAAAATATCATTCGTTTTGCATGTTCAAAGTTTAAAATAATGCACTTTGCACGACAGATAATGATGTATAGAAAGAAACGATAAATATACCATAGCTAGATGACTAATACATTCATACAAAGAGCTAAATCCTTTTAGGGTAATTCAATGCTTCAAAAGAACAAAAGGAGCAAGTCTCTATGTAGTAAATCAGTAATAAAATAATGCTAGAAATCTACATTTTACATGAACTATCAGGGGAACAAAAGGGCAGTAATGGCGGACCTACTTACTGAACCTTTCTTCACCAACACACCAATTTACAGCATAAATTAATCTTTTACGGGAGAATGTATAGTTACCTCTTCCTTTACTCCCATGTACATATAGCGCCGACACTTGTAATATATATAAATCGCTGTCACACGCGTCATAGTCACAATTACACATCTCGCCACAACTGTCTTCTTCCCGCCAATGATCATTGGGGAGACCCAGAGTTACTAAAGGAAATCTTCAAGTAGCGCTAGACTCTTATATAAAACACGCTAAATTATCTTTGCTCGCTGCTATAAAACGAATTCACTTTATTAATTACAAAAATAGCACATGCATTGCTCTCTCCGGTATACAGGTGATTATTCTAGACCTGTTAAATCCCAGTCAACCATCTCTTCATCGGTGTGTGTAGTTGTTTCTTATTCTGATTGTTGAAAAGATGAAGGCTGATATGCATCCATAGAGCCTATTTTTCGTATGACTTCCTTTGGTAGTTTGTAATTATAGCAGTGTTTACCATGCCTTCTTAGTCTGTATTTAACAGTCAAAACAGCTCTCAAACTCTTGATACTCAACTTCAGATTTTAATTTTGCATACACTCCATTCTTGACACCGATCATAACAGAAGCATTATCAGTGCCTAGTGCAATAAGATTTTGGAACTCAAATTCATTACTTTTCGAGGATTCCTTTAAAGCCTCGCATATTGCATCAGCATTGAAGTCACACAGTTCTACTAGGTCTAATTAAAATATGGTGCAAGTGCATTGTAAATAACTGCACTACATTTTGTCCTGAGCTTAGGTTCTTACATCCAAAACTGTCAGCAAAATGTTCTTTGCAGAGTTCACTTAAATGGCCAACTACTCGTAATGAACAATGTTCAGCAATGAACAATGTTCAGCATTGAACAAAGACGTATTTCCCTCTTCTTATTACATCATCGCTTCGTTTTTCAAATTCAAGCTAAAAACCGCGCGCTAAACAACAAAACACGCTAAATCTATCGAGAAAAACGCTAAGTTGGCAGCGTTGAATTTTCCCGCCGGTAAAGGTTCACTTGACTTGATCTGAACGAAACAAGTCGCCCTAAGATTCGAAGCAAATACTAACTCTTCGTTTAAAGAAGATTCTTATTGTTAAACTGAATTGTCCAATTTGCCTATAATGTAAAAATGCAAATATGTTGAATTTGTTTATGTGAATAATAAAATAATGTAATAGTTATGTAACGTTTATATATTTGCAATATTGTTGCATCTTGTAAAGTGGAGAGGCTTCTACTGTGGCAGCTGTATGACCCTTGAGGGTTTAGCGCTTAGTTAAGATTGTAATAATAATAATTCTACTGTGGCAGCTGTATGACCCTTGTGGGTTTAGCGCTTAGTTATGATTATAATAATAATAATGCTACTGTGGCAGCTCAGCAGCCTCGTACCTAGGCTTCACACCAGACAAACGTGATGTGATTGACTTGATTTATTATAAAGGCAGGTGTGCAAATACTCAAGACATGTACTAGAGGAAGCGTTAATCCCGTATGAGTCATGCAGCGCCTGGGGGGGGACCGGGAGGTAATCAGGTTTAATCCAGGGAAGGGGAGGGTTGCTTTGACTGACTCGAGACAACGATGAACGCATTACGAGTCACCAGTGTCAACATTGTGAATGTCATGGGCGGGAAGGTGAAGGGCTCTTGATCCAGGGACTTGAAGCTACTCTACACTCCCTTACATCATACCTGAAAGTTTCACATTTCCACGCGCTGTAGAACCCCTGTTGGTTTAGCGCTTCCCAGCGAAAATATGACCTTGATTTGTTTCGGTCGCTGCTAGGTAGGTATCCCTCTACCTAAATGATTCGAGAAAGGTATCCCTGTGTCTCAGGGATACCTTTCAGGGGGACAATCAGCACCTGATGCTTCAGGGAGACGATCAGCACCTTATGCTTCAGTGAGACAATCAGATTCTGGGATCTTTTGCACCAGATTTGAGATGAACGGAAGACCATCATTCACATTGGTCACCACCCACACACCGCTCACCACCACCCACACACCGCTAACCACCACCCACACACTGGTTACCACCACCCACACACCGGTCTCCACCACCCACACACCGGTCACCACCACCCACACACCGCTCACCACCACCCACACACCGCTCACCACCACCCACACACCGGTCACCACCACCCACAAACCGGTCACCACCACCCACACACTGGTTACAACCACCCACACACCGGTCTCCACCACCCACACACCGGTCACCACCACCCACACACCGCTCACCACCACCCACACACCGGTCACCACCACCCACACACTGGTTACCACCACCCACACACCGCTCACCACCACCCACACACCGGTCACCACCACGCACACACCGGTCACCACCCACACACTGGTCACCACCACCCACACACCGGTCTCCACCACCCACACACCGGTCACCACCCACACACCGGTCACCACCCACACACCGGTCACCACCCACACACCGGTCACCACCACGCACACACCGGTCACCACCCACACACCGGTCACCACCCACACACCGGTCACCACCACCCACACACCGGTCACCACCACCCACACACCGGTCTCCACCACCCACACACCGGTCACCACCCACACACCGGTCACCACCCACACACCGGTCACCACCCACACACCGGTCACCACCCACACACTGGTCACCACCACCCACACACCGGCCACCACCCACACACTGGTCACCACCACCCACACACTGGTCACCACCACCCACACACTAGTCACCCACACGCTCGTCTCCACCTCACCAACATGGGAAGGAGGCAGAAGTGACCACCTGACCAGCGGGTGTCTTACAATGACCCTGGAGAGGCTTGATGTCAGGGTCACACTCGTAGCCACTTTGAGGTGAAAAGAAGCCTAATTGTGGCTTCTATGGGCTCCTCTATGGCTGATTTCGACATTTTTGTTGACCTCAAGTGGTCCCATTTTCCTCTACAAGACGTACTTGAAAGAGAGGAATTTTTCGATTATCTCAGACAATACAAAGCAACTCTGACAAAAGCCATGATAAACTCGCGAAGTTTATATTAACAAAAGACAGCATTAAAGGGATAGGAGATACATTCTTATAAACAACACGACCAAGAGACGTGAGTAACTCGAGGTATCTACGCAGCATATTCGTTTGTAGAGCAACGCAGTCGGCTAAAGTTATTTCCTCTCTATGCTTTAAATAACGAAAGACTTGGGTGGGTTGACCATCTCGTTTGTTCGTAAGTGAAATAAATCATTAATAAACTCCGTCTTAAATAGCGTTTGTAACAAATCCGAAGTAAATGCACAAAGGCTTAATGTGTTCATGATAAATCCGAAACAAATGCACGAAAACATAACAGTTTGCGTGTATCCCTCAACAACCTTTAGTAGACCACAAGTATGCCGAACCCCACACACCCTCACCGTCTTTCCCGACAGAATGTCCTATTATTGCCAAGGAAAACGCGACACAGCTAGTCACCAAATGTCAAAATCCACCGTGAATCCCCAAAGTCAAGATACGGAAATTAGGTTACTTTTGTACCGAGAAACCTCTTCTTAGCGGCCATCACTGATCAGTGGATCTCAGGTACCCTCTCACCTTTACCTGACCAGACACACAGAGTAGCGACTAGTGAAAAAGCGGGGCCAGGAGCTACGACTCGACCCCTGCAACCACACTTAGGTGAATTAGGTGAGTACACACACACACACACACACACACACACACACCTGGAAGTTAAAAACTCAGATGAACCATAGAGATGTTAGGAAGCATTTCTTCAACCTTAGAGTTGTCAGGAAGTGGAACAATATGGAGAGTGAAGTAGTGGAAGCAGGATCCATACATAGCTTTAAGAAGAAGTACAATAAGGCCCTTGGAGTAGGGAGAGAGAGTGGACCTAGTAGCGACTAGCGAAGAGACGGGGCCAGGAGTTAAGACGCGACCCCTGCAACCAAAAATAGGTGAATACACATACATTAAAAGACTCCTCATACCCCAGGACCTCTCTCCCTGAACCATATTCCTCTACCATACTCTTCAATCTCCCTCTGCCATATTCTTCAACCTCCTCCTCTCTACCATACTACTCAGTCTCTCTCTACCATACTCCTCAACATCCCTCTTCCTCCACTGTACCCTTTCCCTTCCGTCTCCTACAGCCTTTCCATTCCCTCTCACCCTTCACTCTTTCGTTTCCCCGTCCCCCTTCTCCCCTCTCTTCCTTCCCTCCTTTGCTCCGAAACAAGCTAAACCATTTTTTTTCTGAGTCTAGGTATCTTCTTAAAGTTACATTAGCATCGTAACCCGTACCGAAACTTAAAGGAATAGCAACAGCCTGTTGAGTGAGTTCCAGTACTTTCGTACCTTCAAGACCAAAGTCGCATCCTCCTAAACACACTTGCTAATATACCTGCTTAACCTTTACTATAATTAATCTTTTATTGCAATATATCATGCATTGTACATCTACATGGATTACTCTGCAGTGGACAAGTTGTCAGGCTAGGCCCTGGACACCTGGACTCAGGCAACACAAAGGTTCCGACACCTGACGCCCCTCCCACACACGTCCATGCTCCGCCTCCCAGCCAATCACCTTTCTCACGGTGGCTGGGTATAAATACTGCGAAATAGTGTATTTTTTCATACACATCTTAACTGGCTTAAGCAGTGTATTTCACGTACAAAGGAACTGAAAATTTGTGTTACTTTCAAGTGGCGACGATGGAAGTGATATCAGTTGGCGACCCACTGTCAGGGGTTCTCACGCCCCCCTCGACCCCCACCAGCACACACAACTTTCACTTCCCAGGGAAGAAGTCTACCGTGACTACTAGTGCCACAAGCTTCAGGCCTTGTGTATCAACGTTCAGTCCTATGGCAGCTCAAGTGCCAAACCCTGTACACAAGAGTGTACCATTCTTGCCCCCTGTGCCTTCAGTGCCTGGTGTCTTAGATATGGACCCTCACCTCTCGAATGTTTTTAACACCTACCGAGTCCTATCATTCGGTGCCTTTCCATGGGCTGCGATGACTGCTGGTGCAGATCACTTTAATCAGTTTCTCTTGTCTGCTGGTGGAAGACTAACACGACCCAAGAAGCACTACATCTGTAAGTTTTGCCACCGAGAATTCACCAAGAGCTACAATCTTTTAATCCACGAGAGAACACACACGGACGAGCGGCCATTTCCTTGTGACATCTGTGGTAAGGCCTTCAGGAGACAAGACCACCTCCGTGACCACAAGTACATCCACAGTAAGGAGAAACCCTTCAGGTGTGAGGTGTGTGGCAAGGGGTTTTGCCAGGCACGCACCTTGGCCGTCCACGAGAACGGCCACACACAAGAGGAGCGACACCAGGCATCAACATCCAGTACCAGTCCTGCTACCAAAGACTCTGGTAAAAGTTCGCCTGATGCCAGACCCGTCAGCGAGGATGTCGAAGTGGAAGCACTAGAAAATATGTCAACAGACAAGCCAAAAGCTGCTTTTCCAAGCAGCACTCAAGGGATCGTAGCACCTCGTCGCCACTTGCTACCACAACGCAGAGGCTTCACGATTAATGACCTAATTAGTTAAGTCCCTTAGCCCCAGTCTTCAGGGGCCGACCCGACAAGTCCCCCTCATTTTCTATTCATTTTTCAATTGTACTGCCATGTCTGTACTTTATCAGAAGCAATATTCTTGAAGCTTTAATTTATTGTAAATGTTTGTACGTAAAGATGTGTATTTGAATGTATGAAAGCATATTAAATTAAGAGCTTTAAAGACGTGTTTTACTCACTTTCACATTATAAAGCAATTTAGTCTAATTATTCTTCACATAAAATAAACCTAAATCATGATGCAAAAAAATGCCTTACACATAATTACAAATATCTCAGCGCTACGAGAAACAAAATTATTGCCAACGAAAATAACATCGATGAAGAAAAGACATGATTCCCGAAAGAGTTTCATTGGAACATCGCTTCTCTCTCTTCTAAGATGTTCATTGAGTCATACAGAGGACACAATCTGCACTCATATGTATACTGACAGGAGAGGAAGAGGTTAAGATCAGTGAAATTGGTAGAGTTGGATGAATCATGAGTCTGTGGAGTACTGCAGGATTCATCACGATTTCACTCACATCGCCTCTTCCTCTCGTGACAGCTTACATATAAGCACAATTTATCCTCTGTGTGGCGTGATAAAAATCTTAATAGATTAAAACCTTGTCCCAGTAAAATTCTTCCTTCTCATGTTTTTTCCTTCAGTATTGTCGGCGGTGCGCTATTTGAATACAAAAAAAAAAACATTATTTGAAAGTATCAGAATAAGACGCACTTGCCAAAACGTTTCGCCTGCACAACAGGCTTCTTCAGTCGAATAAGAGTGAATATAACACTGGAAGCGGTAGAAGCAGATTTGACGTGATGAGTCCGTCAGCCTCGATGGTAGGCGATCAGTCCCTCAAGCAACGACAGGGTAAAGCTAACAAGGAGTTAATCCAATACACTGGGAAATATAACTTAGTCTAATACACTGGGAAATATAACTTAGTCTAATACACTGGGAAATATAACTTAGTCTAATACACTGGGAAATATAACTTAGTCTAATACACTGGGAAATATAACTTAGTCTGATACACTGGGGAATACTGCTGTTACTACAGCTACTTTTATTACAACTATTACTGTTGCAACCACAACTACTATTAATAACACTACTACTACTTTTACTACCACTACTATTGTTACTATCACAACTAATGTTACTACCACAACTAATGTTGTTACTACCACAACTTCAACTGATACTACCACAACTATTACTGTTACTACCACAGTTACAGCTGTTACTACCACAATTACTGTTGCTATTTCATTACTACTATTGTTACTACAACTACTAATACTTTTACTATCATTACTACTGGTACTACCATAATTTATACTGCTGATGCCATTAATAATATTACAACTGCTAACACCACAGTCACTACTGCTACTACCACAGTACCATAAATACTATTGTTACTACTATAACTACTGATGTTACTACCATTACTACTGTTACTACTACAACTGCTACTCTTACTATCATAACTGCTACTCTCACTATCATAGCTACTACTCTTACTATCATAGCTACTACTGTTACAACTACAGTTACTACCATAACTACTGATGTTACTACTGTTACTACCACAGCTACTACTAATGTCAATACTATAATTCCGTTATTGCTACTAACACAGCTGCTACTTACTAGTGTTAATGTTACTACTGCTGTTCCAATAAATACTACTCTAACTGCAACTACAACGACCACTTCTACTAACGCTGTCATGCTCCTGAGACTACTAAAACTTCTCTAACTACTACTGTCTGTACTACAATTGTTACTTCTAGAAATAATAATAATAATAATAATAATAATAATAATAATAATAATAATAATAATAATAATAATAATAATAATATAATATCCAGCGAGCTCAACAACTGGCACTCTAGTTGGCACAGTAATATCTCTGCTGGAAGACCGAGAAAATTAAGAATTTTGAAGAAAACTTTGGACTCCTTAAAACCCTGCACCTGTTATTAACGTTGCTGCCCTGCAGTATACTACATGTATTTATAAGATGAATCGATGGTGTTACAAGTCTTCAGCACGTCCACCGAAAGTAAAGCCGCATCACAGAAAATTCTGAGTGGTGTTAGTGTTCATCCAAGACAGGGTCAATTTTCCGTCAAAGAGAACAGACAGTGGACCAATGGCCCACAAGAAATAGACCAAACAGTTTGTGCTTTCCATACTGCCTCAGGTCCGATCCCTTTAAGGACAGAGTTTTCTTTACCCGCTCTTTGTATCATGGAGAACAGAGTTAATTGTGTGACCTCTCAGGCTTTGTTGAGGACTCTCATTCACCTCCACGAGCTCTTATTTTTTCCGCTGAACTGCCTCTTAAAGGATATGAAACTGAGACTTTATGGAGCCGAGAGGAGAGATAGTTTCTCGTCTGACACTTAATCTTGTAGCTGAATCTCCGGATAATGTGACTGAGGTTTCCTGGCCACAGTGCCGCTTAAGTTTTGACGTGTTGATTCTACAAGATTATATGCACCGAGAGGTGTTTGTTTTCTAAGGCATTCTTCTCCAAGATGTTCCTGTAGTAAAATTCTGTCCCTCACCCACATCCTTACCTCCTACCACCCTCTGCACCTTCCTCAGTGCCCTCTCGTCCACCTCTATGAAAGGAACTTTAATACCTCTAATAATGAGTAAAAAATGCTTGACTGATAGTGAAGAGGTTACATACAGCCTTAGTAACCCATTGTGTAGTCGACAGGCTTTAAACCTAATAAACTAACAAATAAACAGCCCATCCTTCGTGATTTATAGCATTAAAATGGCGTGACTTTTATAATAAATAAGCAGACTCGAAAAATAAAACTACTGTTACTTACCAGACGATTAAAACTATTAAAAAACAGTGACAAATTTGACATTACACTCATACCCTGGCCAGGTCTTGGTGTCTTGGATTTATTTTATAAGTATTGTTTACTAACTCTATGTTTCCATATTTTTTTCTTGTCATTACAACTACCATCCGCCACTACCACCATTCCTGGCGGCTATCATTAAGCCTACCGTCCACCAATACTACTGCTATTCCTGGCATTTATCAGTAGATCTACCATTCACTACTACTACTACCATTCCTGGAACTCATGAGTACATCTACCATATAACACTGCCACCATTCCTGGCGGGTATCAGTAGGCCTAACATCTGCCACTACCACCATCTCCGTCGGCTATCAGTAGGTCAACCATCCACCAGTACCACAATTCATGGTAGCTATCATTACACCTACCATCCACCACTACCACCATTCCTGGCAGCTATAAATAAGCCTACCATCCACCACTACCACCATTCCTGGCAGCTATAAATAGGCCTACCATCCACCACTACCACCATCCTCGGCACTCAGTCGTTCAAGTCAGGGACCTCAGGTGTAAAGAGAGCAGAAAAGAAAGGCAAGAAAAGAAGCCCATCAGTGACCTCTGTTTGCTCCAGAAAGGTCAATGAATGACCTCTTGTTGGGGTAAAGGTGACCTCCGCCTCGATCTTTGTCCTCATTGTGTTAAGATAGACTCCGCCACACCACCAAACCTTGATAACGGATCACGATGAAAGGATTACTATGGCAGAGGATCCACGGACGCACGTTCGCAGTTTAAGGTTTGAAAAGGCCCAGTGTGGAACCCGCTTGGTAAACACAGGATTAAGAACATCACAGCTGTCTGAAAATTATATAGGTGACGTTATTTTTTTCCCCAGAGTATCTCACTGCTATGTACCACAGCCGGAGCGTGGAAGGGTGGGCACTTTTACTCTTTTTCAGTCTGACACTACCGTAGGCGCGAGATACTCTCCACTGTGGAATATGGATATCTTCACTCTTTTTCTATATCTTAACACTATATACCATAGCTACTCTGGTCTCTGGCATGGTAGACCTGGAGTATACCTGAAGGGAGTTTCGGGAGTCAACGCCCACCGCGAGGCCTGGTCCATGACCAGGCCTCGCGGTGGATCAGGGCCTGATCAACCAGGCTGTTGCTGCTGGCGGTAGATACCATTACTCTTTTCATGAGAAAGAAAGAAGGAGCACTACAGCAGGCCTACTGGCCCATGCACTGCTTGATACTTCATACTGTAGCCGTAGAAAGGTAGATACTTTTAGCCTCTTTTCAGAATTTTGTATATGAATGTAAGTAGGAGTTTATAAGATTTATCCGCCATCTAAAAATCTCTAACATCAGTACCTGCTATCTAATATATGCTAAAATAGTTTGTATATAACTGTTGCTGTGTTGTCAACCTACTGCATCTCTAGCATCCTTTCCCCGTAAATTATGTTCCAGGCTCCAGTTTGAGATTTGTCCTCCAATTATAGTCAAGGTATTGTGACTAGAGTACATGTTTCTATGCCTTGAAAATTACTGCATATTTTCTTTCCGTGCCATGCTTATAAGTCAGTAAGTACTTCAAGGTACAAGTAAGTTCTCCCGGGTGGACTCCTGCCGGGGCTTTCTCCGTGCGGTGACTGTGAGTACTGCAAGGAATGTGGTGTTTTTATATTTAATAGATATTTATCCAACATGATTTGAAAATAAATGAAATATTTTATTTATAAATAAATAAATCACGTTTATAAGGCACTCAATTCCCTTTTAACTTACTTTTGATTTGGTTTTAATTCTTTTCTTGGTAAGAAGAATTTTCTCACGTTTATATTCAATTTTCATATTTTTTAGCGTAGTTGTTAGGGCGGTATGTTTACTCTCAGGTGAGAGGCGGCGCCCAATAAACTTCATCTTACGGGGGTAAAAAATAAAATCTTATTAAAAGTGGTTGACCTCTCTTGATCGTGAATGTCTATAAAACAGGTATGGACAGTTGTTTAGGACACTCATTATCACTCTTACGTTCATCACTATAGCACTCGTGCTTGTGAATCTCCAGACTTTGGATCACAAAAAAGTATAGCCGTTAATAGTGATGAAAAAAATACACTGAAAAACAAGCTTTTATTGGGACGTTTCGCTCTGCGTAGATCTTTACACAGAGCGAAACGTTGTCCCAATGAAAGCTTGTTCTGTTACATGTCCTTTTGTCTCTCGTCTTCGTAGTAAATATGATAATCATCCCAAAACAAGGTGACTGAAATTCCTCTACAAATACTGCTGCTACAATTATTGACCCAGCTTGACCTGGGTCATTTATTCTTAATAAATGTGACCTCAGTTGACCACGTATGACCAGTGGTAGACAAAAAGAGTAGCTCAGAAAGACAATTACCGTTCCCCTGTGGATTAAAGGTGACCTTCGGGGACGAAGTTTGTGACGAGATGGACCTCAACCACCAGGAAATGTGTTGTTAATAGTTCAGATTTCTCAGGTGATAAGTGGAGTGTTTTGCTACCTGAAGCGAGGTTCCGCCTCCCACCACCACCTCTTCCTTTTCTAGTTGCGATTCCTCTTTCTCTTCCTCCTCCTTTCTCTCCTCATCCTCCTCCTTCTCTTCCTCCTTCTCCTCTTCTCTTTATTGTGCCTTTCCGAGACCAGATTCACTCTGCAGACGACTTGCTGCCACCACTATGATTCAGACCAGACTCATCGTACACAACACTAGTTACCCAGATTATTAATCTCTATTTTAGTTCGCAGGAAACTTTACGGGTAGTTTATATTTCAAAATATAGTTCTTGACTGCCTTAATGGGATGGGATCATCTCTTGGGTATCCAATCGTGATAAATTGATAACATTGTTATGATAATTAAGGTTTCGAAACCAAGTTCTACTCGTTTTGTTTTTATGAAAAACTGGGAGCGTTCTAATCTAGTGACGGATAAATATTACATTTTAGCCAAGATAGTGGTCTTAGAAATAGGAATGTACCACATTAGATCTCACGTTTAAAGAAACTCGTACGTACCCTGTAACTTATGCTATGATACGATGAAAAACAAAGGAGGCTAGCCTCATCGAAGCTAAATGTGTTCCTTTTCCTATTGCTCTTATATCAACGACACTTAAAAAAACATTTCTATATTTTCTATATGGTGTGCAGAAACTTAAATATCCCGTCTTATGATGTGATATTAATTTTGTTTTACTGGGCGGACAGGTAGGCCCGTGAATGACCTCGGTTAAACGACATAAGTCACTCTGTCTGACTTTTTTTGGGTTATCCTATGTATGATAATCTATGTAACTGTATTTGTGTATACCTGAATAAACTTACTTACCGAAAGCGCGCCACGGAGAGGGTCATCATATATGGTTAAGACTCGCTTTAGGAAAACTCTGCCGCCGACAAGGAAAACACCACCATGATATACCTATTCCCTCTTCCCGCTATTACCTCCTCCTCACCCGGCCTATCCATAACCTGCCATCACTAAGGCCAGAAAACTAACAGAGGATGGGAGGAGCACCCAGGGATCTGTCACTTTCCGAACGAGGTCAAATGACAGGGTAGTCTGCGCCCTAGGGGGTCACTTATCGCCCTGCCCCACTGTGAGAGGTCATCAGAGGTCATCACCCGACATCTGCGTGACCCGTGAGTTATTCATAACTTTGAAACAAGTCAACAGAATAATGAATTTAAGTTTTATGTATTTTTTGCAGAACATTTCTTTTACAGTATACTGAGGGCACACTGGTGTTTGTGCATTATATAGATTAAATCTAAGATAACCCAATTGTCTCGTTTTTTTTTTCAACGTGAATCACCCACAACACCGACTCTAAGATGGCGATTAGCCCATTGTTTATTATTTTGTACAGATTAATTTACAGGTTAAAAATTGCTGTCCTACATCAGCTCATTTCAGAGCCCATCCATATCCAAGGTACAATTATTATTATAATCAAAAGAAGCACTAAACGTACAAGGGTCATACAGGTTCCAAGGTACAGTACCACCACACAGGATACCATCCACAACAGTCGACTAGCAAGTGGTAGGCAGCATGTAGGTTCTACGAGAATCGAGGAACTAAAGGGTTCGATTCCTAGTGAGGGCAGAAACATTGGGTGTGTTTCCTTACACCGGTTGTCTATGTTCACCCATCAGTAAAATGGGTACCTGGGTGTTAGTCGACTGGTGTGGGTTGCATCCTGGGACAAAACTGACCTAATTTGCCCGAAATGCTCTGCATAACAAGTGGCTTTCTATATATTAGTATATCATTGATGTCAGCTAGGCCTGCATACCTTGTACATGTACTTGTAGAAATAAAGATATTATATTATTATTATTATTATAAATGCAAGTCTTCTTACACTTATTCAGTTATCAGTAAAAAAAGAAATCTAAGAGTTATTCGATTGTTGTAGGTCGCATTCCAAGCTGAGGTACGATAGCAGCTCTTAACCTTAAATTTAACGATGTAAAAAGTAGGAATCTATTTACTGCTAGATGAACATGTATAAGGCGACGTGGCCAGCGTCTGGCCATGACTGGCGATCGAACCTCGGTCCTCTAATTCCGTTTTCTGTAATAGTAAAAGAAAACCTATAAATACAGCCATGACTGAAAGAAAATTTGACTTCTGACTGGCCCACAGAGTGAAGGCTGGAAGACAGTGAGTGAGGCCTCTGCCTAGACCATAATATATATGCATACATACACAATTATTACGAACAATTATCAATGAATAAAGTGAAGAATGTACAGACTCGGACCGTGGTTCATGCGGGTAGCAAACTCAGCGTCGTAACCATTCAGCCACGAGGGTTCTAATAGAAGATATTACAAGAAGCACTTCTGGTTGTATTGGCGACTACCAACTGTCACCTTCCTGTTTCATCCCACGCCCCTACGGCTTACGTTGGACATTTATTTTCCTAATCCTCAAAAGCCATATAGCCTATAAATCCAAAATGAGTTGGGACGAGTGTCAATGAATTAACAAAAGAATGAACGGGGACCCGAACTTTGGTCAATATAGATAGAAGGTACAGTGCTGTAATGATTCAGCCATAAGAGTTCTAATAGACTTATTCCACGGTTAGCACTTCGGTGATATGGTTGTATCAGAGGCCACCCTCGTAGCTGGGCCTGCTACCCGCATTGGCCACTTTTTTTTTTTAATCAGAAAGCACTAATCCCACTAGATCATGTAACGCGTTTGAGAAATGGCAGGAATTCAGGTTTGATCCAAGGAAAAGAAATATAGTATAAGTGCAGTTCCTTTAATCATGAGCTCCCTCATCGACGCCAAGGCCTTGTGTATTTTTGTTCAGTAAGCAAAAACTTACTGAACAAAATATAAAAAATAACTTGCATTAGTCTTTTTTTTAGAATTTCGTGCGCTTGTATTCTCTTTCATATTTTGATGTGGTTTCACTGTAATCGTGAAGAAATAAGGAGACGGTTAGCGTGTATTTGCAGATTTCAGGGGTAGACCTTTCATTAGTGGAGGGCCATAAAAGACAACCAGAAGCTGTCCAAGAGACACAAGAGCATTGCAAATCAGGCATGTGTGAAGTGGAAGGTGAGAGAGAGACCGGGGCACAAGGAGGTACTTCACTCACCACCCCAGACAATGCTCTCGTATACCCAAGAAAACGTGGGCGTCTGAGGCCGCCGGTGTTAAAGAAGTTTTGCGGTCTGCGGCCAGAAGTGGCGGTCTCAGATGGTGAATCCTGGGCAGGTGAGGAGTTGTACCACCACCAACACCACGGTGAGTTGAGTTACCGTGTGGTGGGCAATGAGGTTGTGCCGAGACTTTGGTTGAGTGGGTTGTGGTGGGCACAGAGGTTATACATGCTAACAGTATATTTGAGTGGGTTGTGGTGAGGTGGGTTATCGTGGGTTGTGCAGGACCAGTGGACTGACCAGTGTATCCCCCAGTGTACCAACCACTGTACCGACCAGGTTACCACCCAGTGTACCGACCAGTGTATCAACCATTGTACCAACCAGTGTACCGGCCAGTGTACCGACCAGTGTATCAACCATTGTACCAGTGTACCGGCCAGTGTACCGACCAGTGTATCAACCATTGTACCAACCAGTGTACCGGCCAGTGTATCAATCATTGTACCAACCAGGTACTAACCAGTGTACCGACCAGTGTACCAAACATTATACAAAGGGTACCAACCAGTGTATTGGCCAGTGTATCAACCATTGTACCAACCAGTGTACCACCCAGTGTACCAACAATTGTCCGAACCAGATCGTGTGAAAGTCTACGGGAATTGGGCTGATGATTTCATTATTTATGTAAATAATGCCTTGATGCTGGTGAAGGGCTCTTCATCCAGGAAATTAGAGATACCATCCCATACCTTGGATCAAGTATGATTATCTCTCATGCCTCAGGCTATTCATATAACTCTGATGGGTTTAGCGCTTTCCCATGAATGTAATAATTATAATAAATAATTTTAATAATAAAATATTCTTCTGCTTTCAGTCGCTATCTTCTTGTGTTCTGTCATATCTTAAGACAGACAGTGTCTGAGGGTGTGGGTAAGAGAGGGATGTGGGCGTGAGGGTGGGACTCCTTGGGCCTCAGAACAGGAGAGGGTGGGTGTGTGAGGGGTGGGCGTAAGGGTTAGCGGGGTGGGGAGGAATACCATATATATGTAGGAGGCCCCTGGAAACACACCAAGTCTTTACTCAGAGCATCAGCCACAACGTTTCTACTCACTTTTATACTTACCTAACCACATCCACTCAGTTACACACAGCATCGGTGGTTCAGTGGTAGAATTCTCGCCTGCCACGCGGGAGGCCCGGGTTCGATTCCCGGCCGATGCACGTTTTTGGGGCCAGGATCTGTGAATCGATCCCTGTAAGCACATACAGGTGAGTAAGACTTACACTATATATATATATATATATATATATATATATATATATATATATATATATATATATATATATATATATTCGCGTGCCGAATAGGTAAAACTGGTCAATTAGCAAGAACTCATTTAAGTTCTTTTTCTCTTATATATATATATATATATATATATATATATATATATATATATATATATATATATATATATATATATATATATATAATCCGTAGTACAACCACTTTGAAAAGAATAGTGAACTTTGAAGCGCTTTCGTGAGAAATGAATGACGAAAGTGCTTAGAAATTCAATGTTTTTCTCCCAGTAGTTGTTCTGCATATTGTGATATCACCTGTTTACTGTAATCGTATTGCACACACACACACACACACACACACACACACACACACACACACACACACACACACACACACACACACACACAGTTACAAAAAGAAAAGTTATGTGTCTTGTTGGGTTACACAATAGAAGTGAGTGGAGAACTCCGAGAAGTTTGGGATAAATCTCCTTACGTATGTAGCCTGTGAAAGTCTTCTCTCTCGTAACAAGGTGTTGGATCACGATCAGGACTGACTATCTTTAGTATAAAAGACCATCTTCATAGGCTTTTTGTAAATTATAACCAGGAGACAATAATGCGACAAAATAATAATTTAATATCTTTAATATTAACGTGTCTTAAAAGTAGTAACATAAATACTCCCTCTCATGTTGAAAAATACAGAATGATACTTTTGATTACAATAATACTAAAGGCCATAAGCTTATAATACAATTTATGAACATTTAGTTAAAGTGACATTTCCAGTGTCACGAGTCGTAATTAACCATATATACACATATACCCAGGGGGTTCAATCATTGACGGAAGTGTCTCACTACAGGTCGACTCTATATACGTACAAGGCTAAATTGTACATCCGTCCTGGAATAATCACTTGCTTTGAGTACGATAATCCACCAAGTAAGAAGCTAAACTAGAAATATATACATTTAACAAAACATAACGAATGATATTAACGAAGCAGGAACAAAACACACAGCTGAGTTCTTCATTAGAATCTCTATAGGAGTCCTAATACTACCTGCTTACCGAATATAAGCTCGGCTCAATTCAAATCAAGACTACGGTAACACGTAGAGGTCACAATAAAATCCACTGATTGACTTTATAACGTCAGAAAAACTCGCAACCTTAGTAGATATCAAAATCTCTAAGACCAGAACTAACTCTGACCTTCACTGATACTCAGTGTAGCCAGAAAGAACAACATAACAGTCTGTTACCCACTCAGGGTACTCACTCAGGTAACGCCTCTAAGTCATACGTCAACTCGGTTCATGAGACACCTACCCGAGAGACCGATTGACTCTAACTATTTTACGGTAGTTAGCACAGCAATTCCCGACTTAATTCACTAAAACACATTCTACTTATATACGTAGCTAAATAATATAAAGTCAGATAACATTATAAAGCAAGATTCCTTCATGTTAGCTATTAATAAAGATATAGACAATATAATATTAAGTGAAAATAAAAATATATACATATAACATGGGTCCCATGAAAGGGATGCAACACACACACTCAATGATAACGACATGCAAAATACTACGAGGAATTGACAAGGTGGACAGAGACAGGATGTTCCAGAGATGGGACACAGAAACAAGGGGTCACAATTGGAAGTTGAAGACTCAGATGAGTCAAAGGGATGTTAGGAAGTATTTCTTTAGTCATAGAATTGTCAGGAAGTGGAATAATCTGGCAAGTGACGTAGTGGAGGCAGGAACCATACATAGATTTAAGACTAGGTTTGATAAAGCTCATAGAGCAGGGAGAAATACCTAGGCGCGATCAGTGAAGAGGCGGGGCCAGGAGCTATGACTCGACCCCTGCAACCACAAATAGGTGAGTGCAAATTGGTGAGTACACATACACACACACACACACACACACACACACACATATATATATATATATATATATATATATATATATATATGATTTCTTGATCTAACAAGTAATCCGACTTTCTCTCATAAGGGGTTGGCTACTTATCCAGCTGTAAGCTCGGGTTTAATTACTGCTAATCACCAGTTTGTCGTCTGGTCACCATCATTACCCTCCACCAGCTTGCAATTATCAGCTAGTAACCAGCGATTACCCTGCGGTACCCGACTATTATAGTGCAGTAACTAGCCCTTACAGCGGCGCTTGAGAAAGGTGGTTGCAGCACGGCGCGTGAACCTATTTACCATAATTACACAGCCCGATAATTGGATAACACAGAATAAAAAATCCATTAGCGATAAGACAGGGATGGATACCGAAATTTTTACATGTGCTGGCGAAATTATTCGTTCGTGTTATTCGTTTTCAGTTATTCGTCCATGGCCTCAGCGAGGAACTTTTTATTCGTGTGCCTGTCTAGAACTGACGTCTTGAATTGATGTATTATGTAGGCATCGAGGAGAGTAATATGGGTGTCCGTGGGCGTATATGAGGTAAAGTGGTGGACGGATCACTACAGGTTGGGTGGTGGACTGGTCTCGGAATGTAAGAATGTAAGGTGGTGGGCAGGTCGGAAAATGTAGGTCGCGAAATATAGGGTGGTGGGCAGGTCTCCAGAGGTGGGATGGTGGGCAGGTCGCAAAATGTAAGTCCCGAAATATAGGGTGGTGGGCAGGTCTCCCGAGGTTGGGTGGTGGGTAAATCTCCAGAGGTAGGGTGGTGGGTAGATCTCCAGAGGTAGTGTGGTGGGCAGGCCTCCATAGGTGGGCGGTAAGCCCTCTCTAGTCTGTACCTTGCAGTGTCGAAAATTGCGCCCCCATGCTCTCAAGCCCTACTAGCACTTCTTTGCCGCGTCCACCAAAATTCCTGACTATCTGCCTAGCAACTGGGTTAAGCCCTGGTACTATCCCTCCTACTAACAAGCCTTCCTCTCACCAGCCTATTCTTCCACTATCCCTACTTCCCTGCTCACCCCACAAGGGTCTTACCTATTCTCTCTTGTCTTGTCTTGTCTTGGTAGGGTGGTGGGCAGTCCTCCAGAGGTGGGGTGGTGGGCAGGTCACCAGCTGTGGGGTGGTGGGCAGGTCACCAGCGGTGGGGTGGTGAGCAGGTCTCAAGAGGTAGGGTGGTGGGCGTATCTCCAGAGTAGGATTTACTGCAAGGCGTCAGCCTAGCTGAGATTATATGCTGCCTACCTGCTTCATTACACACTGTCGTGGGAACCAACCTAACCTGTGAGTTATACACCGCTACCCAACCCTCCCTCTTCGCTCTCACCCCTACACGAACATTCGGTCACATCCTCAGAATCTACACTTCCTTGAAAGTAGTAAAACGAAGGGAGGTATGATCGAAGTGTACGAGAGGAAGATGGGCATCAATAAAGGAGATATAAATTCGGGACTGAGGATATCCAAGAAAAAACTCGAAATAGTGGCTTCAGATCGGATATACATACTTAGATTTTGAAAGGACGTAGGGAAGTACTGGCTTGCAAATAGAGTTATCAATGAGCGGAGCAATCTGCTAATTAGATTATTATTATTATAATCAAATAGAAGCGCTAAACCACAGGGGTTATACAGCTCTGCTAATTAGAGATGTTGAAGTTAAAACTTTAAATAGCATTAAAAATATGTTTGACAGATATACAAGTGAAAAGGGTTGGATTTGAGTGGGCCCTGCAGAGCATGGGTTAGTAGGGTTTCCAACATTTTTTCCAATACGTCATTCCGAGTATCTACCTCCACATCCACCACCATCAAGGACATTACCAGTAACAGACAGGACAAGCTTCAATCCACTGCAGGGGTATACACAATCCCTTGTAATGACTGCAGCAAATTATACGTCGGCGAAACATCCAGAGACCTCCAAACACGTATTTCAGAACACCAGTACGCAGGCAGATCTGACGACCCAAGAAATGCCTGTGTTCAACACCGAAATTCACACAACCATTTAATCAACTACAGAAACGCAAGACTCATCGCCAGAGAAGACAACACTCAATACCGTAGAATCCTGGAATCATCACTTATCTGCATATCCAACAACTTCAACCAGAACAACGGCTTCTACAACATAGTTGAACCTATTGCCAAGAATCTTCTTCTTCGCTATCCCACATAAGAACTAAAGAATGGAACACTGTCATATACTTTTTAAAGCTACTTAAGGTTTAAGACTCCATCACCCTACTCTGAAGATTGTCACATGTAGCATTCTTCACCTGACCCAGCATTCTCCACCTGACTAAATCCTATAAATACTCATGTATCTTGTATCCAGGTAGATCTGTTTGTAATAATATTGGTAGAATTACCGACAATATGTTAAGTAAAAGGACACAAATGCAACTAATGTGACATTTTATTGTGGCAACGTTTCGCTCTTGAGAAAGCTTGAGAAAGCTCCTGGAGAGCGAAACGTTGCCACAATAAAATGTCACATTAGTTGCATTTGTGTCCTTTTACTTAACAGATCTGTTTGTGACTCGATAAAGCCCACTGCGTGGGCGAAACGTTGTCAATAAAGGATCACATTATACTGCTTATGTTTATTTTTCCAGGGTTATTGACGCTTGAACTTTGAGTAGTTATTGTGTATTTTTCCATCGTGTCGGCAATTTATAGCATTTCTTTCCACACTGATGATGTATCTAATTAATTTTTTTTATAAAGAATAACCTTCCTGTAGGACATATCTGTGACCGCTTTCAAGAGTTCTGCGATCTCAGCCCGGCTTCACTGACAATCACTAGTATACTATTTCTGCCCTAGGCCCACAGCCCTATATAACAGTAATCTGGGTGATTCCCTACATCCTTCAATAACTTTTTTAGTTTCCTCTTGATGACCTTTATTACAGCAATGTTTCTTATATATGGAAGAAGTGGAGCGATGCAGCAGTAGTGTATTAATCATAATTATAATCATGAGGGGAGCGCTAAACCCGTAGGATTATACAGCGCATGTGGTGGGGGATTTGGAAGGTATTCAGGCTCAATTCAGGAAACTGGAGCACAGATCCAATTCCCTAGATCAAGAGCCTCTCACCAGCATCAAGGAACCTCCCTTGAGGGGTGCAGTAGTGTAGATTATTATTATTATAATCAAAAGAAGCGCTAAACGACAGGGGTCATACAGCGCCGCGCAGTAGTGTAGAAAGGCCTATTTGTGCAAGTAGATCAGGCCCATAGAGTAAACCAGAGATTTAGAAGTTGAGTTGTAGAGACATCCTCTACAGGAGGAAAGCTAATGTTCGATCTAACAGTGGAGCCAGTGGAATTATAATAAAAAAATAAGCGCTAAACCCACAAGGGTCATACAGTGCTGCAGGAGCCAATGGAAGTACTAGAGCGATGCACAGTAGTAGAAGTATTATTATTATAATTGAATTTAGGGCAAAGAGTTTAATCTGTAGGGGCCATACAGCAGCTGGGGAATGGAAGACAATTAGATTCGATCCAAGGAAAGGACATCACACCCAGCATCATGGAACCTCCGTGGAGGGAAGGAGCGGAAGTAGGTCAGTCCCATTTAAAGGGCTGAGTTCGAACTTCTGTTCAACAGGTTTCCACTGTCTGTTAAGAGTCGGGAATCTGCTTATGCTTTAAATTTCAGCTTAAAGTACATCTCTTTTCTAGAGCTTATGATCCTGATTCCTGATGCTCACACTGTCAGTCCTGAATACGAACTTCAAAATTTAATCATCGTTGTTGTGGTTGCATTTATGGCTTAGTATGATAGCGCTTGTGCATTTCTTGCAAGAACATGTGCTCAAGTCTAGCAAAATCCAAAACATATTATTATTATGAGGATTTTGAACTCCCCGTTTATATTCACAAGTTAATTAGGTTTGATAGCTTTATTATTCACCCATGATTGCAGGGTCAATTCACAGCTGGCCCCGCCTCTTCACTGGTGAGAGAGAGACCGACCTAATTCATGTTTGCATAAATAACTCATTACGATTGTGACCAGATATAAACATGTAAATAGTTCATTACCTATGTAACTTGTTCAGCCATCAAAACTTTGCGGCCCAGTGCCTGGACCCATTATGCACCTCTGTAATCTTTTGACTACCGCCCACAGGATGGGTATGGGGTGCATAATAAAAATATTAAACTAATCACATTACAATACATATGAAGTAATGATTATCATTCATCATGGGGAGTGCTGAAATTGTATGGGTCACATAGCGCCTGGGAAAATGGCAGATAATCAGGTTCAGCTCAAAGAAGTGGATGGCATTCAAATTCCTTGGATCAAGATTTTTTTGTATTGCTGGGAAGCGTTAACCCATTGGGGGCCATACATATAGCATCTGGGGGAAAGGGAGACATTCGGGCTCAATCCCGGGAAGGAAAAGACAGGTCCACTTCCTTGGATCAAGAGCCCCTCACCCACATCAAGGAACCTCTCTTGATGGGATGTTGGTTAGTGTAGGCATGGTAGTCACATGAAAGTGCTAAGCTTATAAAATTCATGTAAAACCTTATGAATGGAGCATAATTAGCCTTGATCCAATAGGAAAATGACTTGAAATCCAAAGATCAAGAGCCCTTAAGAAACAATGCATCCCCTTGAAGGAGTAGAATCAGTCCTACCTGGTAATACTGCATTTAGAGGAGGCCCTCAACCCGTAGGGCTCTCTCAGTGCTTGGCAAATGGGTGGCAGTCAGGTCTGATGTAAGGAATAAGAGATTAGGTCCATTTCCTGCGACCAAGATTCCTTTCCTGGCCTGTAGGGGTCATGCATTATTATTACATGCAAGGGGGTGGGAGGAATGCTAATCCCATAACGGTCATACAGCATCTAGGAAATGTAAGGCAATAAGATATGATAGAAGGATCAAGAGCCTTTAACCAACATAAAAGCACCTCCCTTGGGTCCAGATCTATTTAAATACTACTGTAATGGGATTTGGACCATTGACAATGAGTTATTATGGGTAGGGAAAACACTCCAGAGGTAGTTTACAGTACAGTATTAATATAATTATCTTAAATATTTAATATTCATGGTTATTATTACATTCATGGGAGAGTGCTAAACCTGTAGGAGTCATACAGCACATGGGGAATGGAAGACATTCAGGCTTAATTCAAGGAATTTGAGAACAGGTCTAATCCCTTAGAATAAGAGCCCCTCACTAGCATCAAGAAACCTCCCTTGAGGGGTAATAATTATGAATTAATGCTTCTTGGTGACTTAAAAAGTCTGCATGGATTTAACACAAAAAAATTTTCATTGCACAGTACAAATATAGTTTAATATTTAATGTATGACTGTTGTAAGATGTAAACAAGAATTTAATATCAAGATCAAAGAACCTAAGAAAAAATTAAAGTTTTTCAAACTAATATTAAAAAATAAAAATTATAAAATATTGCTTATTCAACACAAATCCTGAAAATAGCTTCATAAAATATTTAACATACCAAATAACAACCTGCTAGTGTCTCTTATCTACACCTAAATACCTTGAAAATACTATATTTAAATTACACTCAATATAAATGCAAAATAATTAAACTTTGCCTACTTAAAGAGAAATATATAATAATAATATTATTATTAATATTACACACACACACACACACACGATAAGGCTCTTGAAGCTGGGAGTGTGGACATAGTAGTGACTATTAAAGAGGCAGGGCCAGCTGTGACTTGATCCCTGCAACCACATGTAGATGAGTACTCACACAATCTCTCTCTCTATCAATCTGTCACTCTATCAATAATTCGTCTATCTATACCATTGTCAACTTTCTTCTGAGAAACTTACTCTTTGAATGGGTTGGCAAAAAGCTTATTTCCCAAGATATTTTGAATATACATATTATACTATGATGGACAACTATGACTCCTACATCTGTTCCTTTCTTTCTGTGCTATCTGCAATAGTTGCTATCTTTGACAACACAAGCAAATTTATATCTTTAATTAATTCAAAAGTACAATGGATGAATGAAACGAGTTTCCATACAGTAATGGTATTTAATAAAATACTTGTGTTCACATAGAAAATGTTAATTAAAGTACAGTACTGTTACTTTCTTCCTTGCAATTTTTTTCACACATACAGATATACACTATTATCTATATATACTATAAAGAATCGGAATTCTCACTAAAAGTAATAGTATTTACATATGCTTAATTAACTCACAATTTTTAACACTACACATATACAAAATTTCTTTACAAAAGTCATTTAGTTCATGCCTTTTCATTTTCTACAAAGACAATCAAGCAGAACTAAGTAAGTTTTAATTGCAAAGACTATCAAAAAAATAAAAAATAAAAAAAAGGAATGCAATCCACAATACAAGAACTTCAGTTATAATAAGTGGAAATTAAATTGATATATCAATGCAGTATATTTTTGATGAGTACTTTTTCATATACTGTACATTATCTGAAAAACCTTTTATCTATTCTATTACAGTGGACCCCCGGATTTTGTACTGCTCCAAACTCGAACAATTATGTATAAGTGTATTTTTGTAAGTGCTTTTGTAAGTGTATTTTTAGGGGTCTAAAAGGACTAATCTAATTTACATTATTCCTTATGGGAACAAATTCGTTCGGTAACGGCACTTGAACAGCATTCTGGAACGAATTAATGACGAAATCCAGGGGTCCACTGTATATGCATAACTCTCATTCAACTTTTAAACACCACAAATTAAGATATGTAGTTAACAATTTTCTTTTAGTCAATGTTTTCTCACCTTTTTTTAATACGGAATATATACTAAATAAATATAAAGCAAAATTAAATGTTATAAAAAGTGAAATTATTTACTGACCGATTTAATCAATAAAGTACACTTTCCTATGAATTTTTCTTATATGGTGTATTCAAGTTGATATAGGAGCAACCAAAGTTTCCTATATGATATTCAAATATTTATAAAAAAATAGTACTGTATATTGCATAAAAGTGCAAATTTAACCTTTTAATCACTCTCTGACTCTGACTCCGATTCTGCTTCTCTCACCCTCAAGGGCACTTTATATTCCTGGTCACAACCCATATAAGCATCACTCATGAAATATAGCCTATACTCATAAGAACCTTCACTAGGTGCTACAAAATCCAACTTCACCTTGGCTTTTTGCTGAAGGGTGAGACGCTTGATGGAGATGAGGGAGTTTGGTTTGGGATCACCAATAATAACCCACCAACCCTCTTCTCGCTTGTGTGGGAACAGAGGAGCAATAACTGGTCCAGGCTCATCCTCACGCTCAAGTACCACTTCTACATTCACCATTGACCCACTGGTAATAGAATCTGAATCAATCACTTCATAATCTAAATTAATGCTAGGGTAGCGATTACAGAAACGAGCCACATCCGTCATCTGAGCATCAGATAACTGAAGTAAACGGTTACGATCATCATCCTCAAGCTCTAGAATATCAAATACTGATGTTACATCTTTAGCTTCACAACGCTCTATCATTTCACTTGTAAAATGAGGCAACTGTTTTAAGTAAGAATCTTTTGACCACATAGCCTGAGTCACCATCTGAGCTAAAGTCATAGCAGACAAGGCAGGTGCCAGCCATCCATTGGAAGATAACACATCGACACATGCCTGTATTAGCCTCAAGGCACGACCAAGAACGAGTTCAGTATCTTGTTGCAATTCTGCACTAAGAGTGAGACGTGATAGATGAGCCTGTAACATAAGGTTGGTTTTTGTGTGGGGATCCGAGACTTTTCCCTCAGGTTTGTTAGGAACTTTTTGTACAAGACGTCTCAATGTGTCCTCTTCACCATGACGAATAGGAACATTTTCATACTCTGCTGCACTGGAGATGATTTCCAGCAGACCTCGAATCTTTGTCTTACTATTTAAAGACTTGTTAAACAATTCTATGGTAGTGTAGTTGATGTAATAATATGAAGCAATGATACCTAAATTGAGTGGAGCTGTGTCCATGTCATCTTCAATGGTGATACAGCGAGACTCTTCAAGGTCATGTAGGGTGTTTTCTACTAAATCAGAGAGGTGATCAGATAAGTGTCGATGTGAGACTCCCTGAAGGCCATAGTAGTTGGGATTCTGAGTCATACGGCGGTAAAGGAATGTCCATGTTACATAGTCTACTGCCTCCTGTTTGTTTTCAATGGTACGTGTTACAATTTCAGCATTGAAGTGATCGTGAAGTGCATGGTCAAGATGGCTTTCAATGGGTAGTGGCTCATAAAGGAATTTCTTGAAGTAGTCCTTCTTGGAAGAATGACACATTAGTACACACTTTGCCTCATCATCTTCATTTGGTCGATTAGCACGACCAACCATTTGTAAGGTATCGGTAATTGGATAGTCCTCATAGTTGTGCAGACGGCCATTGTAGCTCTGAGTATCAGTGATAATGACCAAATGTGCAGGTGCAGTTACCGCCCAACACAGGGCACGACTCACAACTACCACTTGAATTGCCTCTGCCTCAAACAATCTCTCCACCATCCGCCGGTCACGTGCACTGAGGCCTTCATGAAGATATCCAACACCCTGACTAACCAGTTCTCTCAACATTTCATCACCAATTTGGGGAAGAAACTCTGCCATCTCTTCTGGATTCACCTGTAAGAATCTTTGTGGTTCTTTATCAGCAGCAGCAAAAGTAAGAAGGTCACTAGCTGTAATCATACTTTGCTTTCGAGATGGCACAAACACCATGGCAGGCTTACGTGGACTGTGTTTCAGAACAGCAAGGTAAGCAGGTTTAGCCATAGCATAAATCCTAGATGCATTGTGTGGATTATTGAAGCCCTGAATATGTAACTCAAGTGGTAAGGGCCTAACATTTGGATGAAAATTGAAAGTATAGTTAGAGGAACATCCAAGCCATTGAGCTACATCTCTAGCATTTGCCAAGGAGGAGCTCAGGGCTACTATACGAATGTGTCTACTGATCTTGGATGCAATGTAACGGATACGAGAGCAAACTACCTCCAGTGTAGGTCCATCTGAGCCACCCATCAATTGCAGTTCATCAACTATAAAGAGATTGATGTTCTGAACATTCTTCCTCTGTTTCCAACGTCTTGATAGCACATCCCACTTTTCAGCTGTACTAACAACAATGTTTGCCCTATTTAAGAGTTTTAAGTCAGCACCAGTCTCACCAGTCAGAAGTACAACTCTCTTGTCTAAGTTGCTGAATTTTTCTTGCCAGTGTTCATACATACTCTCAACAATCTCGTCTTTGGATGCTACATACACACATCTTGCAGATTCATCCTGACCAAAAGTACGCAAAATAGCAAACTCGGCACAGAGGGTTTTACCTGAACCAGTTGGGGCTGCAATGAATACACTGTCATCAGAATTATATGTAGCATTAAATACTTGAGTTTGAATTGGGTTGAACTGCTGATATTTGTTTAGTGTTTTGTAAAGTGTTTCATACTGTGGGTTTCTTAAAGCAGTAATGGGCAATGGCTGCAAATCAAGAAGTTCAGTGGGAGGTGGATACTTCTCTGGAAGTATGAGATGACGAAATGATACAGGTAACTGAGTTTCTGCCGAGAGCCATTTGTCTGATGTAATACGGATGAAGTAATGTGGATGCAGAGGCTCAAATACAGGAACAAAGAATTTGACTACATGCTCATCTTCTGCAAACTTTTGTTTCAACAGAAAGTATTCATGATGAAGAATATTTTCAGCATCAACATCTTCAACCATTATCCAAAAAGCTTCTGAGCGACCATGAACCTTTTCATCCCACTTAAAGTCTGGTGTGATAGTGAGCTCTACTTTAAGCATTTGACGTGTAATGGGTTGAATGTGGGTTTCCAAATCAAGTTTAGGCAACTGGTGGATATATTTATGAATCATCTTTCCACCTTTGGGCATACGAATCAGTTCTCCGATCTCGTTTGGACCCAGATCATAAAGACGCTCCCAGGGAATACTTTTCTTCTCAAGTTTGCGAATAGCTTCTTCAGGAATTTTTCTAAATTGTCTCAAAGGAGACATTGACTGCCACATCCTTTTATCAACCATTTTGCACAAGTTCAAAGTTTTATCTGCCAACTGTGCCCACCCACGATGAAGGACTATCTCAAACATTGCTCTCATCAATCGTCCTGCACTCTGAGTCACATATACCATGTCTGACATGAGAGCAAATCCATCTAATTTTAATTGAGAGATATAAGCTTGCAAAAGAATGTTAACCTTTGCACTAGGTTCTTCTACACTTTCTTTTATAGGAATGGGGACACGTTCCATGAGCTTCTTCAATTCTAATTTTTCTTCTTCTCTTACCATAATATTTTTAAATTCAGAACTTTGCGAGAAGACACGGAAAAGTTCAATTTCGCTTAATGTAGGCTTCAGTTGTTGATTGTAAACATTCATTGTCTCACAAGTAACATAGAAATAACTGGCAATGCGACCCAATTCTGTGACTTGAAAATTTCCTGATTTTTTGTCATATTTTATCAAATTGCTCTTCTCCAGTTTCAAAGCGGCAGAATGTATAAGATTTGCTCGGTGCTGCTGAAGATATTTATCTGAACTATCAGCCTGAACAGCATAGAGATTACCAGCTCTAATCATGCGTACATACAGGTATGTATAGCCCAGCCAGTTGACAGCTTCACGTACACTTTGGACAGAGCCAAGGACAATCTCAGCATTAAGAAGGTCTGGTAGCTTGTTAATAAGCTGAGACTCAATTGGCAATTGCTGGTTCATAAGGGATAGATAATACTGAAGCTCAGAATGATTTGTAATAAGAATGCCCTCACCCTTAGTATCATATTGTGGTCTGCCAGCACGACCTAACATTTGAAGAACATCCAAGGCTCCAAGTTCCACCCAACGACCTTTGCTTGCATCATATACTTGAGTACCTTTAATCACAACTGTGTGGGCAGGAAGGTTAACACCCCAAGCCAATGTAGCTGTGGACACTAAAACTTGAATGTGACGATCGGCAAACAAGTCTTCTACTAAATTTCGATCAACTCTATTCATTCCAGCATGATGCACAGCAAAGCCATATGGAAGTAGTCCTTTGAGATCATTGTTCTTTACTTGATCAGCCTCAGTTCGCAACACTTCTGTCGAAGCAGAGCCCTCTCTTAAGAAATTTCCAAGAGTATCCTTTTCTAGGCACATATCTAGGATGGCTTTTGCAGTCTTAGCAGTTTCTTTCCGTGAATGAACAAATATCAGGATCTGATTTTTTCCAGCATGCTCCATCACTTTCTCGTACAAAATATCATTCATAACTTGATAACGTTTAATTGCTTTCTTTTCTGTGATTCCAATGTACTGCTGAGCCAAAGGTACTGGTCTAAAACTATTGTCAAAAAAGAAGAGTCCTGTTTTAAGACTGACCCTCAGAAAAGCTGCAACATCTTCATAGTTTGGTAAAGTAGCAGACAATCCTACCAGTCTGACAGCATCCCCAGTCGTCTCAGCATTACGTAGAGTTCTGGCTACCAGTGCCTCCAAAACTGGCCCACGCTCATCATGAAGAAGATGGATTTCATCAAAGATGATTAGTCGTACGAGCTGAGTGTATGACCTTTCTCCACCACGTCTAGTAATGACATCCCATTTTCTGGAGTACAAACTATAACTTGGGTCTCCATAATTTGCTCCCTCGTCAACTGATGATCTCCAGTTAGTTCGCTAACTTTAAGGCCGTAAGGTTCCAGCCTTTTTGAAAAATTTTGCGTCATTTCTGTAACAAGTGAGCGCATGGGGGCTACATAGATGATTTTAAAAGCCTCTGAATTTATGGTACCATCTGGATTAGTATTTTTACCAATTTCTCTAAGAATGGTTAGCAATGCCACATTTGTTTTGCCTGCACCAGTAGGTGCACAGAGGAGCAAATTTTCATCACTGTCCATGGCTGCTTTGTGCAGTTTACTTTGAATGCGATTAAGGTTCTTGAAACCATCAAATGCAGGTTGAGTATAAGCAGGCAAGTTGGCAATAGGAACCAGAGTTTCATCTGGAGCAAAAGGTTTTGGCTTTAGAGCAGGTACATGGATTTCATCATACCCTTTTTTCATCTGTCTTGTTGAACCTTCAGGAAGATGGCATTTCTTGTTAGAATTGTAGTGTGACCCAGTAGTAAACACAAGGCTTTCTAAATCTATAAATTCTCTATGTCCTGGGACTTGACCTGATTTATCATCAACCTCCATGGCTTCCGTGTTTATCCTCCTTGGACGTGACCCTCCTATTTCTTCTCCATCTTTTGTCACATCCATTGCTTCTTCTTCATTTTCTAAAAGGGCAAGTATTCGCTTTAAGTTTGATTCTGCTAACATAACTCGCCGTATATCTTCCTTTTCTGATTCTGATTGTGCTGAAGCCAAAAGTGTACAATACAGGACCATTTGACGATTTTTATTAAGAACTTTAATAAATTCAAATTTATCATACCCAAGATTAAGAACAAGTTTATTTTCACATTCTCTATCATCTTTGGCAGATTTTAAAATTTCAAGTACATCACTTGATTTAGTCTGGGCCTGTATGGGATCATTATAAAATCTGTTTAGTTCTCTTTGAAGCCAATGAGCACCAATATCATGTGGACTAAGTACTCTTTCCTTCTTGGCTCCAACCTGCTCACCGCCTGTAAGATTCTCAGCATGAATGGCATGTGACCCAACCATCCCCTCTTCATTTTCCCCTTCATCTTCCTCTTCATCACCAACTTCACCAGCTACCTCATCTTCCTCTTCCTCTTCAGAATCTTCAAACTGCACATTAACTCCATGAGTCTCATCTAAGACTGCTTCACTAGCAACTGTTTTTGTTTCATGACCAAAATCAGTAATTTTTTTTCCTAAATTGACCAGCACAGCAAACCTTTCTTCAGCAAGGCTACCTAACAATTCTTCAGTTTCTTTCTTACGCTCACGATCTTTAAGTTTGTCATTTTTTAGTACTGCAAGAACTTCATCAGCAGCACCACATAATACATCACGAGGCTGGTCACCTAATGCTTCCTGAATGAAAGATAAAATAACTTCGTATGTCTGTTTAGTGTCTGTGCTCTTGGGACGATAAAATATGTCTGCCATATCATCAAGTTCCAGAATACTCATGCTTTTTACTGCAATGGATGGGGCATCTTCACGTTTCTGCTTCTTGGACTTGCGCTGTTCCTCCTTAGGTTGTTGTGGCTTGGTACGTTGATATCGATCCCCCATTCGTGTTCCCTCCAGCTTCCCTGAGAGGGACATGACTTCACCTGTTGCTTCATCCTTGCTACGCCGCTCAATGAGCCGGACATCAGCTTGCAAGACAAGGTTGGAGTTCTGTGGAAAAGTTTAATATTAATAAAGATCTTCATCTTTCTTATTTACATCAAATAAGTTAGAACACATATGTAAAGAATGCATGCTACCTCCATTTATGTCACACAGCTTGTAGATACAGTATACTATACTTTATGATTTTTATAATTATAAATATCAAAAATTGTTCAGGTTACAATATAAAGTTCTCTAATCTGAAAGTGAAATAAATCTGTACCAAGCCCATTCAGAATAATTCATACGTTATGCACATGTACCTTTAAAAGGAAGAGTTAAAGGACACACTTGTAACCTGAAAAAAAAAATTGTTCTGAGAGATACTAGGAAGTTTTTCTTTACAGTGGTAGAACAATAGAACAGATTACAAAAGGAATTAGAAAGTGTTACAACCAGTGAAATTAAACATAGAAGATAAGACACCAAGAAACATAGCAGTACTAGTCTTGTAGCTACAAATAGGTAATAATATACAAACACACTAACTAAACACACTACCTTTTTGTGTGTTAATCCTGTTGGGGTTTTAAGGGACACCATATAATTTACTTCCCATGTTTTGGAATGAAATAATGCCAAAATCTTTCAGTAAAAGGAAAAGGGAACAAGCATTCAAAATATAAACAGAAAATGTGTGTGGCTGTGGAAATGTAAGAAGTGAATTTGTGAGAGTATGTGACCTGACTACGTTAGGGCATTGGCTTAAGCTGGTAGGAGAATTAGACTTGCCTTGCATGGGCCAGTAGGCCTGCTGCAGTGTTCCTTCTTTATTATGTTATGTATAATTAACTACTGTATTTGTGGCTACAGCAGTAGAGCTATGCTTGTGGTGGCCCATTATTGTTATAAATTATTCATTACAATTTTACAAAATTTCCAATGGTTGTGGTACTTACTACCTCCACTTTCAATTTATTCTATTCCTGCACCACTATTTGTGAGTAAAAATTTCCCGGCATCCTTTTGACTTTGTTTTTCTTAATATGCATCTGTGGAAACCTGTTATCAGTGAAGGAACTTTACTTAATAATCTTTATCTATTCTTTCATATCCTATAACCGTGTATACTGTTATCCTAAGTTAATTCTGCTTTATCTTCCATTTTTTTTTTTTACCTCTCTATTTGTAATGAAAAATTTCCTAGCATCCCTCCAATTATTTAGTACATACATATATCCCAGCTGATGGCACTAAAACCTTTCTTTATTCTTTCATAACCATACATGTATATGTTATCATATCTCCTTTTCCTGCTATTTGACAGCGTGGGCATTTTTAGTATTTTTTGCCTTCCACTGTAATTATTTTGTAGCACTTCTTTGCACATTTTCTATTTGATTTGCATTTTTTTTTTACATGTGGAGACCACATAGTAGCTGCATGTTGTAAACAGATTTCTCGGCATGTCTCCTTCCGTATATTAATAACATGGAATCCAAAGGAAGTAAGCTGCATTAAATGGCTTTATTGGGTTTTCTTCAACCATGACCCTTACATTAGTATATCAGAAAATATATACAGCATATACGTATAATACTTTTATAGTTTAGCCAAGTGATGCTGCAGTTATTATATTAATGGTAAGGAAGTAAACCAATTGGGATTATACAGCACCTGGGGAATGAATGATCTGACCAAATGAAGAGCAGATCAAATTCCAAGGATCAAGAGCTCTTCACTGGCAACAAGGCAGCCCCCTTGAAGGGGAGGCTGTATGTACTTTTTTTATTTAAGCTTTATTTATGCAGCATAAAATATTTTTTTATAACAATCTTGAGAAAAAGTATTTTGGGTACATAAAAAGCACACTATGTATTTTTAATGTAGGATAACCCAATTAAGTCAAATAACATGACATTTCCATTGGGATTATTGTCACTTTTCATAGTTAAGCATAACTTGGTTGACCAGGCTAGCACCAGACGAGCCTGGCTCATGGCCGGACTCAGAGTAGTAAGTAAAAAGTAAGTAAAGTAAAGGTTTATTTCTTTGTAAAGGTTACAATGTGTAATTACAATTTTGGTTTGCTAAGTACAAAGAAAGGCACTATCATGCCGGGGCATTTCGGGCAGACTAATCCTAATACATAGAAACTACTTAAAACTAGACAGATAATAGTACATAGTAACTACTTAAAACTAGACAAGATCGTAGTGGTTAACTGTGGTACATTTTTATTTAATCTTAATACTAGGTGGAGGTTTTTAAGAATAATCCTGAAGTTGCACATAATAAAAACTATTACAAATAATGGTTCAGGAAGTAATATTTCATGGACTTGGTTGAATTGGTTAGTACTATTGAGAGATAAGATGATTTTTTAGCAAAGTCCTAAATTTACAAATAGTCTCTCGAAACTCATCAAAGGTATATCCATGCCGTCCAATATACAAAAACTGCACATGTTAACATATCTTCATCTTATCGTAACACTGATGAACATTTTTTGTTTTACTTGAACCTTACAGGAAATCGCCCTCCTACCTTCCTGTAGTTTCCTTCATTCTGTCTATGAGTTTCTTTTAATGTATAAACTGTTACTCAATGCTGTAATATCGATGTACAATTAATATTACTAATTCTGTTATAAGACAACACTATACAATAATCTCGTGCTATACCAGAGACCTTAAGTGAAAGCTGGAACGTTTATTAACTAAATCGTGCAACTCGCCCAAAATATACTGAAAAATTGCATTATGTTCGAATTTATCAAAGATCATAAATAATTCTCTAAATATTGCATGATATATGAAATATTTACCGCTTTATATTCATACTGTAGCTGACGGGCGGTCTGGTCCGCCATATTTAGTTTACAAACGTTGTTGTTATTTGACATTGTATCAAGATGACTCTAAATATAATTTATGCCCTTTTCTTTTACATTTTTTACATAAATTAAATTATTTTAGTTATTTCCTATTCATCTCTGAGCAAAAAAAAAACAAAGAAGATAATAGCGTATTTTGGGATGTAGAGTTACGATAGTTGTAAGGCCGTATGAACCCCTCTAGCTCAGAGCGGTGACTGCGGCAAGTTAAGTCTGTTATTTTTTAATTAATTGCTACATTCACAACTCACAAAGATTTTTACAATTGTCTTGAGGGTACATAGGTATTATGGACACATATACAGTACATTATGTACTGTATATGTCTAATAATTCAGGAAAGGACAGGACTTTATTGGGTTATCCTGATTGACTAGGCTCCTGGTTACAAATCCGAGCCTTATCCTGTCTTATCTTGCTTACCTTATCTTTCCTGAGTTACTTGTAATTATGTTATTATGGGCGGTCATTATTTAGGAAAGCTACTCAGCAGAGTTGGGGATAATTTATAGTAGACACCAGCAATATTTCTAAATATTGGCCTATTAAGGACCCTAAATTAAACTAGCAGCTTCGTCTGACTTTTTGGAGGAGTTATCCTTGGTAATTTACACACATGTTACTATGTATGATAATCGTAGTTGCCTAAATTTGTGTAACTGTACGTATGTTTACCTATACTTAAATAAACTTGCGTGCTTTCGTGGTGTCTGTGCAATATAATACAGTAAAAATTAGCCATTAATTGAAAAAAATAAGTATTTACATATGGTACTTTATCGTATTTATGCGTGCAGTGAAAGTTATCTGTACATTCTCTAGATCTGCAATTTCACCTGCCTTGAAAGGGGCGTTAGTGTTCAGCAATATTCCAGCCTAGAGAGAACAAGCTATTTGAAGAGAACCATCATGGGCTTGGCATCCCTAGTTTTGAAGATTCTCATTATCCGTCCTATCATTTTCTTAGCAGATGTGATAGAAACATTATTGTAATCCTTGAAAGTGAGATCCTCTGACATTATCACTCCCAGGTCTTTCACATTAGATTTTCGCTCTATTGTGTGGTTGGAATTTGTTTTATACCCCGAAACGGTTTTAATTTCCTCGAGTTTTCCATATCAGAGTAACTGAAATTTCTCTTCATTGAACTTCATGTTGTTTTCCGCGGCCCATTTAAAAATTTAGTTGATGTCCGCTTGAAGTAATAATAATAATAATAATAATAATAATAATAATATTTTTATTTGGACATGATACAAAGAATTACATTTGGTTATTGAGATTACATGAGGTGTACATGCCAAAAACTAAATTGTAAGATTTTTTGTAGATAGTATACAATGAGTAAAGGTGAATATTTAAGCTATGAAATTTGAACATAGTTTTGTACTTTTGTCTTCATTATAAAATTAATTAAATCAGATTAAACAAATTAAGGCAATAATAATAATAAAATAATAAAAAGTTATGGTTGATAATTTGTAAAATAAGTAAAGTTGCATATCTAAGTTTTAAAGTTTGAATTTAAGTTGAACATATCAATTAATTGTAGCAATTTATTGCAGCAATGCAACTAATTGAGTGAGCTAACAATTTAAAACAATTAATTGCATTGCAGTTAGTTTACGTCTTGCAGTGTCTTCGATGGATGACACTTATCATGCAAATTCGGGTGCCCTAAGCAAAGGAAGACACGGTGCTGTGCTTACATCTCTGTCTATGTCAAATATGAAGATGAGGAACAGGATGGGAGTGAGTACTGTGCGTTGTGGAACAGAGCTTTTCAATGTAGTCGCCTCAGACGTTACTTTGTTTACTATTGCTCTGTGTTCTATTTGTAAGGAAGTTATATATCCATCTACCAACTTTTCCTGTTATTCTAATTCTTTGGATCAATGTTAAACTACATTTGGGTGACCCCCCAAGACTTTACATCCATCATACCAGGAGTATTTAAGATTACAAAGTACGTGAGTATTACACATAAAAGGTATATTGAACATACATTATAGATAGAGGCATGCCTCACATCAAGAGGCCTTCACCAGCATCAAGGCACCGCTTTTGAAGTCTTAAAAGTATTGACTACATCTCTTGGGTCTATTAAGGGTGTTGAGCTATACGTGTATTGAGCTAAAGCTTCCGAATCTTTCGAAGGTGTTGATCACTAGCTCCTGGACTTCTGAGAAGGGTCGAGTAATAGCTCCAGGATTTCTTGAATGTTTGGAGGTACATCTACTAGGCTTCTTGCATGTGCTGAAATTCAATGGGGGTGGGATTATATTATACGAAACATACCTCCCTCGGATCTCACATTGACTAAAACCTCTATTTTTTGTATTCACGGGGTAGTGCTTAATAAGTAGGGGTCAAACATCATCATGTCAGACATGAGGATGAAGAAAAGTATGGGAGCGAGTACTGTACCTTGTGGAACAAAGCTTTTCACTGTAGCCACCTCTGACTTTACTCCGTTTACTCAGTTTATTATTACTCTTTGTGTTCTATTTGTTAAGAAGTTCTAGATCCATCTACCCACTCTTCCTGTTATCCCTTTATCACGTATTTTGTGTGCTGTTCCACCATGATCGCACTTCTCGAAGGCTTTCGCAAAGTTTATGTATACTACATCTGCATTTTGTTTGTAATCCAGTGTATCCAAGACCATGTCATAGTGATTCAGTAGCTGTGATAAACAGGAGTGACCTGCTCTAAACTCATGCTGCCTAGGGTTGTGCATTTGTTGTATGTCCAGGTGGTTGGTGATCTTGCTTCTTAGAATCTTTTCAAAGATTTTATGTGGGACGGTGGTGCTCTCGGTCTGTAATTCTTTTCAATTGCTTTACTGCCACCTTGGTGGAGTGGGACTATATATGTTGCTTTTTAGTGACTGTGGGATGACCCTTGTATCTATACTCCCTCTCCAAAAAATATTTAATATTTTATATGTCGTTATCATGTCCCCCCTATCTCTCCTGTCCTCCAGTGTCGTCAGGTCGATTTCCCTTACCTCTCCTCGTAGGGCATACCCCTTAGCTCCGTGCTTGGCTAGGTGTGGGTTCCAAAGTGGTGCTGCATACTCCAATTTGGGCCTAACGTACACAGTGTACAGGGTCCTGAACGATTCCTTATTAAGATGTCGGAATGCTGTTCTTAGGTTTGCTAGGCGCCTGTATGCTGCTGCAGTTATTTGGTTGATGTGTGTGAGTGTGTGTGTACTCACCTATTTGTGGTTGCAGAGGTCGATTCATAGCTCCTGTCACCGACTCTTCACTGATTGCTACTAGGTCCTCTCTCTCCCTGCTCCATGAGCTTTATCAAACCTCGTCTTAAAACTATGTATGGTTCCTGCCTCCACTACGTCACTTTCTAGGCTCTTCCACTTCCTGACAACTCTATGACTGAAGAAATACTTCCTAACATCCCTTTGACTCATAGTAGTCTTCAACTTCCAATTGTAACCCTTTGTTTTTGTGCCCCATCTCTGGAACATCCTGTCTTTGTCCACCTTGTCAATTCCTCGCAGTATTTTATATGTCGTTATCATGTCTTCCCTAACCCTCCTGTCCTCCAGTGTCGTCAGGCCGATTTCCCTTAACCTTTCTTCGTAGGACAATCCCCTTAGCTCTGGGACTAGTCTTGTTGCAAACCTTTGAACTTTCTCTAATTTCTTGACGTGCTTGACCAGGTGTGGACTCCAAACTGGTGCTGCATACTCCAATATGGGCCTGACGTATATGGTGTACAGAGTATTGAATGATTCCTTACTGAGGTATCGGAACACTATTCTTAGGTTTGCCAGACGCCCGTATGCTGCAGCAATTATCTGATTGATGTGCGCCTCAGGAGATGTGTTCGGTATTATACTCACCCCAAGATCTTTTTCCCTGAGTGAGATTTGCAGTCTTTGGTCACCTAGACTATACTCTGTCTGCGGTCTTCTTTGTCTTTCCCCAATCTTCATGACTTTGCATTTGGCGGGGTTAAATTCAAGGAGCCAGTTGCTGGACCAGGCTTATAGCCTGTCCAGGTGTGTACTCATCTAATTGTGGTTGCGGGGGTCGAGACTCAGCTCTTGGCGTGTGTGTGTGTATGTGTGTGTGTATGTGTGTGTGTGTGTGTGTGCGTGTATGTCTGCGTCATGTTTAGTGCTCTGGCCTTATGGTAATTCCCCTTAGCTCTGGGACTAGTCTTGTTGCAAACCTTAGTACTTTCTCTAATTTCTTGACGTGCTTGACCAGGTGTGGGTTCCAAACTGGTGCTGCATACTCTAATATGGGCTTGACGTACACAGTGTACAGAGTCTTGTGTGTGTGTGTGTATATCTGCGTCATGTTTAGTGCTCTGGCCTTATGATACATCCCAGAAAAACGCACTGTACGTGTCCGTAAAGAGGTGTTGAACAGCTACTATAAAAATGACAAAGGTGGCAATAAACACCAGAGCGTCTAATACCAGCATACCAGCAAAGACCTTCCTACATGTCTGCTTCACTTGCACATTTAGTTCGACAGGCGACGAGGATATTTCAAGTGTTCTCTTTTTAAATAAATATATTTTTTTCTTTGATGATAATGAATACGAGATATTGAGCCAGTCACGCTATCGTCCGCATTCAATAAAGAAAGATGACACAAATGAAGATTGATACAGGTTGATTATTGAACAAAGAAGATTTATTCACTTATTTCCAAAATTGAAATGAGTATTTTTTTTTTTTTTTTTTTTGGGGGGGGGGCGAGACCATAAGCGCAAATCTACAATTTAACACTATAAAAAAAAGACGGTCTAAGGGTTATTAACCAAGGATACCAGGAGTGTGGCATAGTTTCATTGGGGTACTTAGGTCCTCACCCAGGATGCGACCCACAATTGCCGACTAACTCCTGGGTACAAATTTATTGCTAAGGGAACAGGAAAAGGAGTTAGTTTACACAAAGTTAGTTTACACAAAGGCGAATAAGATCACGAAAGACCCAGTGATGTCTTAAGTGAACATCAGGAGTACAAATTATTATTATTATAATCAAATAGAAGCGCTAAACCATAGGGGTCATACAGCAACCAGGAGTACACAGACTTGCCCAAGCGTCGCACCTCACCTTAATATATATACATCTCAGAAGCGTTAAACCTGTAGGGATCACACAGCGCCTACTGAACTAATAAGATATGATTGTATTTTGGGTGATAACATGATGTATATTTGCTTATTATTATTATTTATTATCTTCATCGTTATTATTACAGTTGAAAGCAAGTGCTAAATCCGTATGGCATATTTGGCAAGGGTTCACTCTGCCGAATAAATAAGCCGAATAAAAATTTGTTTAATGTAATATTAAATATATATTTAAGTTTACCAATGATATATATAGAAGAATTTAGCTCAAAAAAAAATTGTTAGTTTTAGGGAGGTTAGGTGAGGTTTCTAAGTTAGTTTTCGTACATATTATTATTATTATAATCAAAAGAAGCGCTAAACAGTTTTCGTACATAAATAAAAATCATTATATCATTATTAATGAAAGAAAATTAACTATCAGTCTGTAAATTTTTTTTTTTAGTTTAATTTTTAAGAAGAGTTCGGCCAATTCGGCAAGTTGGGCTTATTAGGTACGACATATATATACTCATGTATACATAAAGGTTTTGTGAATATAATACTAATAATGATAATATTACAATCATAACTAAACAATAACCCCACAAGGGCCATACAGCGCTGAATTATTATTATAATCAAAAGAAGCGCTAAACCACATATATTATTATTATAATCATGGGGGAGCGCTAAACCCGTAGGATTATACAGCGCTCTAAACCACAACAGCGCTGAATAATAATAATAATAATAATATAATCAAATTGCGCTCTAAACTCGTATGAGTCACACAGCGCTACAGTTTTTGGAAGAACGTTGGTAATTAAAAATCAGTTACTCTACGTGTTAATGTCTTGAACAATGCTTGCTTGTTAACTACGTGTTAATGTCTTGAACAATGCTTGCTTGTTAACTACGTGTTAATGTCTTGAACAATGCTTGCTTGTTAACTACGTGTTAATGTCTTGAACAATGCTTGCTTGTTAACTACGTGTTAATGTCTTGAACAATGCTTGCTTGTTAACTACGTGTTAATGTCTTGAACAATGCTTGCTTGTTAACTACGTGTTAATGTCTTGAACAATGCTTGCTTGTTAACTACGTGTTAATGTCTTGAACAATGCTTGCTTGTTAACTACGTGTTAATGTCTTGAACAATGCTTGCTTGTTAACTACGTGTTAATGTCTTGAACAATGCTTGCTTGTTAACTACGTGTTAATGTCTTGAACAATGCTTGCTTGTTAACTACAACTTGTCGGTATCAACAAACCCAATCCACCAATTCTTTTGAGTATTGTGTATGTTTTTGTCTACCAATGTCGTTAGTTTAAATTCCGTCAGCCTTTTCGTTTAGTTCATGCCCCTTAGCTCTGGTATTAGTCTCGTTACATACCTCTGCCCTTTGTTTTTTTTTACCATGCATTTTCAGATATGGGTTTCATTATTATTATTGTTATTATTATAATCAAATAGAAGCGCTAAACCACAGGGGTTATATGGGTTTCATGCTGGTGCTGTAAACTCCAAGATGGGAATCACATGTTGTATAAAGTGCCCAGAATGACTCTTGTCTGTCTCCTAACATTTAAGTGACGCTGGGGGGGTGGACGCCATATTGAATTCAATAGGTGAACACTGGACTGCATGGTGCAATGTAATTAGGCGTTTTCCAAGGCCAATTTGGGGTGTTTTGGCCTGAATTTGTAATAGGAACCCATGTTAATGTCCCCTGCTGAGGAATTGGGACAGGAAATTTGCGGGACCTCAAGAATTACAAGTGGATGGCGCAAGACAAGGGAACATCACTCACAGGGAAGTGCACCATTAGTCCTTGCATTTAGATCACTAGCTGGCCAGTGTAGGGTCTAGGTGTTAGGCAGGTGTTGTGGTGTGATCCATCTACAGTAATTAAATGGTAAGTGGTAATACAAAGTTCTTTCCTAATAACAGTATGGTATTATATGTATTGTACTAATAGTTATATTTTTGTGTACCCAGCAAGTAAACCAAAATCCTATACAGTCCACATAACTTTAATTGCCAGAGTAGCTGGTTTTAATATTTTTTTTTTCAACAAGTCGGCCGTCTCCCACCGAGGCAGGGTGACCCAAAAAGAAAGAAAATCCCCAAAAAGAAAAAACTTTCATCATCATTCAACACTTTCACCACAATCATACATAATCACTGTCTTTGCAGAGGAGCTCAGATACTACAGCTGAGAAAAGTCCCTCCCAGCTGTCACTATCTCAGACCCCTCCTTTAAAGTGCAGGCATTGTACTTCCCATTTCCAGGACTCAAGTCCAACTAAATCAATTAACTGGTTTCCCTGAATCCCTTCACACAATGTTACCCTGCTCACACTCCAACAGATCGTCATGTCCCAAAAACCATTCGTCTCCATTCACTCCTATCTAACACGCTCCACATGCTTGCTGGAAGTCCAAGCCCCTCGCCCACAAAACCTCCTTTACCCCTTCCTCCAACCTTTTCTAGGACGACCCCTACCCGCCTTCCTTCCCCTACAGATTTATACGCTCTCCAAGTCATTCTACTTTGATCCATTCTCTCTAAATGACCAAACCACCTCAACAACCCTCTTCAGCCCTCTGACAAATACTTTTAGTAACTCCACACCTTCTCCTAATTTCCACATTCCGAATTTTCTGCATAATATTTACACACACATTGCCCTTAGACAGGACATCTCCACTGCCTCCAGCCTCCTCCTCGCTGCAGCATTTGCAACCCATGCTTCACACCCATATAAGAGTGTTGGTACCACTATACTTTCGTACATTCCCTTCTTTGCCTCCATGGATAACGTTTTTGTCTCCACAGATACCTCAATGCACCACTCACCTTTTTCCTTCATCAATTCTATGGTTAACCTCATCCTTCATAAACCCATCTGCTGACACATCAACTCCCAAATATCTGAAAACATTTACTTCTTCCATAATCCCTCTCTCCAATGTGATATCCAATTTTTCTTTATTTAAATCGTTTGATACCCTCATCACCTTACTCTTATCTATGTTCACTTTTAACTTTCTACCTTTACACACTCTCCCAAACTCGTCCACTAACCTTTGCAACTTTTCTTTAGAATCTCCCATAAGCACAGTATCATCAGCAAAAGTAACTGTGTCAACTCCCATTTTGCATTTAATTCTCCATAATTTAATCCACCCCTCTCCCCAACACCTAGCATTTACTTCTTTTACAACCCCATCTATAAATATATTAAACAACCATGGTGACATTACACAACCCTGTCTAAGACCTACTTTTACCGGGAAGTAATCTCCCTCTCTCCTACACACCCTAACCTGAGCCTCACTATCCTCATAAAAACTCTTTACAGCCTTCAGTAACTTACTACCTATTCCATACACTTGCAACATTTGCCACATTGCTCCCCTATCCACTCTATCATATGCCTTTTCTTATTAATTTAATGTCAGGTCTAGCTTTTTGAGAGTGGTGAAGAAGTGGGCAGTCAAAGGAGATGCAGTTCAGCAACATATTGTGAATAAGTCCCACTTACCTCATCCAAATTACTTGCAGGTAATAATTCAAGTGATGCCCTGTAAGCTTCCTGCAGGTGATTTGCTCAAATAATTATAATAGTAACAATAATTTTCACAAGGGGTTATATAGCACTGGGAAAATGGGAGGCAATCAGGTTTGATCTAAGAAAAAAAGTAATTCCTTGGACCAAAGTAGCTCCCCATTATGGGGGAGCGCTAAACCCATAGAGATTATACAGCGTCTGTGGAGGGGAAAGGGATGGAAGGCATTCAGGGAACCGGAGCATAGATCTAATTCCCTAAATCAAGAGCCCCTCATCAGCATCAAGAAACCTTTCTTGAGGGGAGCACCTCCCCAGCATCTACATGGATTGGCTTTCTTGAGTTATCTTATTTTATTTTAATTAGGAAAGTGCATGAATGGAGGCATGTAGGTTTGATCTAAGGAGGGGAAGGATAATTTCACTTCCTTGCGTCAAGAGCCCTTCAACGGTGTCAAGGCACCCCTTGAGGGGCTTCAGTAATGAAAGCTTCGAAAATAAAATAAAATTCGACAACTGCTACAGGTCTCCACTTTCAGCGAACACCTAATAATAAAGTTAAGAACTAAGCCCAAAATGATCATAAAGCGCACACCTAATATTATTATAATTAAAACCAAGTGCTAAACCCACTAGGGTCATACAGCACTGCAAGGCAGGGGGTGTTGCTGGAGCAGAACGTAGCCAAGGGTGAAGAGGATAACAGAGGTATAGAAAGGGCTGTGAGGAGTGCTAAAGGAAGTATTATCGAAGTTTGTGCCCCGCTCCACAAAGGGGGCAGTAAAGCAATAGCAAAGAACTACAGACCAATTGCGCTAACGTCCCATATCATAAAAATCTTTGAAAGGGTTCTAAGAAGCAAGATCGCCACCCATCTTGATACCCATCAACTGCACAACCCAGGACAGCATGGGTTTAGAGCAGGCCGCTCCTGTCTGTCCCAACTACTGGACCACTACGACAAGGTCCTGGATGCTCTAGAAGATAAACAGAATGCAGATGTTATATACACAGATTTTGCAAAAGCCTTTGACAAGTGTGACCATGGTGTAATAGCACACAAAATGCGTGATAAAGGAATAACAGGAAAAGTTGGTAGATGGATTTATAATTTCCTAACACGTAGAACACAAGAGTAGTAGTCAACAGAGTAAAGTCTGAGGCAGCTACTGTGAAAAGCTCTGTTCCACAAGGCACAGTACTTGCTCCCATCCTATTCCTCATCCTCATATCAGACATTGACAGGGATATAAGCCACAGTGCTGTGTCTTCCTTTGCAGATGACACCGAATCTGTATGACAGTGTCCACCGTTAAAGACACTGCAAGACTCCAAGCAGACATAAACCAAATCTTTAAATGGGCTGCAGAAAACAATATGAAGTTCAATGATGAGAAATTTCAATTACTCAGATACGGAAAACGTGAAGAAATTAAAATCTCATCGGAGTACAAAACTAATTCCAACCACACAATAGAGCGAAAAACTAATGTCAAAGACCTGGGAGTGATCATGTCAGAGGATCTCACCTTCAAGGACCATAACAATGTAGCAATTGCATCTGCTCGAAAAATGACAGGATGGATAATGAGAACCTTCAAAACCAGGGATGCCAAGCCCATGTTGACACTTTACAGATCGCTTGTTCTATCTAGGCTGGAATATTGCTGCACACTAACTGCACCTTTCAAGGCGGTGAAATTGCTGACCTTGAAAATGTGCAGAGAACCTTCACCGCACGCATAAGTGCGATAAACCACCTCAACTACTGGGAACGCTTGAAGTTCCTAAACCTGTACTCTCTAGAACGCAGGCGGGAGAGATACATTATTATATACACATGGAAAATTCTCGAGGGCTTAGCACCAAACTTGCACACAAAAATCACTCCGTACGAAAGCAAAAGACTCGGCAGGCGATGTAACATCCCCCCAATGAAGAGCAGGGGTGCCACTAGCACGTTGAGGGACAACACAATAAGTGTGAGGGGCCCAAGATTGTTCAACTGCCTCCCAGCATACATCAGGGGGATTACCAACAAGCCCCTGGCTGTCTTCAAGCAGGCACTGGACAGGCACCTCAAGTCGGTACCTGATCAGCCGGGCTGTGGTTCGTACGTTGGACTGCGTGCGGCCAGCAGCAACAGCCTGGTTGATCAGGCTCTGGTCCAACAAGAGGCCTGGTCACAGACCGGGCCGCGGGGGCGTTGACCCCTGGAATTCTCTCCAGGTAGACTCCAGGTATTAAAAAGTCAAAGAGGGAGTCTATGTCAAGGTGGGGCTGTCAGCAAGGAGGGAAGATATATTAAGGGTGTTAGAACTGTGACGACGTTGGAGGCAAAGTCTGCATGCTCCTTGAAAGACAGGACAGTCCAATAGAATATTGCAAACTGAAATTGGAAACTGATAATTCTCAGAGTGGAACAAGGTGCCTCTCCATAATACCCGTGAGTAAGAACTGTGTCCGATGCCAAGGCGGGAGAGCATAGTCTCCCAACCTCTGCATCGATGATAAGGCCAGAAACCTAAACTTGACTTGATGGAATATAATTTGTTATGAGTCATATTGGACCAACGGTACTGCCAACGGTTGCGAAGGCGGTTAGAGACACACCCAATTAAAAAAAAATACACAACCAGATACATAAGACGAGCTAGCGTAACACTGCGTTACATTACGTTCATGGGAAAAACACTAAACTCGTTGTGGTCACACGGCACCTTGGATAATGAAAAACAATCAGGATCGATCCAAGAAGTCAGGTTCAATTTCCTATATAAAGAACCCCACACCAGCATCAAGGAACCTCCCTTAAAGGAAGTTACATTACAATTTAATATTCAGCATTATTATAATCAAAAGAAGCGCTAAACCACAAGGGTTATACAGCTAATATTCACCAAAAACCTACATATTTCCAACAGCTTTGGAATTTTATTATGCATTGACATTTTTCCCAAGATATGATTTTGGCATAATTGAAGTCTCTCACACACATACAGTCGGTCAACATATACGTACTATACTAGTTTCTATTGATAGGTGAACAGGGTTATTAGGTGTTAGGAAACTGGCCATACATTATACAAGCCTTGGAATCAAACCAACCTTGCTGTTACAAACAAAATGGTGTCGCCTGTGTGAGCTACATATCTTCAGGGTGAATATGACGAAGAATAGCAGGGTGAAGGAGAGAAAGAGGGTGGACAAAAAAAAAAAGAGGGAGGGGTGATGGAGAGCTGTATGGGGGTGACAGTGGGAAGGAGTGTGATGGAGAGCAGGAGAGAGGCGATGGAGAGTGAGAAAGGGAGGTGATGGAGAGCAGGGTGGAGAAAGGAGGGTGTGGAGACAGTAAAGAAGGAGGGTGGAGAAAGAGATTTGTGGGAACGATGAAGAGGGTTTAGAGAAAGGCGGGAGTGAGAACGATGGAGAGAGGGTAGAGAAAGGCGGGTGTGGGAACGAAGGAGATAGGGTAGAGAAAGGCGGGTGTGGGAACGATGGAGGGGGCGGAGAAAGGCAGGTGTGGTGGTGAGGGAGAGAGAGGTATATATTAAGCCGGTTGCATTTGGAGTAGCTTCATTTTCGGTTCCTCTTCCAAGCAACACTAATATCCATTTGCTATTCGGGTGAGTTTCTTTCTTTTTCTCTCTCTCTCTCTCACACACACACACACACACACACACACACACTAGCATAGACCTAGTAGCGACCAGCGAAGCGGGGCCAGGAGCTGTGAATCGACCCCATGAAACCACAAATAGGTGAGCACACACAGTACACAGTGTACGTCAGGCCCATAATGGAGTATGAAGAGCCGGATTAATATTTTGTGGGCCCCTGGGCAACAGGTACTGTGAGGGCCCCCAGTGATATTTTCAAAAAGAAAAAAAAAATAATCACAACAGTCAACACTTCCTCATATACGTGATGTAATAACATACTACTATAATTATAAACTTACAGCAGTAATTGTGAACACTATTTACTCAGTCTCTGGAGGCCCTCCAGCTGGATGAGGACCCTAAGCAGCAGCCCCTAAAGCCCATGCCTTAATCCGGCCATGGGAGTATGCACCACCGATATGGAACCTACACCTGGTCAAGCATGTCAAGAAATTAGAGACAGTGCAAAGGTTTTCAACAAAACCAGTCCTGGAGCTAAGGGGGTAGGCCCTATGAGGACAGGTTGAAATCAAACCTGATGACACTACCTGGAGTCTACCTGGAGAGAATTCCAGGGGTCAACGCCCCCGCGGCCCGGTCCGTGACCAGGCCTCTTGTTGGACCAGAGCCTGATCAACCAGGCTGTTACTGCTGGCCGCACGCAGTCCAACGTACGAACCACAGCCCGGCTGATCAGGTACCGACTTGAGGTGCCTGTCCAGTGCCTGCTTGAAGACAGCCAGGGGCTTGTTGGTAATCCCCCTGATGTATGCTGGGAGGCAGTTGAACAATCTTGGGCCCCTCACACTTATTGTGTTGTCCCTCAACGTGCTAGTGGCACCCCTGCTCTTCATTGGGGGAATGTTACATCGCCTGCCGAGTCTTTTGCTTTCGTAGGGAGTGATTTTTGTGTGCAAGTTTGGTACTAAGCCCTCGAGAATTTTCCATGTGTATATAATAATGTATCTCTCCCGCCTGCGTTCTAGAGAGTACAGGTTTAGGAACTTCAAGCGTTCCCAGTAGTCATAGAATTGTCAGGAAGTGGAACAATCTGGAGTGATGTAATGGAGGAAGGATCTATTATATAATTATAATCATAACCAAGCACTAAACCCATAAGGGTCATACAGCATCCTTATGTTTTAAGTCTCCTGTGCTGAGTCTTGCGAGTACTGCTGGGTAGAGTAGAGGTAGGAGGAATACTGCCGATTGACTAACTTTGAATTTATTGAACAAAAGGGGTTCACAGTGGGCAGAGTGAGGGTATGCAGAAAACCAGGCCACGGAGGGGAGCTGTTGATCCTAGGAGAAGAGGCCACTAAGTGAAAGGATCATGGTGGGGCAGGCTGAGCTGCCCAGCCTATGCCACCAAGTGTCAGGACTATAGTCCCGCGAATTATAAATTCAACTGGGCAGACAGCATAGGCTGTTTACATTTGCTCGGCCACGCATCTCGTGTCGTCTCGACACGACATTACAGGTGGGCAGAAAGGAGCAAAAAAAAAAAAAAAAGGAAGAGCAGGGAGAGTGGACCTAGTAGCGACCAGCAAAGAGGTGGGGCCAGGAGCTGTGCTTCGACCCTTGCAACCACAACAGGTGAGTAAAAATAGGCGAGTACACACACACACAATACCTGCAACTAGTAACTACTATCACATACACTCACCCACACCACATATAATAAGCCAAGTGTCTATCGACAGGTACTTTTGACAACTAGTAACTGCTGCTACTACTATTACACACACACATACCTGACCACCAGCACAGCTTCAGGGATGGAAAATCCTGTCACAAACCTACTGGAGTTCTACGACAAGGTAACAGGAGTCTTGTATAAAAGCTAGAGCAGCAGGAAGGAATACGTAAAAGGAAAAGCATCACAATAGATCGGGGAATACCTGACAGGAAGGAAACGAGTGATGGTCCATGACGAGTGTCAGAATGGGTGCATGTGACGAGTGGGATCAGTCCTAGGGCTACCTGGAGTCTATCTGGAGGGTATTCCGGGGATCAACGTCCCCGCGGCCCGGTCCACGACCAGGCCTCCCGGTGGAGCAGGGCCTGATCAACCAGGCTGTTACTGGTGCTATTTCTTGTATACATGAATAACATGACAGAAGGGAGAGAGTTAGAGACATCCCTGTTCACAGATGAGGTGAAACTAATGAGAATACAAGCAGACGAGGATCAGGAAAGACTACAACGGGATCTGGACAGGCTACAGGCCTGGTCTGACAAATGTCACCCTGCCTCAGTAGGAAACAGCCAATATGTTAATAAAATAAGATAATCAATTTAAGCACTACCCATAAGAGTCATATAGCAGTCCAGGATTTCATAAAGCTGAATGAATTCATTTTTAATAAAATTTATAAAAGCTGTATGCTATGTTACCAAGACAGATGAGAGTGGGTCATCATATGGTCAAGGCTCATGTCAGGCAGTCTTACTAGATGAATTTAAAATCAACCAAACTAAGTCTCTATTACATATTTTACAGTTGAGATTTCAGGCCAACAGCCATTAGCCTACCTCAGCTAGTTATAAAGCCTAATTCTGGCTATATTATACTACCTTATAGGATGTAACCCATAACAGTAAATTAGCATCCAGAAACTATTTGCTGATACTGTATATATTTACTGTGGGAGCACTAAAACTGTAAGGGTCATACAGCATCTTGTAAAATGGGAGAGATCTGAGCTGATCCAAGAGAAGGATGGGTAGCTTCAATTCTTTGGATTAAGATCCCTTCAGCATCAAGGCTTTTGATACAGTAGACCACGGCATCCTACTCCAAAAACTTGACCATTACGGTATAATAGGCCATGCTCTTATGTATTTCAAATCCTATCTTACTAACAGGTATCAATACATCACCATTAAAGACACAACTTCATCTACACGACCACTTGATATTGGAGTACCACGGGGAAATGTCCTTGGTCCCCTGCTCTTCCTCCTTTACATCAATGATCTTCCCAACGTATCCCAACACCTGAAACCGATTCTCTTTGCTGATGATACGACTTATGTCATCTCCCACCCAAATCTTGCCTCACTCAACACCATTGTTAATGAAGAGCTACTAAAAATATCAACCTGGATGAGAGTCAACAAACTTACACTTAACACTGACAAAACCTTCTACATTATGTTTGGTAACAGAACAGGTGTTGCACAACTGAACATAATGATTGACAACACTCCTATTGCTAAACACAATGAGGGCAAATTCCTGGGCTTACACCTGGAGAGCAACCTGAATTTCAGCACCCATATCAACCACATGGCAAAAAAGGATCCAAAACGGTTGGGATCCTCTCTAAGATACGTTACTATGTACAGCAATCAGCCCTACTCACACTATACTATTCACTCATCTATCCCTACCTCTCCTATGCCATATGTGCTTGGGGATCAACAGCGACAACTCACCTAAAACCAATATTAACTCAACAAAAAGCCGCAGTAAGAATTATCACGCAATCCAATCTCAGGCAACCCCCCCCCCCCCACTCTTCAAAGACCTAAATTTACTCACTGTCCAGAACATCCACACTTACTACTGTGCAACCTACAGTACATCATATCTTGCCCCAAGCTCTACAAACTATAAATATGTCCAACTTCATTTTGGCAATAGAATCTTCCCTATTTTCTCCCTGACCAAAAACGCTTTCTTGATAGTTGTGACAGGACCCATAGACACAATACCAGACACAAAAATCTCTATGACATTCCACGTGTCCGGCTAAAGCTATACAAACGTTCAATATACATTAAAGGGCCTAAAATCTGGAACTCCCTACCTGAAAACTCCAAAACTGCAGACTCAGCCACCATTTTCAGCACTATCATCAAAAAACATCTTATCTCACTAACACACCCCACCATCACCTAAACACATGAAAACCACCGATTCACGCACACACACACACACATCCTCCTCATCTACACCAGCACAGACCCAAAGGACAGTAAACATAAAATCCCGAATATAGCTATTGTCTAATATATATCTGAAACTAGTCTTAAGTTTGCCTGATATACTCCAATATTGGAGCTTTAATAGAAACTGTGTGACATGCCAAGACAAAACCATTCTTATTACTATTTTTTTTTACAATCTAAATATTCTGAACTACCTCACTATTGTAAATCTATTTAATCATTTGAAATTTATACTCATATGTAATTTGTAATACAATCTAGTTATCCTGAACTACCTCACTATTGTAAATCTACTTAATCATTTGAAATTTGTATTCATATGTAATTTGTAATATATAGATTAAGAACTAGTATTAAGTCTGCCCGAAAGGCCTAGCATGCCCAGGCATGCTAGGCATGCTAACGGCCATCTTTGTAATTATTGTCTTTAAATGTAAAACACACATTGTAATTTTTTACAGAGAAATAAATCTTGAATTGAATTGAATTGAAAAGGGTATTTACTGCTAAATCAAGTGTCAGCAGGTCCAAGATTTGCCCATACTATGTCTTGCCTGTCAACTGAGCTTTTGACCAACTAACATAAAAGAGAAGTCATCTATTTTGGAAACACTGTAATGTAATGCGATATATTTGCTGTGCGTGCATCTGTGCAGGTGTAATTTTTTAGACAGTCACCTGAAATTAATGTTTGGTTGCAGAGAACTAGCAGAATATGAATCCATGCAGAAGTCTGGAAAGAAGGGCACCAATGACAGCGTGGGCAGCTGTGTGGGCAGTGACATGGGTGGCTTTGACATGGGGAGGGGTTGGTGAAGCAATGCTGTACCAACTTCTGGGCACTGGGAAGTGTGGCACTGCCACCAAGAAATTTCCTGTATTCTCCTTCATTGGCTGTGCTGCCATCTGTGTATCAGGTTAGTACCACCCAGGTGGGTTGGTAGTGGATGGGTGTTGTACAGTTACTATTTATGCCTAATTGTGATTTGGTAATAAGTACATTCATGGGAAAAAAACACTAAAATAGGGGTCATATAGTGCCTGGGGAAACAGAAGAAAATCAATTATAATCAGAGTTGGGTAGAAAGATGTGGAAAAAGATACATACTTATGTCCTCAACTGTACATAGGTGTCATTTTCCACAGAGGGTAGGTAATAATAATAATATAATCAAATTAAGCACTAAACCCAGGTAGGTAGTCATAACATTTATGGTGCACTTTGACCATATAGGTCACTCTGCACTTACAGCCATAAAAAATATAAACACAATAAAATAAGGATAGAACGAACAAACAATAAAAGTAATGAAATAAACACTTGACTCAAATAGTTATCATCATACCAAATTAAAATAATCAGCATCATTTAAAAACAATAAAATTATTAAATGTCAAAAGTGTCTCCTAAGTTTTCTCCGAGGTCCCTACAGTCGCCTCGTTAAATGTGGTAAAGTCAGTGGCATATCACAAGCTGCACAGCTGGAGACAGGAGAACTCACAAACAGGTAGCTATGGGAGAGAGATGTGTGCCTGGTTTTGATTAAAGGAAAGCAAAGCTAAGTCCAATTCCTTGTATTAAGATCCCCCTCACTGGCTCAGCAGTAGCATGCCTATCTGATCTCTGAGTGAATTTGAAATGGTGTAGCAACATTCCACTCTACACTTGCAAACTCCAAGAGTAGTATCTCCAAACTGCAATTTAATTTCACAAAGATATTCACTGCACAAGCCAGTGGAAGCTATCATGACCCACATGGAAGTCAGGTCATGCCACACCCTGGTGGCACTTTTCCTTTATTTCCACATTTATGTGTGGTACAGTACATCATATCTTGCCCCAAGCTCTACAAACTATAAATATGTCCAACTTCATTTTGGCAATAGAATCTTCCCTATTTTCTTACTGCATGCCTACATATTTTTCCTGGTTTTCCTCATCTTTCCACTACAATTCCAGAAGGAATATGAATATCAATATATTACATTTGTTTGTTATGGCAGCACTGTCTAAGAGATGAACTCCATGCCCATGTAATTTCAATATGAGCCTTTGCTTTATTAATAGTAATTCTTTTTCTGAAGGTAATGACAAAAAAATGCAAAATTTTATGGAAAACTTATGGAATTATGCAGGTGTAAAGTCAACGGTTTTAGAACAATTTATGCAATGGGATTATAATCAAAGAAAGCTCTAAACCAACAAGGGTCATGCAGCGCTGTAGGGCAGAAAATAGAGCCAGGGCTATAAACAGTTAAGTGGAGAGGGGATCAGAGGTGAGGGGAGAAAAGGGCTGGAAGGGATGCTAAGGGCTATGTGTCAAAGTTCGCACAGTAAAGCAGTGGCTGACAAAAAGTCAAAAAGTGATCATAAATCAAAGGCAGGGCCGTCTGCAAGAAGGAAAGATAAGGTAAGAGCGGTAGGTCGTTGTCGTCGTTGGAGGTAAATCCTGCGAGCTCGCTGCTAAACCGGGCAATCCACAAGAAAGTGAAGAACCGAAATAGAAAACTGACAAACCTCACAGAGAGGAATAGGGTGTTGTTCCATGAGATACCCATGGATAAGGCGGGTATGGCTGATGCGGAGACGGGAAAGCAGTCTCTCCCGAGTACGGCAACAGTAGTAAGAAGATGGCCACAAACCTAAAAGCAGTTTAATAGTGTAATTTGTTATGGTGCATGTCTGACCACCGTTGTTGCCAATTGCCGCGAAGATGGGCAGAGATGACTAAAATAATCCTTGAACGGAATACGTACCTCTATATGAAACCAGAAGATCATGTACCGCTGACTGCGCAGCAGCATCTGTCTGTTCATTGCCCTGCACATCAACATGTCCAGGGACCCAACAGAAAATGACGTCTTTTTTTTGCTAGCCACACGGCGCAACCATAGTTGAATACGAAGGACCAATGGATGAGGGGAATCAAATTGTTTAATGGCTTGTACAGCGCTGAGGAAATCTGAAATGTTATGCAATGGGAATTTTGTCCATTGAGTTTTATTATGAGCCTTCTTCTTTGCTCAATTTAACCAAATTTCTAGTTATTTTGCTAGTACAGTAAGCCCTCCATTCTATCGATTGGCCACAAGAAACTGTCCATTCAACTGTCAGAGCTATATTATAAAGTGCCCATTCAAACTGCCATAACTACCCAATAACTTGCACAGAGGTTGGTAATTTAACCAATTTTACACAAAATTCAACAAATTTCAATTTAAAAACAGTCCAAAATAACACTGTAGGCATTTCATGCAGAAAAGCAACCTGATCATGAACTGGGCCACAGGGGCATTTACCCTCAGAATACCCTCCAGGTATATCCACTGTTCATTAATCATGTCCCTAGCCCTCTATTATATGTACATGTATATAAAAAAAAAAATTTTGAATCCATCATCACACACAAAAAATTAAAGTTTTATGCAAGTTCTCAGATAATAAAATATAACAAAGAATGATTGAACATTGTCCCAATAATTGAAGCAGACTTAGTAAAAACCCATAAAACAGACCAAGGTAGTAGATTGGACCTACTCCTCCTTAGAAAAATTGCAAAAAATTAAATATTTCTGCTACTTTGAGCCCTATTTCAAGCTACTTCCAGTCCTGAAACCAACCAAACTCATTTCTATTTCACTAGTGTGTCTTCCATTCTGTTAACTAATATAAAAAACTCAAAGTTGCTACTAAACCAAACAGGTCAGTTTGCTCTTCCCATTATGCACTGCATGGGGGAGGAATTTTTTTTATACTGTGCACACTCACTGCAGACCCATTTTATTATGTCTAGGCCAAAACTTACTGTTCACAGCATATTTGAAGGTGCTGTGCTTAAAAGAGATCTACAAGAGCAACACCTCCATCAGTAATGTAGATCTATGTGGGAGTCAGTGAAAGGTTAAGTGTTGTACATTAAAGTCCAACACTTGTCTTCATTCACACCAATAACATTATCCATTGTCTCAGCTGCCACTACTTTCAGTCACCTCTCATAGCAGATACCATCATTCACCATTACCATAGTCACTCCCATAACTTAACACAGCTACCTGCATCACCCACCCCCATAAATAACAACAGTCATATCCTTACCCCACCACCCACCTTCACCACTGATGCCATTATACATTACTACTATAACTGGTATTTACCCCAACAGATCCATTATGTAATGGGTTTTCATCCTCTGCAAACAGCTGCGAGTCAGTAAACATTGTGTCAAACCTTGACAAGAACCCAGACTACTCCTGCTACATTGCACGTGAGCCTCTAATTGTCTTTGACACATGCTTGCACTCGCTGCTCATTGGTCATTTGGCTGTTCTTGTTGCGAGTGCTGATATCCTCCATAACAATGTCTGTCCATCTACTGCATGTGGACAGATATTGTTATGGAAACCATTTATAACTGTTCCTGTTTATTTTGTAACTCCTTCCCTAAATTGTGTAACAATTCCTTTTTCACAGCATGAGTGTTACTGTCTACTATGATGCAGACATGTTTCTCTGGTGTAGTCCTAACCAGGAAGCGAGACCATTTTGAAAGTCGTAGAATTTTGGCATAAATCTGTGTCGTCATTTTCCCAATTGGCGTTAAATTTTATCATCGGCAGCCCAAGGGTTAAACTTAGTATTCATATAATCTAACTTTATTATTTAATGTCAAGTAATTATAAGTTCTTGTTTTGTGCCAAAAATGTTTTGCATAACTTATGTAAACCAATGTCTAACACAAATGTATCTTCTTGGAAAGCAAGCATTGTATGGGTGTGAGGCATGGGTGGTGAATGTTGCAACAAGGAGAAGGCTGGAGGCAGTGGAGATGTCATGTCTGAGGGCAATGTGTGGTGTGAATATAATGCAGAGAATCTGTAATTTGGAGATTAGGAGGAGGTGGGGGATTACCAAAACTATTATCCAGAGGGCTGAGGAGGGGTTATTGAGATGGTTTGAACATGTAGAGAAGATGGAATGAAATAGGATGACTTCGAGAGTGTATAAATCTGTAGTGGAGGAAAGGCGTGGTAGGGGTTGTCCTAGGAAAGGTTGGAGGGAGGGGGTAAAAGTTTTGTGTGCGAGGGGCTTGGACTTCCATCAAGCGTGTGTGAGCGTGTTAGATAGGAGCAAATGGAGACAAATGGTTTTTAGGACTTTATGTGCTGTTGGAATGTGAGCAGGGTAACATTTATAAAGGGATTCAGGGAAACCGGCAGGCCGGACTTGATTCCTGGAGATGGGAAGTGCAGTGTCTGCACTCTGAAGGAGGGGTGTTAATGTTGCAGTTTTATAACTGTAGTGTAAGCATGCCTCTGGCAAGACTGATGGAGTGAATGATGATGAAAGTTTTTCTTTTTCAGGCCACCCTGCCTTGGTGGGGAAACTGCCGATGTGTTAATAAAAAACAAAATAATAAAACATGTATACAGTGGACCCCCGGTTTTCGTTATTTTTTCGTTCCAGAATGCTGTTCAAGTGCCATTACCAAACGAATTTATTCCCATAAGGAATAATGTAAAGTAGACTAGTCCTTTTAGACCCCAAAAATACACTTATAAAAGCATTTAAAAAAAATACACTTACATAAAAGGGCGAGTTTCGAGCAGGATGAACACCGGGGGTCCACTGTACGTATACTATTTATCAAGGCTCTCTTTCCCCTTGCAGAGACTTAGTCTATCATATACTGTAGCTATTAATTCTACATCTTGATTATACAGTTAAATTTTTATGTAATTTATAGCTGAACCATTTGCCTTCATGATATTATTATTATTAGTATGTAGTAGTACTGGTGGTAGTAGTATTATCAATTATTACTGTCTATACACAAAAGAGCCATATCATTATTATTATAGAAAAGTGCTAAACCCATATGGGTTATTCATCAATATGCTTATAGACATAATGCTCTGTTTCTTTTCTTATCTAGAATCACTGTACGAGAATTTCACCACCACCAAACCACCAGTAACACAAGGTCCTGAGATGGTGTCTATGAGTCTGGGAGTGAGTGGAGCAAATATTCTGGGCTTCACTCAAGATAATAATACCTTCATCAGCTTCTTGTCCTTTACCATGTACTCAATGTCTGTCTCCAACCCACCAGCAGCAGTGAAAAGCACTATTGTGAGTGGTGGCGAGGCATGTGAGACTGGTCAAGCCATGGTGGGTATAGGCTATCTCAACACAGGTGACCCTGCAAAGACTGACCAGAGGATGTACTGTGCAAATATTCTGAGCCCTAAAAACATCACAAGTACTTGTGTATCTGTACCTCTTGGTCAAGCACCACGCCCAAACTTAACAGACATAGGCACAAACACCACAAGCTGGTACAACTGGTTGGCTTGTCAAGATCAATACATAATAACCAAATTAAACTGGACATTTGATAATAGTTCTTCAAATAAAATTACTAACTATAGATACTCTGCAGGAACATGCTGTCTGGTCCAGTAATAAGAATAAGCAGAGAATCAGGATGCTGAACTCTTTATAATTTGAAGTTAATCTTGATAGTCTGATGTTTGGCTAAGTCTATTCACTAACACATACTGCATATACATCAATAATTGATGAACCATTTCCTGCTACTTAACTCCAACTAGCATAAAAGTCCATAACTGAAAAAAAGCTGCCAAAATATTATTTTTTGTTTCTTTGCAGAGGTAGATTAATACAGTGTCTTAAAAGAACGTAATAAGTGCTACCACCATTTGAAGCTTTAAAAATTATGATAGACTGAATTATGAAGATGAGATGCATTGAGCTTACCTAACTTCGCTTCTGTAGTTGAAAATCACTTGATTTGTATTTCTTGACAAAATGCTGTAAAACTACTTTTGTAATTTATCTTGTTAGCTATACATCAATGCTGGTGAAGAAATGTGCCAAGAGGTGAGGGAAATCAAGTAGTTCCTCAAAAGCAGAAACAAAAATATTAAAGAAAGAGAAAGGAAATGGTGCAATGATTAAAAATAATTTTAAACACCAGTACTAAGAACAAAAGATGTTAAAAAGTGCGGGCAGTAAAAAAAAAAAGAAAAAAAAAAAGACGAAAATGAAAGAGGGCAGAAGGGATGAGGAGGGTATAGGGGAACTATTTTTTTAGATATAGGGTACAACTTTCCCTACTCCATGTTCACAAATTTCTATATAACACAAGAAGAGAGTTATGCCATGCCTCAGTATCTTACCAGACATCAGGGCAACCACTGTATATACTATATACACCTTTGTAGTCAAGCAAGAGCTAAAATAACGAGCCAGTCCATTAGTCAAGGGGAAGCACTAAACCTGTAGGAGTCACGCAGCACCTGGGGAAAGATGGTGCATACCAATATTGGAGAGTGCCTGTAAACTTTCATAGACACTCATTATCTTAATACAGTGGACCCCCGAGTTTCGTAAACCCCGGAAATCATACAATTATGTAAGTATAATATTGTAAGTGCTTTTGTAAGTGTATTTTTGGGGGTCTGAAATGGACTAACCTACTTGACATTTTTTCTTAAGGGAGTAAATTCGTTCGGTAATGGCACTTGAGCAGGCTTCTGGAATGAAGTTTTTTCGAAACTCGGGGGTCCACTGCATATTTATGTTGGAAATATTTTTGACCACAACATTTCTGAGAACATTAAAAGTTTCTGGCAAACTTTCTAGGCAAAGCAGTAAATACAACTGGCTCTTGTAGAGTATGAGTTATTCCAAACTTATGCTGAATGAAAGAAACCCTTTCAACAATATTTAATTTGGTGCAGTGAGGACATTTCTAAATCCAATATGAAAGGTCATCTTGAATGACATTAACAGAGACCAATATCACTAGTCTTTATAATTTGAAATTGTTACTTACAGTCTATAACTTTCTTTGATCAAGCACATTACTGCAATAACATTCACATGTGCATTATTTAACCTAGTATTAGCTGTATATTCTTATGATTACTGAGGCTGACTTTTGAAATTCTTCCTGTATTGCAATGAAATCACACCACCTTCAGTAACTTATCAGTAATTCAAGCTTTACTGATTTTTGTTTCTGACATCCACTTTAAAAATGTTTCTTCCTTTCAGCAGTCCTCTCTGTAACCATGACAATACCATACAAACTTTAAGGTATGAAAACCAAACGTCTCAATCAGAGGCCTTATGGCATACCTGGTAACTATTACCATGTGACTCGTAAAACAGCAACAGCTACACCTAATACTCACCCCCATCTAGGCCCACTAGTAACTATCACACACCATTTCACCTTGTAATACATGTACCTGCCATAACTTCACTCCTCAAACTCATGTTCACACAAAGTACAAGGTACTGTCAAAAAGTTCCTGGACTCAAATTTCCATGTTTCTGGGGTGAAATATGGCAGCAGTGTAAATCATGATATGCAGTACACTTCTTTGAGAAGTAGCATGGCAGGTTTCAGTGCAATCAGTCATTCTGTTGAGATTAGATGGACATTTTTTTTGTCATTGTGTTATTGCAATTTTTTGTAAAACAGTATGGAATCTTTAAAAGAAAGAATGTGTGCATGAAACTCACAAAATGCTTCACCAAGCATTTGGCGACAAAGCAATGTGTTAGACACAATGTTTTGAATGGTTTTTCTCAGTTCAAAGCAGGGCAAACTTCAGCCGAGAATGATGAGTGCTCTGGTCATCCATCAACATCAAAAGCAAACACAAACACTGAAAAAGTGAGGAAGGCTATTCATGAAGATCATCGTCAAAGTATCCAGGACATTGCAAGTGAAAATCTGAACATGACTGAAAATTTGAACATAAGGCGAGTGCCTGCAAAATTTATGCCATGCTTACTGACTCACAATTAAAAAGACCATTGTTTTCTGGCCAAAAACAACATGGCAGTGATCCACCAACCTTCTTACTACCCAGATCTAGCCCCCTGTGACTCTTTCCCTTCCCAAAAATAGAAATGGCACTCAAAAGGAGCAATATTTTCATGAGATGGAGGAAATTCAAGCAGAATCGCAGGATTTGCCAGATGCCTCTATGAAAGAAAAGTTCAAGAAGTGGCAGAGGCACTGGGATGAGTGTACTCCAAAGGGAAGTACTTCAAGGGAGAGAACTTCAACTAGATAATTAGGCAAGCCTATACATTTGAAAGCACCTCATACCTAAAGGCCTCTTACAGTCAACCTATGAAAACATTTAGAATATCTTTGACAAAGGTAAAAAAAATAAGGGAAAAGTTTTCATTATAAACTTCTTTATACAGCAGTTCTGATATATTGTCAAAATAAAACTAATCCAGCTTGTTTATATCATTTAATAAGCATCAGAATCCACTATGTTTAATTAAAGCTTCATAGTCTATATATACAAAATCTATATAATGAGAAGTTTAGCTTACCTGATCTACAGTAGATGTCATAAATGCACATACACAAACAGATCACACAGAAAACAAGACTGCTCACCATAAACTATTACTTTAAATACTGTACAGTATATAATAATAATACAGTGGGACCCCTGGATTTCGTACTGCTCCCAACTCGAACAATTATGTAAGTGCATTTTTGTAAGTGCTTTTGTAAGTGTGTTTTTGGGGGTCTGAAACGGACTAATCTAATTTACATTCATCCTTATGGGTACAAATTCGTTCGGTAACGGCACTCGAACAGCCTTCTGGAAAGAATTGACGAAATCTGGGGGTCCACTGTATATGCACATGTTCCTCACCTAAACTAATATTTCATTGAATTACCCTTCTTCTGGATGCACTCCTTAAATCTCCTAGGCACTGATAAGGCTAACATATGGAAGATGGAAAATTAAATACCCTCCCATACTTACTTAGCTGCACTCAAAATTTTAGGGTTAGAGGACACATCCATGCCATGAAGCTTATGCTTAATAAGTTTCCAAACGTTCTACACTGGATTAAAGTCCTGCGAATTTCCAGGCTAGTCATTAAAGTATGGAAAAATTACAATTAGTCAATTCTTTACATCTTTGGCAGTAAGGCAAGGGGTATTATCTTCCATACAAAGGATGCCTTAGCACTTCTCGAATGTCAGGCAAATACAGTTGACCCTCGGTTTTCTTTCACCTCCAAACTCAAACAATTATATAAGTGTACGTATTTTCCTAAGTGCTTTTTAAATGTATTTTTGGGGGCCTAAATGACTAATCTAATTTACATTTGTCCTTATGGGAACAAATTCGTTCGGTAACGGCACTCAAACAGCATTCTGGAAAGAATTTTCAACGAAAACCGAGGGCCAACTGTACATAGTCTGTTACAGGCATACTTATGCGCCTGCATATTTATGGCACCTACTGCATAACCTGTATTACACTCAATTCCAAGTACGTACTATAAAGAAATATCAAACTGGATATGCAGTATTCTTTTTAAATATGCCTACACATTTTTTTACAATACTTTAGCCAAAAAATAATAGTACATAATAAAGAAAAAATACTTTAAAAATGCTACAGAATCTATACAGCATTAAATATTTCTAGTAGGTATTACGGCACTGAGAGGATTAGATAACTTAGAAGTTATCACATAATTTCATTCCATGTTTAAGGATTCAATTTAAGTTTTATTTTCTTGTTCATTTAAATGCTAGAGTACACTGCAACAAAAAAAAATGAAGTGCACCAAAAATGTTCAATTATTATAGAAGACAAAGCACCATATGTGCAACATGTGTGTAATACTTGGATATCTTTATCGCCAAAACGATTTGTTTGCACAACAGTCTTCATCAGTCCAATACAGGCAAATAAAACACTACAGACATTAATAACAATTTTGACATGATCAATCCGTCAACCTTCGCTGAAGGTGGACAGATTTATCACATTAAAACAAAAGATAAAAAAAAAAAAAAAAAACTACTAGTATACTACAGTGGACCCCCGCCTAACGAACAAAATTCATTCCAGAAGCCTGCTCAAAGTGCCATTACCGAATGAATTTACTTCCTTAAGAAATAATGTCACATAGGTTAGTCTATATCAGACCCCCAAAAATACACTTCCACAAGCACTTACAATATTATACTTACATAATTGTACGATTTCCGGGGTGTTCGTTAGGCGGGGGTCCACTGTACTACTATTGCAATGTACATATTTTATTTGCCTGTATTTTACCGAAGAAGTTACATGTGGAGACAAAACTTTTTTGGCACTAGACTTTTTCCATCAAGACAAAGTACAGTTAGCCAACTTCATCATTACATGAAGGCATATTTTAGATTAAAATTATAGATTTTTCCCATACAGTACTGAGTATGACTTTGTTCTTTAAATCTTATATGATCTTTATTACAGTGAATATTTTTCATTATTAATATAAATATTCTAAAGTTCATTCCATTTTTAATGTAAATACCATACTTATATGCTTTTTATTTTGTAGTGTAAGCAATTGCTATTTCCTTTCAGTTACATAATAGGCAGGGCAAGCATCATGTGTCATACGGAGAATACATCAGATACTGTGGTTATGCTGCCAGTCTTCAACACTTTAAAAACTGAATGCAAGAAAAATTATACTTTATTAAATTGGCAATTTTGGCTATCCAGAATATAATCGACATTTTTTTGGAAACACTTAAGCATTTGGAATACAGTGGACCCCGAGTTACGAACACCCCGGAAATCGAACAATTATGTAAGTATAATATTGTAAGTGCTTTTGTAAGTGTATTTTTGGGGGTCTGAAATGGACTAACCTACTTGACATTATTTCTTAAGGGAGTAAATTCGTTCGGTAATGGCACTTGAGCAGGCTTCTGGAATGAATTTGGTTCGTTACTCAGGGGTCCACTGTATTAATATAATTATAAACAAAAATACTTTTAGAGGTCATAATAAGTTATACGAACCAAGGGCATGAGATTGATTAGTTCTTGTATGCACTTTCTTGATGTACTGTATTTATCTTAATACTATTGGAAGGTACCAACTTCAATTACTCAAGAAATATATTATTAAATGGTTCATGTATTTTTATTAGGTTTATAACCCAATGCTCACATGTAAATTTTTTTACCTCACCAGCCATCTTCCACCAAGAGGTGACCCAAAAAAAAATTATTCATGATCATTCATGCAATAGCTGTCTTGCCTGAAGCAAGTAGACATCACAATTCAAATGGCTGTCACAGCTGTAACATCGCCACCCCTCCTTTAGAGTTTAGGCAAAGTACTTCCCACCTCCAGTCTAATCTGGAGGTGGGACTAAAATACCTTCAAAAATATTGCCTTCCAAACGCTAACAGCACATCAAATCCTTGAACCTACTTGTCTCCACTCATCACACATGCTTTCTGGAGGCTGAAGACCCTAACATTTGAAAACCTCCTGCACACCCTCCTCCATCCCTTCCTGGAACGACCCCCTCCCTTTCCCTCCTCCTACTCCAGATTTATACACCCTCTTGGTTATCCTATTCTGCTCCATCCTCTCAGTCCAACTACAGTGGTACCTCAGTTTTCGTACAGCTCCCAACTCGAACAATTATGTAAGTGTATTATTGTAAGTGCTTTTGTAAGTGTATTTTTGGGGGTCTGAAACGGACTAATCTAATTTACATTTGTCATTATGGGAACAAATTCATTCGGTAATGGCGCTCGAACAGCATTCTGGAATGAATTATCGACGAAAACCGAGGTACCACTGTACCTTGATAACTTCTTCCACCCTCTGAATACCTTCTGTAACACCACACTAATCTCTACATTCATATTTTTTTTTCATATTTGCCCCCACATTGTTCTCAAACATGACATTTCACTGCTTTCAGCCTCCTTGTTACAACATTCAAAGCCCATGCCTTACACCCATAAAAAAGGGTTGGTGCCCCTATCCTCTGGTATATACCCCTTTTTACCTCCATAAATAAACTTCTTTCCACAAATGTCTCAACACCCCACCTCTTTTTCTTCGTCTATTCTTTGGTTCACCTCATCTTTCATAGGCCTAAACATCTAAATATATTCACTTCATTACTTAAACTTTTTGCTACTCTCATCACCATGCTCCTTTTCATTTCACTTTTAATTTCCTTCTTTTACACACACTCCCCAAACTCATTCACCAAACCTTGCAAATTCTCACCAGAATTTACCAGAGAAATGTCATCAGCAAAAAGCAATTGTGACAACTACTACTTCGTATCAGATTCATACCTTTCAGTGAATGTATATGCACTATTACCTTCAAAAAGACCACTGCCCTCACACTAGCCAGTAGTTAATTTTCCGAGACTTGGAAAAATTACTACACGCTCTACTAAAATCATTATACTATATCAAGTATGACTGTATTCTGTGGTGCCTTGATGCTGAATATACTTGCAAATATCTGGGGTCTAGAGTACCAAAGGATGGTAGCAACTGCTGTTGTGGTCACTAAGGAGGCCAAAATTCGTCGTTGCCACACTCTACCATTATCTCTGCAATCCGTAATAAGATCTGCTGTACTGTACTCGGCATTTCCACATACCTGTAAAATCACACATTTGGTGTTATAAGTAAACACTACTCTCATTGTATTTGCTTCAACATTATTCTTGGCAAGTAAATACAGCAAACACAGAAGTTATAACATTCTTAAAGATCTTACCTTATCAAGGTGACTCTTAAAGAACTTTAGTTCCTCTTGAAGACCCTGTATAAATTTCATCGAGTCCCCACACTGTGATGACAGAGAGGAAACAGAATGAACATCTAGGCCTAGCTGCAAAAGCCTGGGATTACCCTGAATTTGGTCTCGCAGATAACCTACTGATGCATGGATGTAGCGAATATGCTTGTTGATATTTGCTATTAAAGCAACAGCCTCTGGAACCCTATAACATAAAACTATATATTATTCAATTTACTGAAGTCTCTAGAAAACGCTACACATAATTAACGAAGGTGATGCACATTATGGTAACACGCTGTTATACTTGTACTATATTAGTCCCATATATGACATCCTTTTATACCCCCAGACAACCTCATAATAACCAAATAAATCTTTGAAAGTTGCATTTTCCTGGCTAAGAAAAGATTATCCATGTAACATATAGTTTCAAAAATTTTCATATTTATTCCTCATGGTATAAATATGTACAGTGGTCCCTCGGTTTTCACCGAAAATTCGTTCCAGAATGCTGCTCAAGTGCCATTACCGAACGAATTTACTTCCTTAAGAAATAATGTCACGTAGGTTAGTCTATTTCAGACCCCCAAAAATACACTTGCAACAGCACTTACGAAAATACACTTACATAAATGTTCGAGTTTGGAGATGCACGAAAACCGAGGGACCACTGTATTTCTCTGTCACAACTCATACTTTGCGTGCTTGTCTTAGCTACATGCAGCCAGGAAAATTAACTTTTGGTATCTAACATGTAAACATTGTTGTTGAATCTGTAGTACGTGCGCAGATATCACAGCTAAATTAGTCTTGGAAACATGCTGCACTGTCAAGCTGTTCTATAATGTTAAAATGCCAATTTAAAACACTGAAAGACTAACATACTGTGCTGAAAAGAATAAAATAAACATAGTTACATATTAGACTAGAAAACACCAACCTAATGTAGGTGTAACTGATTTAACTTACGTAATATTTGCATTCGCTGCCACATTTGGCAGACTTGAAGTTTGCCACTCTTTTTTGTGTATTTCTTTAATTGAAAGTAAAATCTTCTTTCGTTCCCCTACAGCAGTTACATTCATGTTTTCAAGGTCTTTCTCCGATAAGCGTAGAAACAACTCAAATGACACCTTTAAATATAAAAAATAATATGAAGCAGAAACTTAAGAGCAGAATTTGGTAATTTCTTAGCAAAGGAAATGTCAGTTATATAGAAAAAATTGTTATATATAAATGGGAAGTTTAATAAAGAACTAAGAAAAAAGCATGACAGTCAAATCTCAATTAGTCCAGAAAATTAGCTCCAGATTTGATAGAAAACATAGTGCTATTAAGAGTAGTTTTTATGAGGATAATGAGGCTCCAGTTAGAGGTGTGTAGGAGAGAGGGTGATTGCTTTTCCAGTAAAAGTAGGCCTTAGACAGGGATTAATGATGTCACCATGGTTGTTTAACATATTTATAGAAGGGGTAGTAAAAAAATGTAAATACTAGGGTGTGGGGGAGAGGGGTGGGATTAAAACATGCAGAATCTAATACAAAATGGGAGTTGGCACAGTTACTTTTTGCTGATGATACTGTGCTTTTGGGAGATTCTGAAGAGAAGTTGCAAATGTTAGTGAATGAGTTTAGGAAGGTGTGTAAAGGAACAAAGTTTAAAGTGAACACAGATAAGAGTAAGGCGATGAGAGTATCAAACGAGTTAGGTAATGAAAAATTGGATATCAAATTGGAGGGAGGGAATATAAAAGTAGAAAAAATTCTTGAAGTGCTTACCTGGTGCTGCTTAAACACAGGGATCAAGTGTGATAAATATAGCCCTGTCAACACCATCTCAAGCTCTCCAAATTCATGGGCTGTCTTGTTGTCTAAGGTGTGCTTAACCAAAAGTTTTTCAGCATCATTTTCCATAAGTGGTACATTGGCACCTCCAGCAGCCACACGGTCCAGAATGTCTGCAATCTAAAAAGAAACAAGACAAAATAATAAAAAAATATAAGACCAATGGTAAAAGTTGCCACTCTTGAGACAAGATCTATTAAAGGAGTGAAAGAATACTAGTCACCGTCTTACATACACCCTTCAAAAGGAACCAATTACTTTCACATCAGCCAATTTGAAGTGCAAACATTTGTGCAACAACTGTCTTTTTTTTTTTACTAGTGTTTCCTATACAAACAATTTGCTTTTAAGCTGAAAGGACAGGAATGCAATTAAGCTGGCCATTTTCAGTAAAGTATATGTTCCAGCTTATGAAGAAAGAATGATAATGTAGAATAGAAAATGGAAGGTACTATCAAGTAATGTTAAAGAAGAGAAAACTATTTTATTGAGAGATTACATGTACAGGTAGTTGTTAAAAATGCTGAATTATGTTGGGAAGTCTGACACAGTAACATCATAGTCTGAGACCTAGAAAAACCAACAATCAGAAGCTCCCGCATATTTATACAGTATAATTATTCCCTTTTATTAAATATGAAAGGCAGAATGCATGTACAGTGGTACCTCTACTTACGAGCAAAATTCGTTCCAGTCGGCTATTCAAGTGCCGATACCGAAGGAATTTTTTCCCATAAGAAATAATGAAAATTAGGTTAATCCATTTCAGACCCCCAAAAATACACTTACAAAAGCACCTACAAAAATACACTTACATAATTGTTTGAGCTGGGAGCTGCTCGTAAGTAGAGGTACCACTGTATAGTAATCTAAACAATGAAAAGCCTCTGGTAACACTTGCTGAGTTTACAGGTTATGTTGCATCTCCATCTCCAGACAAAAAATAAGAAGTAGAGTACTGTATTTACTAATTAAAGTCCTATAAGTAGAGTACTACTGTATATTGAAAAAAAATTAGTTTAAGAACCCTGCACTGTCAGCAATGATAAGGAACACATTTTCTGAGCTATAATCTTACCAGTAAAGTTTCTGAACAAATTCTCACCTCAGGGTAGCCTGCTGTAAGTGCAATATCTGCTGCTCTTTGGCCATGAGTGTTCATTTTTAATGGATCAGCTGAGTGCTGCAGCAAGATCCGTACTACTTTCCCATGACCTCTTGTTGCTGCCCAGCACAGAGCAGTCCACCTAATGTAGAAGATTTAAATCTAAGTGTTCAATATTTTTATTTATTCAGTGAAGTGAATAGATTTACACAGTCATTTTCTACACCCACCTGGAACTTTTCTAAAATATAAGAAAGTGCAATGTAGTAAAGGCAAAGTTATACAGTGATTTCTTTGTTTTCCATATACAGGATAGAGAATATTTTATCACTGTACGTATTTTTGAGGTAGTAGGTTGGTAGTCAGCAACCACCCAGGGAGGTACTACCGTCCTGCCAAGTGAGTGTAAAACGAAAGCCTGTATTTGTTTTACATGATGGTAGGATTGCTGGTGTCTTTTTTCTGTCTCATAAACATGCAAGATTTCAGGTACGTCTTGCTACTTCTACTTACACTTAGGTCACGCTATGCAAACATGTACACGTTTATGTATACACACTCATCTGAGTTTTCTTTGATTTTATCTTAATAGTTCTTGTTCTTATTGCTTTTCCTTTCATATCCATGGGGAAGTGGAATAAGAATCTTTCCTCCGTAAGCCATGCGTGTTGTAAAAGTCAACTAAAATGCCGGAACAATGGGCTAGTAACCCTTTTCCTGTATAGCTTACTAAAAAGAAGAAGAAGAAAACCGTCAAAGTGGGATGTTTGAATGTGCGTGGATGTTGTGCGAATGATAAGAAAGAGATAATTGTAGATGTCATGAATGAAAAGAAGCTGGATGTCCTGGCTTTAAGTGAGAAAAAGCTGAAGGGGGTAGGAGAGTGGGGAGAAATAAATGGGATTAGGTCAGGGGTTTCAAATAGAGTTAGAGCTAAAGAAGGAGTGGCAATAATGTTGAATAGTCAGTTATGGCAGGTAAGAGGGAATATAAATGTATAAATTCAAGGATTATGTGGAGTAAAATAAAGGTTGGATGTGAAAAGTGGATTATAGTAAGTGTTTATGCACCTGGAGAAGAGAGAAGTGTAGAGGAGAGAGAGAGATTTTGGGAAATGATGAGTGAGTGTGTGGGGAGTTTTGAACCAAGTGAGAGAGTAATTGTGGTTGGGGATCTTAATGCTAAAGTGGGTAAAAATGTTGTGGAGGGAGTAGTAGGTAAATTTAGGTGCCAGGGTAAATGTAAATTGGGAACCATTAATTGAGCTATGTGTAGAAAGAGGTTTGGTAATAAGTAATACATATTTTATGAAAAGAGGATAAATAAATATACAAGGTATGATATAGCACGTAAGGAAAGTAGTTTGTTGGATTATGTATTGGTGGATAAAAGGTTGATGGGTAGGCTTCAGGATGTACATGTTTATAGAGGGGCAACGGATATATCGGATCATTATTTAGTTGTAGCTACAGTTAGAGTAAAAGGTAGATGGGACAAAAAGAAAATGGCAACAGCAAGTAAGATAGAGGTAAAAGTGTATAAACTAAGGGAGGAGGAAGTTAGGGTGAGATGTAAGCAACTATTGGCAGGAAGGTGGGATAGTGCAAGTATGAGTAGTGGGGGGGTTGAAGAGAGTTGGGATAGTTTTAAAAATGCAGTATTAGAATGTGGGGCAGAAGTTTGTGGCTATAGGAGGGTGGGTGCAGGAGGAAAGAGGAGTGAGTGGTGGAATGAAGAAGTAAAGGGTGTGATAAAAAGAGAAAAAGGTAGCTTATGAGAGGTTTTTAAAAAAACAGAAGTGTAAATAGAAGAGCAGAGTATATAAGGAGTAAAAGAAAGGTGAAGAGAGTGGTGAGAGAGTGCAAAAGAAGAGCGGATGAAAGAATGGGAGAGGCTCTGTCAAGAAATTTTGCTAAAAAAAGAAAAAATTTTGGAGTGAGATAAACAAGGTAAGAAAGCCTAGGGAACGAATGGATTTGTCAGTTAAAAACAGAGTAGGGGAGTTAGTAGATGGGGAGCTGGAGGTATTGGGTAGATGGCGGGAATATTTTGAGGAACTTTTAAATGTCGATGAAAAAAGGGAGGCGGTTATTTCATGTACTGGCCAGGGAGGTACAACATCGTTTAGGAGTGAAGAAGAGCAGGATGTGAGTGTGGGGGAGGTGCGTGAGGCATTACGTAGAATGAAAGGGGGTAAAGCAGCTGGAATTGACGGAATCATGACAGAAATGTTAAAAGCAGGGGAGATATAGTGCTGGAGTGGTTGGTATTTTGTTTAATAAATGTATGAAAGAGGGAAGGTACCTAGGGATTGGCAGAGAGCATGTATAGTTCCTTTATATAAAGGGAAGGGGATAAAAGCGAGTGTAAAAATTATAGGGGAATAAGTTTACTGAGTATACCAGGTAAAGTGTATGGCAGGGTTATTATTGAAAGAATTAGAGGTAAGACAGAAGTAGGATTGCAGATGAGCAAGGAGGCTTTAGAGTGGGTAGGGATGTGTAGATCAAGTGTTTACAGTGAAGCATATATTTTTTTTTTTCAACAAGTCGGCCGTCTCCACCGAGGCAGAGTGACCAAAAGAAAGAAAATCCCCAAAAGAAAAAACTTTCATCATCATTCAACACTTTCACCACAATCATACATAATCACTGTCTTTGCAGAGGAGCTCAGATACTACAGCTGAGAAAAGTCCCTCCCAGCTGTCACTATCTCAGACCCTCCTTTAAAGTGCAGGCATTGTACTTCCCATTTCCAGGACTCAAGTCCAACTAAATCAATTAACTGGTTTCCTGAATCCCTTCACACAATGTTACCCTGCTCACACTCCAACAGATCGTCATGTCCCAAAAAACCCTTCGTCTCCATTCACTCCTATCTAACACGCTCACACATGCTTGCTGGAAGTCCAAGCCCTCGCCCAAAACCTCCTTTACCCCTTCCCTCCAACCTTTTCTAGGACGACCCTACCCCGCCTTCCTTCCCTACAGATTTATACGCTCTCCAAGTCATTCTACTTTGATCCATTCTCCTAAATGACCAAACCACCTCAACAACCCCTCTTCAGCCCTCTGACAAATACTTTTAGTAACTCCACACCTTCCTCCACATTCCGAATTTTCTGCATAATATTTACACCACACATTGTCCTTAGACAGGACATCTCCACTGCCTCAGCCTCCTCCTCGCTGCAGCATTTGCAACCCATGCTTCACACCCATATAAGAGTGTTGGTACCACTATACTTTCGTACATTCCCTTCTTTGCCTCCATGGATAACGTTTTTTGTCTCCACAGATACCTCAATGCACCACTCACCTTTTTTCCTTCATCAATTCTATGGTTAACCTCATCCTTCATATATGTGAACAGTATTTAGATAAAGGTAGAGAAGTTTTTATTGAATTTATGGATTTAGAAAAGGCATATGATAGAGTGGATAGGGGAGCAATGTGGCAAATGTTGAAAGTGTATGGAATAGGTAGTAAGTTACTGAAGGCTGTAAAGAGTTTTTATGAGGATAGTGAGGCTCAGGTTAGGGTGTGTAGGAGAGAGGAGATTACTTCCGGTAAAAGTAGGTCTTAGACAGGGATGTGTAATGTCACCATGGTTGTTTAATATATTTATAGATGGGGTTGTAAAGAAGTAAATGCTAGGTGTTGGGGAGAGGGGGATTAAATTATGGAGAATTAAATGCAAAGGGGAGTTGACACAGTTACTTTTTGCTGATGATACTGTGCTTATGGAAGATTCTAAAGAAAAGTTGCAAAGGTTAGTGGACTAGTTTGGGAGGTGTAAAGGTAGAAAGTTGAAAGTGAACATAGATAAGAGTAAGGTGATGAGGGTATCAAACGATTTAAATAAAGAAAATTGGATATCACATTGGAGAGGGATTATGGAAGAAGTAAATGTTTTCAGATATTTGGGAGTTGACGTGTCAGCGGATGGGTTTATGAAGGATGAGGTTAACCATAGAATTGATGAAGGGAAAAAAAGGTGAGTGGTGCGTTGAGGTATCTGTGGAGACAAAAACGTTATCCATGGAGGCAAAGAAGGAATGTACGAAAGTATGGTGGTACCAACACTCTTATATGGGTGTGAAGCATGGGTTGCAAATGCTGCAGTGAGGAGGAGGCTGGAGGCAGTGGAGATGTCCTGTCTAAGGGCAATGTGTGGTGTAAATATTATGCAGAAAATTCGGAATGTGGAAATTAGGAGAAGGTGTGGATTTACTAAAGTATTTGTCAGAGGGCTGAAGAGGGTTGTTGAGGTTGTTTGGTCATTTAGAGAGAATGGATCAAAGTAGAATGACTTGGAGAGCGTATAAATCTGTAGGAAGGAAGGCGGGGTAGGGTCGTCCTAGAAAAGGTTGGAGGGAAGGGTAAAGGAGGTATTGTGGGCGAGGGGCTTGGACTTCCAGCAAGCATGTGTGAGCATGTTAGATGGGAGTGAATGGAGACGAATGGTTTTTGGGACATGACGATCTGTTGGAGTGTGAGCAGGGTAACATTTTGTGAAGGGATTCAGGGAAACCAGTTAATTGATTTAGTTGGACTTGAGTCCTGGAAATGGGAAGTACAATGCCTGCACTTTAAAGGACGGGTCTGGGATAGTGACAGCTGGAGGGACAATTCTCAGCTGTCGATCTGAGCTCCTCTGCAAAGACAGTGATTATGTATGAGTGTGGTGAAAGTGTTGAATGATGATGAAAGTATTTTCTTTTTGGGGATTTTCTTTCTTTTTGGGCCACCCTGCCTTGGTGGGAGGCGGCCGACTTGTTGGGAAAAAAAAAAAAAACATATTTGAAAAACTTAGCATATATGAATCCTGTATTCTGAGTGCTGTACAATAGTTTTCTGTAAACAGATAAGAAGAGAAAGCCAATAAATTCGATAAAATAATTCACAACTTCAAGTCTTGAAACTTAATCTGTATCACTGCTATGTATCAATACCTGGATATGCTTTCAGTGGTCAACACCCTCATGAAACTGTCCTAGACCAGCTCTCCTAATGGATGGCCTGATCAACCTGGACAACAGTGCTACTGAACGTAGTCCATATATGTGATACAGCCTTTGTGATCAGAAACTGACTTGAGGACCTTATCAAGTTCTCTCTTCAAGAAAGTTAAGTCTCATAGTTACATGCTTAACCAAACCAAATAATTGCTTCTCTACATAGTGTACACTCTTCTATTACAATCTGCTGGGGTTATGTTCTGTTATTAAGGCCTTAAAAAGAGAAGTGGCAAAATGAACATTAAATAAGAATCAGATCGTACTCCTTACATTACTGCAATGTTGCTCGTTGTAATGCTGTACACTAACAACGAGAAGCTTCAAACATTGAAATTGACTATGTATATACAGTACCATACATGATGCTTTTCATTTACTGCGTTGTCTACATTTATGAAAAGTTGGATTATGTAACAATGGGAAAAATAATTAAGAGCAAGGAATCACAGAAAACCCCTGCATTTGAGAAATCTGGACCAAAAAATATAAATAAATGGAGGAATCTGCAGGATTCTTTAAGGAACAAAAGTGATAAATAGGAAACTGTGGAACAGCAGGCTCTCTCACCTCTATTTTCAACTAATAGTTATGTCGAACAAATAGCACAAGTGTATAGAGTAACTTAAACTGAAAGTCATCTCAAATACATAATTATTCGAGTGTACCAAGCAGCATACCCTTTGTTATCTTGCTTGTTGATATCGGCTTTTGCATCGATGAGTGCCTCAACAATTGCTGCACGCCCTTCTTTACTGGCAAACATGAGGGCAGTCATGCGATGCCGCTCTGCTGCGTCCACTTTAGCTCCATAACCGAGCAATAATTTCACACAATCCAGAAGGTCTGCTTCAGATTCACGACTTGAAGCACATGCTGCCATGAGAGCAGTGAACAACTCTGAGAAAGAAACAATAGTTGAAGAAACTTGTCAAAAAAAAAAAAAAAAAACATGGGAATATCAATAAGGTTTACCAGTGAATTCTGTTCTTATAATTTTTTTTTTTCAGATTCAGACTCTTGCTGGTTAAAACTCATTATTGGTTTAAGGTCTTACTGGTGTATGCTCATTAAGAGACATATTCATAACAATGACAGATTTGGATATGGGGGAAACTCAGTGAGCATATTTAGAAAAAATCTATAGTACGTACTAAGTTTTCAATTGAAGGGTCAGGCACCAACCCAGAACACAATGGGCACCACCACAAAAAAAAAAAAATCAAATACAGTGGTACCCCGGTTTACGATGGTCCCCAAACTCGCCCTTTTATGCAAGTTTATTTTTTTAAATGCTTTTATAAGTGTATTTTTGGGGGTCTAAAAGGACTAGTCTATTTTACATTATTCCATATGGGGATAAATTCGTTTGGTAATGGCACTTGAACAGCATTCTGGAACGAAAAAATATTGTAAACCGGGGTACCACTGTACAGCGGTACCTCTACTTATGAGCAGCTCCCAACTCGAACAATTGTGTAAGTGTATTTTTGTAGGTGCTTTTCTAAGTGTATTTTTGGGGGTCTGAAATGGATTAATCTAATTTTCATTATTTCTTATGGGAAAAAATTCCTTCGGTATCGACACTTGAATAGCCGTCTGGAACGAATTAAGCTCGTAACTCGAGGTACCACTGTATTCTAAATTCTTCATGGGAGACCCTTCAGTACAAACATTAGCTAGGTGAATTATGTAAATCTGGAGGTCTGACCATAATATGTAAAGAACATACTGAACATAAAGATTACATCATTCAAACATTTAAATTTACTCAATAGTATACAAATCTACTGTGCATACTATATATACAGGACACTTAATTCAAATATTAACACATCCTAAAGCTTTTCTTGGACAGCTGCAACAGAATGCATAGACAAAACAAGAAACAAATTTTTGATAGCCCACATGTTCAACTCAACTTGAGTAGAATCTCAAGGCAAATAGAAGGGACAAAAAATACAAATGCCAGAAAATTCTAAGTCCCAAATCTGCCAACCACTTCAAAAATAGTTAAAAAAAAGCATCTCAATTTGATGTAAATTTACAAAGATTACAATCAGTTTTCATACTCATGCTCTTATTCTCACCACTGTATGTCTATCCCAAATAATTAAAACTTAAACTGTCAATAGTATTTTATTAGAATGATTTCTCTTCATATTAAGCCTTTCCCTGTCCAGACCCCCAAAATTAATATTGCTTTAAGTGTCCACATTAAAAAAAAAAATCTTTTGAAATGGTAGAGAATCTTTTTCTGAAAGTAATGATGCTAAGAGAACAAAACTTGATTGAAAACCTACAGAATTATGCAGGTGCAAAATTGTTGGTGCATTCAATAAGGATGCCTTGGTGTAATAAGGATGCTGTCAATGTATTGCATCTAGTTGATGTTCAAGGACTTGTGTTTGAGAAAAAGCTCACTTTCAAGATGCTCCATACAGAGATTGGCGATTACTTTGTTATGAGATGAATCCATAGTGATGCCACATTTCTAACTGGACTTTCATTGTATAATTTGATGAATTCTTTCCAATTAAGCAGGAATTTAACTTTTATTAGAAAAGTGGATGGATATACCCACCAGTCTTAAATAAGTAATACAGCTTAGTGGTTCATTACCTCATTACATACTGTATTCAGTTTTTTTGCTAACCACCTCACAATTGAGAAATACAGATACCCATCCTGTAACTGAGAATACTAATGTAACAACTTACCTTTATGGAGATTAGGGTCTGCATTTTGTTGCAGCAGAAAGTCAGCCACCTTAGGTTTGCCACAAGAGCAAGCATACATCAAGCAAGTCCAGCCAGACTTTAGAATTTGATCAACAGCAATGCCTGAAAATGTAGAAAAATTATAGCAGTACTGGATATAAAATTTAATATGTATAGTATTAACAGATATGACTTAAGAATTCGTTATTTCAAATTCTGAGGGTGAAGTTTCATACAAGACTTTAAGAGTACACAGTACAGTAGTGTACATACTGTATAATGATATATTGACATGTTGTTACCTTGTTTAACTAAAGATTTTACCACAGGTAAATTTCCATGCATTGCCGCCATACGGAATTCGTCAAAGGGGAGTGAGTAACCCTCATGCATTCGCACTTGCCTCCATGATCTTTCCCCGCAAGATGCTGGACTATAACTTTTACGAGAGCTGCACAACAGTGTTGAACTGGATGCTGTTCAGAATAAAATACACAAATTGCTAATGAATACTCATTTTATAGTTAAAACTCGAACAATTATGTAAATGTATTATTGTAAGTGCTTTTGTAAGTGTATTTTTGGGGGTCTGAAATGGACGGCCAGTGTGTAAAAAAATAAATAATGTAAGCTCCAGGGAATAATAGTACCCGATAGTCTGCTGATAATTTACACAGCAGACTGGACCGATTATGGTTTTGCTATAGTGTATATAAAATATTGCAAATAGAGGGATACAAATAGGCTATGTCCACAGGGTCACAAATCCAGTACATATATATTTAATTTCAGTGATTAACTTGAACATTACTCACAATATAAGTCCAATGACATAGTGTTGTGTATACTATGTTAAATATATTGACTTGAGCAAAAAATTATTAAATAAATTATTATGGGCATAACAATTACAATACAGTATTTTAACTAATGCACATAAAAAAAAAGGAAGCCATTATAACAAGTGAAGACAAAGCTAAGTTGAAAGAGATTTATGTCAGTACTATCAGCTACTAAAACCATTTCAGTTTATAAAAGTTTAACACCCATAATCAAATTATTATTATAATAATAATTTGATTATGGAGGAGGGGCACAACACCCTTAGTAGTCATACAGCATTTGGGGAATGGGAGTGAACATTTAGGTTCGGTCCTCGGAAGGGAAGCATAGGTCCAATTCCTAACATCAAAAGCCCCTCACCAGTATCAAAGAACCTCTCTTGAGGGAACCCATAATCAAATAAGTACTGTAAGAGGCAAAGTGAAAAAATATGGAGGTACAGTGGACCCCCGAGTAATGTAAAAACTTCATTCCAGAAGCCTGCTCAAGTGCCATTACCGAACGAATTTACTCCCTTAAGAAAAAATGTCAAGTAGGTTAGTCCATTTCAGACCCCCAAAAATACACTTACAAAAGCACTTACAATATTATACTTACATAATTGTATGATTTCCGGGGTGTTCGTAACTCGGGGGTCCACTGTATATAAAATTATCATGTATGGCAGTCTGTAGCCCAGTGTCACACTATTTATGATGTAAAATCTGATGAAAGTTAATGAAACTGTTTCAGTGCATTTAATCAAGATAACTGCAGTATACAGAAGTGTTGAACAATCTTGAAACTGTTATATTTCCAACCATTTACAATGGACAATATTTTAGTAGCAATTTCTAAATTTTAAAACAAAGTGCTTATCAATGCTTTATCATTTTCCTGAAAGACTTACATTTCATATATCCACCATAATATCCAGAAGGGCTGTTAGCAAGCGCATGCACTGCATTCCCTGACTTTTCTCGTAATTCCCCATTACTGAGACTTCTGGTATCACTTCCATTTGATAAGGTAAGTGACACATTATGCTAAAAAAAAGAAAAAATATCACAATTAGCCACAAGTTATGTTCATTCATGTTTTTCCATCTTCTCTAACTCTGTACAGTGGAACCTCGGTTTTCATTTGCCCTGGTTTTCGTCAAATTCGGTTTTCAACGACTTTTTTTGTCAAAATTTTGTCCCAGTTTTCGTTCATCACCTTGGTTTTCGTCGGTCTGCCGTACCGAATGTGTCCGCCTGCCCGCGCCCACACAAAGCATCCCACGCATTCTGAGTCAGTCTGGCTTTGTTTCTCATTGAGTGAGCATTACCCTGCACGTTCATCCGAAACATTTCGTAATAATCCATTGTTTTTTGTGCTTTTTTATTGAGTGTGACTGCTAAATAAGCCACCATGGGGCCAAAGAAAGTTCCAAGTGCCAGCCCTTTGATAAAGAAGGCAAGAAACACGATAGAATTGTGTCTTTGGGGAAGTCCATGGGGTTGGATGTGAGTGGCCAGGATGTGGAAAACTTGGTGGACAACCACAGGGAAGAGCTAACCACTGAAGAGCTGCAACACCTTCAACTGGAACAGCAACAGATCACAGCTGAGGAAATTGCTTCAGAAGAGGAGGAAGAAAGAGGGAAGAATTTGCCTTCTTCAGTGATTAAGGACATGTGTGCAAAGTGGAGTGAGTTGCAAAGTTTTGTGGAGAAATATCACCCTAACAAAACTGTTGCAAGGCATGTCTGCAACATGTTCAATGACAATGCCTTGTCCCATTTTAGGCAAATCTTAAAGAGACGCCAGAAACAGACCTCTCTGGACAGATTTTTTGTGCGACAGGGGTCCAGTGCCAGTAAAAGAAAGAAGGGAAGTAACCCCGGATAGGGACTTGATACCTGAAGTCCTTATGGAGGGGGATTCCCCTTCCAACCAATAACCTCTCCTCCTCCCTCTCCCCTCCTCGCATCTTCCATACGCCAACAAGAGTCTTCAATAAAGGTAAAAGTGATATTAAATGTTCATTTATCCATTTCATTAGTCCTTTATACTTATTTCTCATTGTTTTCTGTATAGTTATTTTCTATAAAATGTATTTTTTGTTAATACTTTTGGGTGTCTGGAAGGGATTAATTGGATTTACATTATTTCTTATGGGAAATATTGCTTCAGTTTTTGTCGAATTCGGTTTTTGTCAGACTTTCTGGAATGAATTAAAAGACGAAAACCAAGGTTCTACTGTACACATCTAATAGGCAATATTAATCTGTTAAATGAAACATAATACAGTATGACTGCAGTTGCAAAATTTAACTAACTGCCATATATGAGTGTTCAACAAATAAACTTGAACAGTCAGAGGTTTGCAAGTTAGGGTGGTGTAGTCAAAACCAACTTTTACTTCATATAACGTATAAGTGTAGTATTATTCCACTATTCCAAATACAGTGCTCCACGACATGCAGCATTACAGATATAAATATCTAAAAAGACAAAAAAAATCAATACCCACTCCCTTTGAAGGTTAGGGGTAGGAATGTCAGTACAGTATAATAGTTGAAGGTAAAAAGGTTATTTAAAAGGGAGTCCGAAAAATGTCAAACCCAACAATGATTTTGAAACTATATGCTGAGTATATTGTACCGTGATTTAGTTCTAGTTGCCACTTTGTTAATTTTAATTTTTTTTTTGTGATAATACAATACTGCAACAGCAAAATCTCCGAGACCACACCTGTGATGAGTCTCTATTATGGCAACTAGAGTCTGGAGTCTTCGGCAGTTCACCATGCCTGCAAATTAAAGAAAATAGTTTTTACTAAAATAACTTAATTAAAACCTGATTTACATGATACAGTACCAACCTAATTAAGTAGAAGACTGCAAATCTAGTAGCTGTAGCTCACTGTAACACCTGTGTGCAATACAATGATGATAAATAAACACCTGATGAAATGGAAAGAGGCCAACCAGTCATCTGTGAGTGACCAACAGAGAAGGAAATGCATGGAAGCTGCTTCAAATGCCACCACTAACAATCCTGCAAAAAATCCAGATGTTTCAGTGTTTCCAGTCTTAGCCAACATATTACCCAAATTAGTATTGGCTGTCATGTGATACTAACTTACTGCCACCTGACCCACCACCACCCTTGCTACATGTTGTCTTTCTCAGGCCACTATACAAGACTCTTTTATATTACTCTATATTTGGACTGAAGAAGTCACTTTTGACAAAATATAGTAAAACTAGATAACTGCTATTCAATGCATTTTTGCCATAAATTATAGTTTGAATTATACAATATCGTTTTAGAGATATATTTTGTTGAGCAAATGGTAAAAAAAAGCTAACAAAATCCACTTAACCCAACTTAAAATAACCTAATGCAACTTAACCTTACTCTGCCATCGGTATTCACAAGTCTTTACATTCAGCCAGGCGAGCGACATGTTAATACTGTGTCCCTGACTGAATATTGTATTAAATGTAAACTAATGCCAGAGTTCCGCCGAGTAGCAGTCATAAACCTAGCCAAAGTTTCTTTTAAGAAATGTCCAGAACAAGAGACAAGTGTCTTCATCCACATATTTTACGGTTTTGCTAAATGTTAAAAAAAAGAGTAATTATATTATTCATGGAGAAGCTAAACGATTAAAGCTCATACAGTGCTTGGGGAATAAGAGGTAATCACATATGATTAGAGGAATGATGGTAACTCCTATTCCTTGGATCAAAAGCCCTTCACCAGCCTCGTGGAATTGTCCTTGAAGAGCATTCAAAAAGTAGGCACCAGACTTTGGCAGTGACGCCACAAGCTAACCGGCTGCGGTGTTAGGAAAAATTGGGTTAAACTGTTATGCAAAGTTAAGTTTATTTTGGTACAGGGGCACATAAGTACAATTATCATACATAGTAACATGTGTAAATTACCTATCATAACCCAAAAAAGTCGAAGTAACTTATATGTTGCTTTAATGTTGTTAGTATATTACTATTTCGTTTTTACGTTGTTTCAAGTTTAACACTTGGCACTGCGGATGAGTAGATGGTCCACTTACCTGTACAAGGTGGGCGTCATGTCGATTCTCTCCTCCCTTGACCTGCCTCTGAGCCTGAAGTACCTTCCCGTCACACCACTTTGCAGCTCCAGCTCCTCCTCATCCTCGTCAGAAGTGTCACTAAGTCCTGCTGGCATCATCTTGATGGTTCTTGGGCTTCAGCCAAACTGTGTCCTCCTGCCCAGTGCCCAACTCTATGTTTGTGTCTTGACGTCACGCCTCACGTCACACATTGCCTCTCAATTTTTTAAGTCTGTTATTCAGTTATCTCCACTACTCGGTACAGTCATCGGGAGAAGAAACCTCCAAGCAAACTTATGTATCCTGAAGATATTCAGGGTAATCGTGCATATCATTTCGTCCTTGGCAACGCTCTCGTCTCACACACTGAGTGTCCGTGGTTCAATTCCCGACATTACCTGGAGAGAGTTCCAGGGGTCAACGCCCGTGCGGCCCGGTCTGTGACCAGGCCTCATGTTGGATCAGGGCCTGATCAACCAGGCTGTTACTGTTGGCCGCACGCAGTCCAACGTACGAACCACAGCCTGGCTGGTCAGGTACAGACTTTAGGTGCCTGTCCAGTGCCTGCTTGAAGACAGCTAGGGGTTTATTGGTAATTCCCCTTATGTATGCTGGGAGGCAGTTGAACAGTCTTGGGCCCCTGACACTTATTGTGTTGTCTCTCAACGTGCTAGTGGCACCCCTGCTTTTCATTGGGGGGATGTTACATCGTCTGCCGAGTCTTTTGCTTTCGTAGGGAGTGACTCTCGTGTGCAAGTTTGGTACTAGTCCCTCTAGAATTTTCCACGTGTATATAATAATGTATCTCTCCCGCCTGCATTCCAGGGAGTACAGGTTTAGGAACTTCAAGCGTTCCCAGTAATTGAGGTGGTTTATCGCAGTTATGCGTGCCGTGAAGGTTCTCTGCACATTTTCTAGGTCAGCAATTTCACCTGCCTTGAAAGGTGCAGTTAGTGTGCAGCAATATTCCAGCCTAGATAGAACAAGCGACCTGAAAAGTGTCAACATGGGCTTGGCAACCCTGGTTTTGAAGGTTCTCATTATCCATCCTGTCATTTTTCTAGCAGATGCGATTGCTACAGTGTTATGGTCCTTGAAGGTGAGATCCTCTGACATGGTCACTCCCAGGTCTTTGACATTAGTTTTTCGGTCAATTGTGTGGTTGGAATTTGTTTTATACTCCGATGAGATTTTAATTTCCTCACGTTTTCCATATCTGAGTAATTGAAATTTCTCATCATTGAACTTCATATTGTTTTTGCAACCCATTTATAATAATAATAATATCTTTATTTACTACAAGTACATGTACATGGTATACAGGCCTAGCTGACATCAATGACATACTACTATATAGAAAGTCCCTTGTTATGCTGAGCATTTCGGGCAGATTAGGTCAGTGTCCCAGGATGCGACTCACACCAGTCGACTAACACCCAGGTACCCATTTTACTGATGGGGAACATAGACAACAGGTGTAAAGAAACACGCCCAATGTTTCTGCCCTGGCTGGGAATCGAACCCAGGCCCTCGCCGTGTGAAGCGAGAGCTTTAGCCACTAGACCACTAGAGCCCTTTAAGGATTTAAAGATTTGGTTGATATCTGCTTGGAGTCTTGAGGTGTCTTCAATGGAGGACACTGTCATGCAAATTCGGGTGTCATTTGCAAAGGAAGAAAGACACTGAGCTGTGGCTTACATCCCTGTCTATGTCAGATATGAAGATGAGGAACAGGACGGGAGCGAGTACTGTGCTTTGTGGAACAGAGCTTTTCACCGCAGCCGCCTCAGACTTTACTCTGTTTACTACTACTCCACTGCATCACTCTCCAGATCGTTCCACTTCCTGACAACTCTAAGACTGAAGAAATTCTTCCTAATATCCATGTGACTCATTTGAGTTTTCAACTTCCAGTTGTGGCTCCATGTTCCTGTGTCCCATCTCTGAAACATTCTGTCCCTGTCCACCTTGTCAATTCCTCTCAGTATTTTATACGTCGTTAACATGTTCCCCTTTCCTCCAGTGTCGTCAGGTTGAGTCCTTTAACCTCTCTTTGTAGGATATACCCCTTAACCCCGGGACTAGTTATGTTGCAAACCTTTGCATTTTTTCTAATTTCTTGACGTGCTTGACCAGGTGTGGGTTCCATACTGGTGCTCCATACTCCAATATAGGCCTGACGTACACGGTGTACAGTATCGTGAATGATTCCTTAGATGTCGAAATGCTATTCTTAGTTTGCCAGGCCACATGTCTATGGTGCATCCAACAAAATAAGCAGACTAGGATGTCACTACCGCCCGCCTCCGGCTGGGTTACAAGTATCTTTGGCAGGTTAAATCACCACCACCAGATGTAGATCAAACAAGATGTAAACTTTGCCAGTTGGATTATTGTCACACCCTGCGTCATTATGTACTGGAGTGCGATAAAATTAAGGAATTCAGAGACTACTCATTCAGAAATGTTCAAGATATGTCAAAGTATTTTATCCACAGTGGTATATTACAGACCATTCTGGAAAAATACCCTGACTTTGCTCCCTGTAAATAAAGCATTGACACGTGTGTGTGTGTGTGTGTATGTATATATGTGTGTATGTATATATGTGTGTATGTGTATGTGTGTATGTATATACATGTATGTGTACTCACCTAATTGTGGTTGCAGTGTATATGTATATGTGTGTGTGTGACCCAACAATTAAAATTTGCACCAATAACTCATTACAGTTGTGGCTGGGTGTAGACTAATAGATTGCTCATTGCTTTATAATTTGTTCATGAGTGCAACCATGTACAGACGTAAGTAAATTTACTTACATGATTCATTACCTTGTAACTAGTGAATTCATTACCATTGTACCTTGTTCAGCTATCAAAACTTTGGGGCCCAGTCTCTGGACCCTATATATACCTCTGTAATCTGCAAATACCTTTGTAACTTGTCATGATTGTGACCATCTGAGTTCATTACCTTTGTAACTTGCTCAGCTATCAAACTTTGAGGTCCAGTCCCTGGACCCATTATGTACCTCTGTAATCTTTTGACTACCGCCCACAGGATGGGTATGGGGTGCATAATAAAGATATCAAACTAGAGTTTGCCAGGCGCCCATATGTTGCAGCAGTTATATTTTTTGATGTGCGCCTCAGGAGCTGTGCTCGGTATGATACTCACCCCAAGATCCTTTTCCTTGAGTGAGGTTTGCAGCCTTTGCCCCTTTCCCTAGCGTGTACTCCGTCTGCAGTCTTCTTTGACCTTTCCCAATCTTCATGACTTTGCATTTGGTGGCGTTAAACTCCAGGAGACAATTGTTTGACCAGGCTTGCAGTCTGTCCAAATCCCTTTGTAATCCTCCCTGATCCTCGTTCGCTTGAATTCTCCGCATTAGATTCATATCGTCTGCAAACAGGAACACCTCTGAATCTATCTCTTCCGTCATGTCATTCACAAATACCAGAAACAGCACTGCATATATATATATATATATATATATATATATATATATATATATATATATATATATATATATATATATATATATATATATACATATATAAGGATGAGGATGAAAACATATACTGGAGCTAGAGAAGAGATGCAGCAGTTGAAGACATCGTCGCGAACTGTGGCCTCCCTTATGGGCCTTACCTACTTCTTCTGATGGGCCCCGCCCATATATAATGATGTCTTTAACTGCTGAAACTCCATCTCGCTCCATTATATAAATCCCCCATCCTCGTGCCTCTGTATGAGACGATAAAGGCTGAAGCACTGGCTAAACTTTCACAATAAAGATATCCAGGCCATTTCACATCTACCTCATTTATCAGTGCTCACTAGGATGTTTCTGAGAGTTCTGATCACCTTTTCTCAGGTGACAACTTTGAACTTTGACTTATGATTCTGAGAGTGTTGTAAACTGTGACCCAGCTGTGAAAAGGTTGGGAACATTAATCCAATATTATTTTAGATATTTTTAACTGCATATAATCAGCATGAATATTGTATATTTTGGCAACACTATACGCTTATTTTATGAGGACTTTTTTTTTTTTTACCTTTAGTGGTGGAATCCTTTTGGTGAAAGCCCATACTTAAATCCGACCTAGTTTTATTATTAATTTGAAACAAAAAACTCATGTGGGTCATTCAGCGTAATGAGTGGGGAAGGTTGGCTAATCTGTTAATAAAAGAAAAAGGGAAAACATAATATTTAGAATTATTATTGCATAAATTCTCCTCAAGGGAGGTTTCTTGATGCGGGTGAGGGGCTCTTCATCTAAGGAATTGGACCACAAGTCCAGCGCTTCCCAAATAAATGTCGTAGTAATAATAATAATACTGTTGCATAAACTGTACACAGAGCTGACTTATTCCATCACTGAAATTAACTGGTGTTAGAACGTTAATTTACACCATAAAGCAAAGATACAATTTGAAACATTTCATTAATAATTTTCCTTTGGGCATCAGCCATTTTTGCATTATGTTAATTTTTGTCATCACAGAAACTCGATTCCTAGTATTATAGATGAGTGGAACTAACTGCCAACCAGTGTTATTAAAGTGAACACTGCGTATCTTTAGCAATATGTTGGACAGTACATGAGTGGGAGCAACCCGAATGGGTGGGTGGTAGTAAAACCTCAACATGGACTAGTAGTCCTACTATTTTTTTTTATTAGGATTAAACCTTATCGACTACAAGAGTATCATTAAGTCTGTTATCCGTACATTACCAATCAAGGATACTTTATTTTCTAATATGGGGGTTTGAAGTAGACCTTAGATGAGATATACAGCCCTCCAAGTGTATATACACTGCTGCTCTCGGTGCATACTCGTCAAGAGAAATTACACAAAGTATCTACTGCGGTACCCCTTTATCATTATGCTTTTATCTTAGCTTATTAACTTTCTAGCGACTCCTTGCAATGATTTATTCTCAACTATGTATATGACATTGTGAACAATTACACATTTTCGTTGGCCCAGTATGTTTGTCTAAGTAAATATCCTATTTATGAATTGTTTTTATTTTTTTAGACTTTTATGTTATGAAAGATTATTGTGAGGAAACGGTAGCAGTACTAATAAAAAGCTAATTTATAAAATATAGGATTAAAGTTTGCTAGTGACATAATAATAAACCGGGTTTTGAGTATACCGCCACCAGCGAGCTTTATCAAGCAAGGGCAAACTATCTTAAAATAAGAAATAAGTCTTAATGCGATCAAAATAAGAGATTTGACGAAAACAGAATAAATACAAAATATTTAGCAAATATTAAGAGAAACTCTAATGATAATGATATTAGGTTTTCTCTGAGAGTTAAGTAAATGAGTTGAATGGCAACATGGTTCCAGTAATGGCGGAAGGCACAGGGGTGCAGTGCGTAAGAGAAAGATCACCAGAAAAGTTGCCCTGTGAAGAATGCCTTCTGCCTCCGTGAAATTGGAAAAACAAGGGTCTCAAGAGACCCTTGACCCCTTCCAGAAAGTAATGAGCCTCGTAGAGAAAAAGATTCGAAATCTAGAGAAGCGGAAGGTGAGTAGTAAGGGCGTAGGAATGAAGATGGAGGTGGGTTGGAGGGTGGTGTTGGGAACAAAGCGACGGCCATGTTAACTTGAAACGCTGCCATGTGCGTGTTTCCCGCTCGAAAACACCTGTCAAGTGGCTGCAGCTGGCTATCAGGCCTTACTTCCCGAGTCCCAACCTCTCTCCCTGTGATGAAATAATGCGCAGTGGCAGTGGAATGTGTTTATTTTGGTTGGGGGTGGAGACAGCATGGAGCGAGGACTGGTAGTGTGCAGTCACGGGACTTGCTCATCTCTATATATCTCACACACTACTCTTCTTTCTGTCCACACAGTCTCGCTTCTCTCGCATATCACGCTGCTCTGTTCTCTCGTCATGCTCCTTACTCGTTGAATAAATTGTGCAATTTCATTCAAGTACGGTTTACATTTTTTGTAACCATTGCATTTTGCGCGTAATGCTTGACTCTAGCTGTTTCATATTGTTTTATTAAGTGGCATGTGTCATACGCCTGCCTTAATGGAGTTACCAACTAAAATCTCTTGAGTTTTTTTTTATGGATCAGTTTTGTAGTGTTGAATAACCCATATGGGTTTGGCGCCTTTTTTGTGAATATTAATCTGGGTTCATTGATTAAATTACTAATGGATAATCCGACTTAGGTCGAGTTGGCATAAATGGGCAATATTATTACATTCATGGAGAGCATAAAACTGGTCATACACTGCCTGGGGAGGAATGGGAGTCATTCCGATTAAAGCAAAGAAGGGGGAACACATTAATTTCCTTGGATCAAGAGTCCCTCACTGACATGAAGGAACCTCCCTTGAGGGGAAAATGGGTCAGCAGGCCTGTTATGACTAAATTTGTTCCTATCTTTTAAGTGACTCCAATGGCTTGATTGGGTTTTTCTAGGTTAAATTACATTATACACTTCTTGTAAGTACATATATATATAATAATGGAGCACTGCAGTAGGCCATGTGGCCAGTGTTAGGTATACCCAGTTCCCACCCAACCACACCCACTCCTGTGCCTGGACAACTTATATTTAAAACTACAAAATGCTCTTGCATCAGTGATGCTATTAGGAAGTTTGTTCCACTCATCTACAACTCTTGCCACACCAGTACTTCCCTATATTCTTTCTCACTCAAAACTTGTCTTGGTTAAATGTTTTCAGCACCTTATTTATGTTTTCTTTTTTTCCTGTTTTCCATTTATACACTTCAGTCGTATCTCCCCAAATTCTACATCTTTCCACAGTGAGTATTCGGTGCTTTCAGTCTATCTTCATAGGAAAGGTTTTGGGCAATATGGACAAAATTTCCTTGCCCCAATTCAACACTTTCTTGAGTGAAATCCAAAATTGATGTGATTATGCAGGCAACATGCTGATCTGTTGTGGATGTTATTATCACCATATCCACAATAATTCAATAATGATGATACCTTGAATGACATGGTAGTGGTGGGCAGCTTGGTCACTGCCTTACCACCAACAACACTGACTCGTGCTACAACCACTATCTTCCATCACTTCCTCTGTCACTGTTTATTCTATGTTAGGTTAAGTGATGAAAGATAGAATAAACAGTGACAGAGGAAGTGATGGAAGATAGTGGTTGTAGCACGAGTCAGTGTTGTTGGTGGTAAGGCAGTGACCAAGCTGCCCACCACTACCATGTCATTCAAGGTATCATCATTATTGAATTATAGGTTAAGTGATGAGAGATGGTGGGATGGGCCTGGTGTGTGCTGGTGGTATTGGTGGTGAGGCTGTGACCAGTGACCAACCATTGCCGTTTTACATTATTATTATTCATTTTATTATTGCTTATGTGTCCATAGATAACAGTTTCCATAATAAGTAAGCTTGTTTCCTGCATAACCGCATCAATTTTGGGTGACTTCCATTAGGAAGTAGTGCTGAATTAGGGCAAGGGGATACGTGGGATCATCCTTCTCTATATATTTTCCAGCACATTTGTCCTATGATCTGGAGAAAAGAACTGAGATTTCTCTGAATTTATTTTTTTGTTTATGTACTTTATTCCTGGGACAGAACCCCATCAGCAGTACGTGTTAGCAACAACAAATCTCTATCCACAATTTGGGAAATGCACTGATGTGGAAATTAATGCAGTGAACTGCCAACCTGGCATGGATGACTGTTACTGGCACACATCACCCAGTAACACCACCATTCACTCTTTCATTACTTTCTCAATCCAAATCATGTGTTTTTGCCTTAACAGTATAATGAGAGTATCTTTATGTTATACACGTATATTAGATTTGGTTGGGTTCGTTAGATTGGGTTGGGTTACATTAAGTTTGGTTGAGTAACATCCAGTGAGCCTGGCCCATAGTCAGGCTCCGGGAGTAGTGAAACTCGAAACTCTTCAAAGGTATATCCAAATAAATTTTGGATGATTTAGTTCTCACTCATGTTGCAGTGAGACCCAGGAATTAAGTACACATTCACCTAAGTTTTTTAGGTAAATTACACAGACTAAAATATAACCACATGTGAAATATAACCAGGAAAGCTTGATCATAGCTTACAACATCCCAATAATTGAATCAGACCTATTAAAACCCACAAAACAGACTGGGAATTGCAGGGGGTCCCTATTCGTCCTCTGGAATATCGGCAAAAATAAAATATTTCTCTGAGATAAATTTCAAGTTACTTCCAGTCCTAAAGCCAATCAGAAATCATCTTTATTTTAATAAAATGTCCTTCATTCTATTAAATGATGCCAAGAAATAGCCAATAAAATCATAAATACCATCTGAGAGAACACCACAGTTGCCATTTTAAACCATAAAGTATAGGCATAGTAATGATGATAATACGTACTCGACTAGTATCTGACATAGTAGTATTGATTAATTAGATACTGTGCTGTGGTTAGAAGTTACTATGGGAACCTTGATATTTGTTCAGGAACAGTTACAGGACAATTTTTACTGTTGTCTCAACCCACTTAATAGTAAAAAGAGGCACAATATTGTGCAGTACTGCTGTCTTTGTTGGCTGTTCTGGGTCACATCAGGGGGGAAAGTACTGCAAATGCTGAGTAAGAGGTATCAGTGCAATTCAGTGTATCAAATAATAAAAACTTCTAAATATCTATTTCTTAGTTTTCCATTTTTTGTCATTCCAGTTAATCTTGCCCCTAGTCCTTCAAGCTATTTAAAAAGAGAGCTGTATCATTTTATGTATTTTTGTCTTTCAGAACAATTATTTCATTTTATTTTTTATTAACACATCGGTCGTCTCCCACCAAGGCAGGGTGGCTTGAAAAAAGAAAAACTTTCATCATCATTCACTCCATCACTATCTTGCCAGAGGTGCACTTACACTACAGTTATAAAACTGCAACATTAACACCCCTCCTTCAGAGTGCAGACACTGTACTTCCCATCTCCAGGACTCGAGTCCACCCTGCCGGTTTCCCTGAATCCCTTCATAAATGTTACCTTGCTCACACTCCAACAGCACGTCAAGTCCTAAAAATCATTTGTCTCCATTCACTCCTATCTAACACGCTCACACTTGCTTGCTGGAAGTCCAAGCCGCTCGCACACAAAACCTCCTTTACACCCTCCCTCCAACCTTTCCTAGGCCAACCCCTACCCCACCTTCCCTCCACTACAGATTTATACACTCGAAGTCATTCTATTTTGTTCCATGCTCTCTACATGTCCGAACCACCTCATCAACCCCTCCTCAGCCCTCTGGATAATAGTTTTGGTAATCCTGCATCTCCTAATTTCCAAATTACGAATTCTTTGCATTATATTCACACCACATTGCTCTCAGACATGACATCTCCACTGCCTCTAGCCTTCTCCTTGTTGCTACATTCACCACCCATGTTTCACACCCATACAAGAGTGTTGGTATAACTGTACTCTCATACATTCCCCTCTGCTTTCAGAACAAATTGGAGCAATATCGTGTTGACCTTCGAGCTGGTAAAGAACTAAATGAGGATCAGCAACAAGCTGTAGGAAACTATGATTGTGTCCTGGCAAACCTTGAATTGGTAAGAGAATTGAATCAACAATTTGCAAGTATCCAAACAGAACACAGTAAAATGTTGAAAAGGCAGATGAAAAAGGAACAGATAGAAAGACAGCAAGAGGAAATCAACAAAGTGAAGGAGATACTTAAAATCCAGGTACTGTATGTTTATTGATTTGATTGCTTAACTATATACGTATTTATACCAAGCATTTGTTTTTAATTGGTTTTTAAGGGGAATAAATATTTTGCTCCAGTTTTACATTTTGAGCTCATTTGTTGAAATAAGGGGTATTATCAAGTACATGTATAATTTTTTTCCTTTGAAGTAGATTTTGGGTTGATACACTAATAGAAATAGGGCTATTATGTTAATGGTATACAAAATCAAGTAGAGTAGGGCCCCACTTATACGGCAAGTTAGGTTCCAGGCTACTGCTGGAAAGCAGACATCGCCGGAAAGCAGAACGCTATTTTTTCCACTTACAAATGCATATAAATGCCAGATAACAAGTTTACACTAACATATATTAAGTTAGCCATAGAACTAGGCATTAAAAACAATAAGTAAAATACACACACAGTACACCCATTACTTACCTTAAAATATTTGTAGTTTTAATGTAGGGTGAGAGGTGAGTCATATTCATTTGTAGGAAGTCAGGTGTGGGAGGTATGGTCAGCCCACCCCACCCACACGTAATATACTACAACATTATTTAAAGCGCCCCAGAACGATAAAATATGTATACAGTGCATCCATTAATTACCTTAAAATATTTGTAGTCTTAATGTAGGGTGAGAGGTGAGTAAATGAGATAAAATGAATAAACAAGAGAGATAGAATGAGTACATGAGAGAGGAGAGACGTGGAGTATGTAAATAAACAGATACGTCTGGTTTTGGTTCATACACGTTTGTATTATATCATGATACAAACACTTTACATTGTGTACAAGTTTTCTCCACGTTGATACAGTAGAATAAATAAAGAGGAACATACTCATTCTCATGTAACACCATTTTTAGAAGAAATGACACTGAGTGAAGGCATACGAAAGAAATAATTTCTAGTTACTCCCCAATAATATTATAGTGTACACATTTTCACTGATGTTGGACTAGAGAAAGCGTCATTCTTGATGTCACTCCTACAAGTTGCCTGGCTACCACATCTCATATTTATTAATTTATTCTACTGTGGGGTGTATTTATCATGTTTATATGTTACGTAACGTGTTTCTTATATAATTTTGAAAAAAATATCGTAGATGGATTAATGGAAATGTCTATGTTAATGTAATATACAACATTTAATGCACCCAAGAGATTATTATTAATATTAATATTAATGATTTTAATGTGTACCAGCATGCCAGCACAGTGTGTAAGTATTCTATTTAGGTACAAGTACACATAAGTATAATTATCAGTGTACATATAAAATATGCAATAACTTGAAAACGCTTGAAATTTTGGAAAGTTTCCAGACATAATAGATGTTCTTACAGAGAATGTAAACAAACTGGGTGGGGCGCACCGTATTAGAAAGACAGGGGGAGCTGTATAGCGAGTTTTGATCATAATTTGAAATCGCCGTATTAGCAGAATGCCGTAAAGCGGAGCCCTACTGTAGATAAAAAAGACATGTGCAATACTTTGTACCTTTATTGTGTAGGCATTTTGCCATCTAATGGTTTTTATCATCCAATACTAAGAATAATTACTTGTGATGGTGGAAAATGTGTAATAACAATAATTTGAGGTAATCAGTCCCTCATCCTTGAAGATAATGTAAATTCCCTCCAGTAACATTTTGGAATCGTGGCACAGAGAACACTAACCTACTTCCTCTAGTGGGCTCTTGCCCACTTGTCATGCCGTTTCCAAACTACTTCATCTCTGGTATGTCTCTCCATTTTCAGACATGTACTTTTGACTCAAGGCTGAAAGACTGAATACCTATTAAGGCTGAGGGACTGATCACCTCAATCTACTTAGTGTCTTCCACTGTCTCCAGTAATTATTCTCTGTATTAGATTGATAAAGCCAGTGGTTGGCAAAATATCTCGCTATAGATAACCAAATATTAGAGATTGTACTCTTAGTTATACTGGTAATTATAGGGCCTAGATAAGATGATTATTTTGTTTGGATTGTTAACCTGTAGTGTCAGTAACCTGGATAATACAATAAAATCTGTGTCATTAGGGGAACTTATTTCCATGGGGTCTTTTAATCTTTTTACCTGCAGGACTGAGGAGACGACAATTGACAAACACCCAGGTACTTGTGTACTGCTAGGTAAATGGGTATCAGTTGTGAGGAAACTTGCCCAACTTTTCACCCATGCCAGGGAATGATCTCAGGTCCCTCATTGTGTGAGTTGAGGACTCTGTCAACAGAGCCATGAGCACCCTAGTGGAGCTACTGCAAATGAAATGGTTATAGTGACATAAAATATGTATAGTGCAGTTGATCCATCAAGTTAGTAGGGATTAGGGTCCTAGAGGTCCCTGTGAATCCAGAATCTGTGAATATCAGCAAGTTAGTATAATCAGTTTCATTTCTCCCCATTGAAAATCTCCTACCCACTTTTGCCTTGTTTTACTTAGAGCTAGGATATTCAACTTATTCTCATTTGTATCATTCACAATCATATTCTTAACTGTACTACAAATATTGATTTTTGTAATTTTTTTTCCAGGATGTTCTGCAACAAATGGGTCAAGAAGAAATACGTGCAGATTTCTTGGCAGGGACCAATGGTGCGGTACAAATGCCAGCTGAAAATCTTGATAGTCTTGATATATTGTACAAACTGGTCACTCCTACAAAAGCTGAGGGTCAGACAACGCAGGAATTCCAGGTATGTTTTTCAACATACAATAATTATGGTTGTGCCCCTGTTTGGTTATATCTTGTTTTCAGAGGGTCTGTGAATTTCATGAGGCCTTCTTTGCACTGACTTGAAGCTTACAAAAACTATATTTGTCCATAGACAGGAAAGCTTATTGTAAATGGACCATTTAGGTAGCCCCTCTAACAAGAAAAATTATTTGTTGACCCTCCCTCCAATGAGTGTTAAGTAATTTAATTTAAAACTTAATTTTTTTCATTTTTAATAATAAAAATAGTAATAAATCTACAGTTCTTACCTGTATACCAAAAAAATGTGAAACTGTGGGATACCTGGAAAAAATTGTGGGGAAAGATTTTTAAAATTCTTTTAGAATGAAATTATATTTTTCTGAAGCTCTGAGCTCATGGCAACTGACAGTGGCTTCAAAGCCACCTTATCTTTTATGGACAATGTACTGTGTATGTGCTTTACACATACACAGTACAGTGTACATTATTCCTATTTAGTTTAAATTTAATCTTATTTCTGTACAGACATAATTGACCTGTGCAAGGCAATTTAACGCTTAGTAATGTATTTACTGTTTTAACTTTCTTATTTATTGAAGAAACCAAATTAATTGCTTTAAACTACATTTGATGTGCTGATCATGATCTGAGTTTGTTTCGTCCCTCAAGTTTTTTTTTTAATCTTGCGATCAATATTTTGGATATTTAAGGATAAAGAACCACATGTTACTTTACAATCATAGGTATTATATTATGCATGGATATTTAACATGATGCAAGCAATAACCTTTGTCAATGTAAAAAAATATATATTTGTGCATAAAAATAAATTTCCAATCATACAAACATTTACATCCAAGTTTTCAGGCTTTTTCACTTATGTTCAGTATCACTTTCCTGTACCAGTATCCAGCAGGTTTTCTTGATATCTCTTCTCCATGATGGCTAAGTCTTGGTGAAATTGTTCACCATGTGGTTCTGTTTTACAGAAACTGTGTGTTCCAGCAAAACTTAAGTTCAGATTTGAATTTAGCATCCCAAAGCTAATTAGAAATACATTTTTAAACATGAACTGAAGTCTTTGTAAGTCTTTGTTGGCCAGTGTTTTTAGTTATGTTACAGATTTGTGACCTATGAAGGAAAGTTCCTTGATGCTGGTGAAGGACTTTGATTTAAGGAGTTTAACCTGTGCTCCAGTTCCTTTAATCAAGCCAGAATGTGTTTCATTTCCCTGGCACTGTATGACCCCTACAGGTTTAGTGCTTCCCCATGAGTTTAATAATACAAATTTGTGATTGGTATCATAATTTGTGCCTTGCAATTTTTTTTATTTTGGTGCAGTTTATTGCCACCTTTAGAATGGGTTATTAATACTTATTATTCATCATCTCACTTGGCAGGTTGAATTGAGGGTTGCAGCAGAGCACCTCATCTGGCTGATGGAAGGAAGGAGCAAAGATATTGCTAATACAACATACAAAGCACTGCTAAATGTTGTGGATGAAATTGCTAGTTGTTCCTATCCAGAGATAAAACTTGATGAAATTGAAGAGGAAGCTACAGCTGTCGAAAGTGTAATTATGCATTTAGTATATGTGACCATTAGCTAATATTGCTGTAGTACTGTATTTGGTAGTTTTTTGTATTGCATTTTCTATTTCTGTACTGTTTTGTTTACTTTTCATTGTTTTTTTTACAGTTGTTGGTTGTCTTCCTGTTTTTCTTTATTTGTTTGCTCTGTTTGAAATGCTCCGAGGAGGCAGGCTAGTGGCAGTAGAATTGTCATGTTCGAGTTTAATGTCTAGTGAATTATACAGAGAATAAGAATTAAGAAAAAGGTGTGGTGGTGTGAAAGGTATAGTTATAGAGTGCAGGGTTGAGTGGTTTGGTCATTTAGAAAGGCTGACCAAGAGGATAAATAAATTTGGAGTGTTTGGAAGGTGTTATAAATGTACAGGATATTCCAGGAAGTGTTGGAGGAAGGTGTTTGAGGTTATGAGTGGTAGGGGTTGAGAATCTTGCCAGCAGTGTGAGTTTGGAGTGATTAAAGTTGGTTTTGTGATGTGGTATGCTGTTGGAGTTTGAGCAAGGTAATATATCTGATGGATTTCATAGAGGCTATTTAACTGGACTTGGGTTCTGGAGATAGTGAGAACTGTGCTCTCTGAGGAAGTCTACCTGGAGGGCATTCCGAGGATCAACACCTCCCCTGGCCTGGTCCATGACCAGGCCTCCTGGTGGATCAGGGCCTGATCAAAGAGGCTGTTACTGCATTTTGGTTAAAAATTTGAATTATATGCTCTATGGAATGATAGCTAGGGAATGAAGTATAGTGAATATTTTCCTTCTTTGGTTTACCCTACTTTGGAAGGAATTGGCTATTGTATCAAAATTTTTTTGGTTTGTCACCTTGTATAATTATCAACTATCTTCAGTTTTAAATGATTTAAAGCACTAAAATATTTGGTAAAGCTTTCACATGTTATGCTGACCATCAAATAAGTGAAGTACATATCATTACTTGCATTGAGTAATAAAACTGAAAATACTTTATTGAGTCTTTATAAGAAAAGGAAAAAAACATGAAATAACAGACAACTACAAGGAAGAATTTAATAGTAGGCTATTATATGTTGGCATTGAGTGTTACCAAAGAAAAGTATTATCAGCAAAATAGAGGGAATATCCCCTTTACACTCTAAATAATAGTATTTTCAGGTGTGATCCAGGTCATTAATGAAGTGTATATCATAGAAGAAAAATTAATTCCCATCTTTCAGAGAACAAATTGGGATTTTTTTTTTTCAGTTTTAGCTGGAATTCCTTTGACTGCCTAGGTCATCCCATGTAAATTTTGGAAATCTGATGAGAAAGAAAGGGAGAGGTGACATGTACTGGAGGGCTTAGAATATGCTGCATCCTTCACTTGCACTGGTGATTGATAGTTTGCAATTTGGTGTTTGCCTTAAGAAAATCTACCTTGTTTTCATGCATGATATTTTGTAATGTTATTGCATTCTGGCATTTTTAGTTGATCAGGTTCAAATACAGATCTAGAGGTAAGTCTGTTAGTTTTTTTGTGACCTGATGTTATACAAACTAGACAAAACGTCAATTAGTAACAAAAATTGTGGATTTCAAACTTATAATAGTACTGTAATGTTACCTGGATATGTTAGTTCTGTCCCTAATTATATTATCTGTTGATGGCACAGTCTTTGACTGTGACATCAACAGATAATTAGGTATTTAGTGTCCATTAAAATAACTTGTATTTCACTCTGGCACTGTTGCCAAACTAGTTTTAATTTTTTTTATTTACTATTATATCACACCCTTGATAAAATATACATAGAAAAAAATGAAAGGTAATTTTGGACAGGAACAAAAATATGATACATTTCATTATAGATGAGGCAGGTTTGTGAACCTTTTTTAACTCTTAATTATAATACGTATTCCTTTTAAACTTGAAATTTGCGATAAATGTTCATATGGGAAAAAGTTTGAGATAGTAGTACTGGTTATTTAGATTAATGAAAAAGGAATACATGTTTTTAGTACAAAAGTACAGTATGTGCTTTTGGTTATTATATATAGAAAAGCTTATTTTAGTGGTTGAGTAACCTTATTAATATTTTAGGAATTAATAAACAGTAACACATTAGGATGGAATATAAAGAGCACTCATTGTATAGAAACTAAATTATTGTTTTCTTCCAGCAGGAGGAGGCTTCTGAATATACTAATGGTTTGATGGCTGAGGAGACTGAAGGCATTACCCCAGTTTTAGAGGTAGCTGTGGAGAGTCCTGTCACAGAAGGTCCACCTCCAGGCCTTGCTCCACCAACAGTAGCTCCTATGCTCTCCCCACCTTTACCTCAAGAGACTGCAGTTGTTTCTCCATCACAAGAGGCACTAGTAGCTGCTATGGCACAGATGACCACAGCAACTGTACCTGGAGCACCTCCACAGGGAGCAGGGTTGCCTCCTGCACCCACATATTTTACCCAGCCTCCCCCACAGCCAACACCCCAGCCTCCTCCACCTCCACAACAGGTTTCACAACCACCAACTCCACAGCAAGCACCTCTACAGCCTCCTCAACCACCACAACTTCAGCCTATATCCTTGAATGACTTGGTAACACCTGGAACTTTTGACTTCCTGCAGGAAAGCCAAGTTGCTCAGGAGCCTCCTACAGTTTATATGGATCCAGCTGTTGTATCTATAGGCAGTATTAAAACAGAATCTGCATCACAAAGATCTGTCTCGCCTGTTCCACAGCATCAAGTTGCTCCTATGGTTACACCCAATCTGGACCCATCGCATCCATCCAACATTCCTACTCAGACCTATACAAATCAGACATATAGTGTGGTTTCGTATTCTCAAGGAGTACCAGTTTATCCAAATAATACAGTAGTTGATAGCACACCAAATCCTCCTCCTCCAATTCCTTTGCCTCCACAGGCTAGACCACAGGAAAAGGTGGAGTTTAATCCAGAAGCTAGCCCCTGGACTGGGCAACAGGTGTCTGCACAACCAACTGCACAAGCTATTTCTACAGTATCACAGCAACCACAAGAGGATAACTGGGGAGGAGTCCAAGATGACCCTGTAAATGGTGGGGAAGACAAATGGGGTAGCGCAGAGTCTGGCAACTGGGGTGAATATGAAGAAAATCAAGTTGGTCCTGCTGCTGCTCCCACAAATGGTCATGGAGGAGATTATGAAAGGAGGGGTAGTTTCAGAAGTCGAAGTAGAGGATTTGGAGGTAGAGGAGGATTCCGAGGGGGTCGTGGTGGTTACCAAAATGGCCGTGGTGGTTATGGAGGATATGGAGGCTTTCGTGGTGGAATGGGAGGACCACGAGGTGGACGCAGATTCAGAGGGCAAGGCCCACGTGGAAACTTTAGAGGACGAGCAGGTGGATATCAGGGCCAGCGACAGCCCTATCCTCAACATCAGCAGCAGTAAAAGTAATGCAAGTATAAGCTGTGTGTGTGATGACAAAAGTTGCTACATGTGTATTGTGACACCTAGAAGTGTTTCACTTTATTGCACAACGTACTGACCTGGTACTACCTGTGATTAGGGTAGTACTTGAACTTAAGATTGTAAGCAGTGAACGGAGAGACAATATAGGGCATTCTTTACGGGACAATGTAAGTGTGATGAATGATAAAAGTGAAAAATTTGCCAAAAAAGAGAAGGAAAATACTAAAACTTGAGTTCTTCTGAACTCAGCCAAAAAAAAATAAATCTTAATTTCACTCTAAACTATTCCATGACTTGTCAAGTTATACAAAAGTTTTTTTTTCTATATAATTTTTATGGAAGCACTATTCCTGGAGTGTGGGGGAGGGGTGGAGGGTGCATTTATGCTCCCCTCTCTTCCAGGTGGACTTGGACCACTGTCACTCTTACACTATCAAGCTGTCAATGCTTCCAATACATTATCATTTACTGCACGCTGAGAGTTTCTATTACCCTTAAACCCATAAGATACTAAAGGGTGTATGGAGCCAAGTTGAAGCAAAGGTTGTGGAAATTCAAATTTTAAATATGGTTCAGACTGCTTCATGAATTCTTTACATCGAATCAAGTGGAACAAATAGTAAGATCTGAAATGAGGTAATGGAATAGATTATGAGAAGACCAAATGTACTTTATAACAGTAAGAAATTTAGATATTAAGTGAGATTGTTAGGGTGCTTTTATTCATTCTAACAATCTGAGGCTAGAAGTCTTTTTCTATTGTATATGCAGTGTTTTACCATTGATACTCTGCATGTAAGCAGGGTTTGTATTATATTTACCCACCCTTGCCTTATTTCATAATGGTCAGTAAGTATATATTTGTACATTGCAAATTTCAGGACTTGTGTTCGCAAGAAATTGTTCTAAATGGGACTCGAGAAAATATTGACTCCGAATAACATTCTGTGATTTTTTTGTTTATTTTCTTTTCCTCAATTATTTATAGTTAAGGTGATGAATAGAAATGTAACACACTTAAGCTGATACACTAATAAATATTTTTCTTCTCAGGTACAGTATTAGTTTTGCGTGTGTATATGTACATCATTAATGAGTGAAGCGTGTCACTTTAAAAATTGTCTTGTTTTGCATCTAAGAGAGAAGGGAGTATAAAATTTCTTTCACTTGCTGTGCTGATTTGTTATTGATCGAATAACTTGAAAATGTACCAGGGAATAGCTGCTTTTCACCCGTACCTCATGAATCGGTATTTAGATGTCAGAACATAATTTCGAAAACTAAGTAGTGAGAGGAAAAGCATATAGTATACTTAACTGACACTGCCAGTGATCTTAAGGTGCTGGGAAATATGCAGATAATCAGAAGCAAGAAGTAAGTTTTAAGAGAGAATGAAAATAGCCTCCCAATGGTGGTCAACTTGTAGTGGAGGGATTTGAGTGACCAAATTGCCTGGTTTAAGAATCCAGCAAGCCATTTTCATAAATGCAGAAATAGTTATTTTTTTGTCACCCTTGAAGGGGGTGTGGTGCCTTAATGTATATTAGAGAGGTTGTAGCCTTAATGTATATTAGAGAGGTTGTAGCCTTAATGTATATTAGAGAGGTTGTAGCCTTAATGTATATTAGAGAGGTTGTAGCCTTAATGTATATTAGAGAGGTTGTAGCCTTAATGTATATTAGAGAGGTTGTAGTTTGGTGGGTCATGTGCTATACTGGAAACTGAGAAATAAATAGCTGTATTTATATTCAGATATTTGGGAGTAGACATGTCAGCGGATGAGTTTATGAAGGACGAGGTTAACTATAGAATTTATGAAGGAAAAAAAGGATTGGTGCATTGAGGTATCTGTGGAGACAAAAACATCCATGGTGGCAAAGAAGGGAATGTATGAGAATATAGAGGTACCAGCACTTTTATGGGTTGTAAATGCTGCAGCAAGGAGGCTGGAGGCAGTGAGGTGTCGTGTCTAAGGGCAATGTGTGGTGTAAATATTATGCAGAGAATTCGTAGTGAAAATGAGGTGGTGTGGAGTTACTAAAAGTATTATTCAGAGGGCTAAAGAGGGGTTGTTGAGGTAGTTTGGTCATTTACAGAGGATGGAAAAAAATAGGATGACTTTGAGGGTATATAAATCTGTAGTGGAGGAGGGAGGGGTAGGGGGTGTTCCTAGGAAAGGATGGAGGGGGTAAAAGAGGTTTTGTGTGCAAGGGGCTTGGATGTGCAGCAGGTATGTGTGTGTGTGTGTGTTATAGGAGTGAATGGAGACTAATGGTTTTTGGGACCTGACGAGCTGTTTGAGTGTGAGCAAGGTAATATTTTGTGAAGAGATTCAGGGAAACCGGTTAGCCAGACTGAGTCCTGGAGGGGAAAGTACAATGAAATTTAAAGGAGGGGTTTGGGATATTGGCTGTTTGGAGTGACATCTAAACTGTCATATCTGGGTGCCTCTTCAAAGACAGTGATTGTGTGAATGATGGTGATTTTTTTTTTTTTGGGTGGGTGACCCAAAATCATATTTATGCACTTTCTGGCATGTACCATTTGTTTAATGCAGTCCCTAATAGATGCAGGTACTAACTGCCATACCGTATTTTAATCATTACTTATTTTATAACCAATAACTGATTACATCCCAGTCTCCAGGCACTGTATGACTGCAACAGCCTTAGCTGCTGCTTTCTAAATACAGTATTAATAATCTTCTTTCTTTCAACACGTCGGTCGTTTCCCACCGAAGCGGGGTGGCCGAAAAGGAAAAACGAGTTTCTCCTTTTACATTTAGTAATATATACAGGAGAAGGGGTTACTAGCCCCTTGCTCCCGGCATTTTAGTAGCCTCTTACGACACGCATGGCTTACGGAGGAAGAATTCTGTTCCACTTCCCCATGGAGAAGTATTAATAATATAGCCTATTATTATTACTTATATTTAGAGAAAGTGCTAAACCCATGGGAATGGGAGGGAATAAGGTTCAAGCCAAGGAAACTGAAAAGTCTAATTCCTAATAAAGCTAGTAAGTATGGGTCATTCATTGACAGAAAACTGCCATACTTCGATGGTTACTTATAACTTTGAAAAAGTTTGAATTCCCATGTTTAGCACACAAAAGATCCTATACTAGCATATGGTTTAGCACTTTTTTTTATAATAATAATATACTTAATATACTAGGCATACTTTGTAGCCTTAGAATTTTATATATAGATTTCATGTTTATGAACAGCTGTCTTCTCATAGTCAACTGGCAGTGTGTGTATTATTGACAGTAAAAACCTGTCAATGGATTTCAGCAATTTTGACCCCCACAAAAAATGGCTAAACACTATCAGACAAAATGGTGAGAAGTCTGTAATTCTGCATTTTGTTCATAGTGGTAGTGTCTGGTCTTATGGGACAAGCCTGTTAACTACGTTTGTCCAGTATGGACAAATAAAGAGCTTTACAGCTCTTCACTCGAAATTCCCCTCAAGGGAGGTTCCTTGACACTGGTGAGGTCTTGATCTAGAGAATTGGATCTGTGCTCTGGTTCCCTGAATTGAGCCTGAATACCTTCCATCCCATCCCCACATGTGCTGTATAATCCTACAGGTTTAGCGCGCTCCCGTGATTATAATAATAATAATTCACTCGAAATTAAAGTTATTCAGTCACCACTATTGATCATGGCAGTTTACATATCTGAAAAGGTAAGCAAAATTATTGTAAATTACATACAGTACTATAGTATTATTATTACGATCAGAACTAAGCATTAAACCCTTAAGGGTCACAGTGCTCATAAGTGTACTATAAAATTACAGTACTATACAACAGACCAGGGGGAGGGGCTTACCTGTCCTTAGCAAAATCTAACATTTGTACCCAATTTCAAGCTGGTGCTGGCCATGATACCAACTAAAATCATCACTTTCAGTAATATGTCTTCCATTCTATCAAATGACAGAGAAATGGCCAATAAAACCATCCTGAAAAACAAATCACTATTTTAAAGCAAACCTGAGGTCAGTTTTGCTTTTCCCCATCATGCACCATGTGGGGGCAGGATCTTTTTGTATATTGTACACACTGCACAGACCCATTCTCTCATATCTAGGCCAAAACCTACCACTTGTAGCTTAGCTTGCTGTATAACCCCTGTGGTTTAGCGCTTCTATTTGATTATAATAATATTGTAGCTTAGCTGAGCTAACGAGGCAGATATACCCGAAGAACTCTGGTATCGTTAAAGGTTGTGTGACAACCACACTCCTGATCTTCACTTCATCCTAACCTTTACACATCACTCAATACTGCACTGTATTACCCTTTTGTGTTTAGCACTTAATTGGATTCTAATAAAGGTCAGGATTAATTTAAAGTATTCTTGCAAAATGTATATTTTGGCAGTTTCCTGTAAAAGTTACTTCAGGCATTCAATCTTATCATTTTTAAGCACTAAATCATCATGGTCATACAGCATTGTAATGGTGTGTGTGTGTACAAACTATGGGGGTTAACAAGCATTCAATCTAATATTAATTTATTTTTATCTTTTATAAACACTATGCTGTATCCCACAGTATAGATAAATATATCAAGATACAAAAATAAACAAAACATTACACAGATTGTTAAGCAACACAAAATCCTATTACAGTTTAATGTGTAGCTCAAACATGAATGAAATTTAATTTTTAATGCTCTTTGGAAAAAAAGAACCTAAATTTGTAATTAGGATTTCCCCCACCCTTTTGTACTAAACTATTTCAGAGGTTAGTTGTCTACTGATCCTTCATGAATGATTGCACGAGCTAGATTGTTTGATAGTGCCAGTCTGAGGTCTATTTCTTTTTCTAAAAATGCTGAGCTAGTTGCTTCATTTTCCAGGGAACTCTGCTTTCCTCTGTTGAAAAATAAAATGCAAGTGTAAAAGCATTTTTTTTTTTAGCAATGGGCATATTTTTTATACAGCATATTAGTGAATATATTTGAATTTTGTTTTACATTAAAAGGAATAGGAGATAAAATCAACTATGAACATTGGCATTGACCATTTACAGGATCAGTAATTTCCTGTTTGCCTTGAAATAATGTCAAGCTTGATTCTTTAGACCACCGAGGTAGGGTGACCCAAAAAGAAAGAAAATAGTTCTTTCATCATCATTCAACACTTTCACCATCACTCATACATAATCACTGTCTTTGCAGAGGTGCTCAGATACAACAGTTTGGAAATCCCTCCAAACTGCCAATATCCCAAACCCCTCTGCACAAATTACTTTAGGGCTTTGTGATGATAAATCATTTTTGTTAATAAGTACAGTAAACATGACAAAATAATAAGCAAAGGGAGTGCTAACTTATGGGAAAGGTTTGAAGGATGAACCCTTAGGGATTATACAGCACCTGTGGAAAGGGGGGGGGGGGAGTGATGGCAAGCATTCAGGCTAAATTTGGGGAACTGGAGAACAGATCCAATTCCCTAGATCAAGAAACTCTCACAAGCATCAAGGAGCCTCCCTTGAGGGGTAAACACGTGAAAGGAAGTCATAGTTAATGTAATAAATCAGTTAAACAATGTGTCTGTATTAGAAGCAGGACTTTCTGAAAGAAGGGCAGGCAGGGTGATTACTTCAGAGGTCAGTCATAAAATCTATGTTAGCCTTTGATAAGCAGAACAATTAAGATATCTTATTGTCATCTTGATCTAATAATTCACCATTGCCTTGTGCCCCTCTACAAAATGTCCCAAGTAAATGAGAATAGTATATTCAACACACAATATTTGGAATGCTGCTTCCTACTAATGAAAGGAGGTAGGCCAATAGTGCAATTATGGCTTGACTGATAACAGCTCACTAACTCTGAAAATAGTAAAAGGAATTCCTGTGGAAGATTTGAAGGTTTTGAATAATGGAACATGCAGATTATTATAATCAATACTAAGTGCTAAACCCACCAGGGTAGGATGTGTGAACTGTCTAATATGATCTGAAACTAGCAAGGATGAAGAGTATAACAGAGGTAGAGTTTGTAGGGGTGGTGAGGAGTGCTAAGGGAAGTATAATCAAAAGTTGGTGTAACAAATCTGTATACTGTGTAATAAATCTGTTGCTGTTGTGAAATAAATCGGTTGCTGTCAAAGAGGGAGTGTGTCAAAAGCGGAGCTGTCAGCAAGGAGGGAAGATATAGTAAGGGTTTTAGAGTGGTGACGACGTCGGAGGTAAATTCTGCATGCTTGTTGATAGACAGGACAGTCCAATAGAATATGGCAAACTGAAATTAGAACCTGACAATTTGCAGAGTGGAACTGGGCGCTTCTCCATGAGATACCCATGAGTGAGACGTGTGCACCCAATGCGAAGACGGGAAAGCATAGTCTCCCAACCATGACATCGATGATAAGAAGACCAGGATCCTGAACTCAGCTTGATAGAATGTAATTTGTTATGAATCAATTCAGACCAATATTGTTGCCGACGATTGCGAAGGTGGCTAGAGATTACAGCAAAAGTCTGAGAATGGAATACCTCTACATGAAACTGGAAGGTCCTGTACTGCTGACTGCACAGCAGTCCACCTGCTCATTGTCCTGAACATCAACATGATCAGGAAGGGAACATGCAGAGCTTGCAAGTCTGTTACCTGAAAAACAATGTCCAGGGACCTAATGAAAGCAAGTGTTGAATGCAAATTAGAATGGCATACAAACCATACCACGGGTGGGGTTCGAACCCGCGGTCACAGTCTCTCAAAACTCCAGACCGTCGCGTTAGAATGGCATGTTAGGAATCAAAGCTCTGGATCACTTGTGATGCACTTATAAAGTCTGGCTTCTTGCATCTTGTTTGTAATCTTCCCTCAACGTTTAATTCCACGAGGTATTCAAAGTTGGGTACTGTATGGTTGCTGACACCCAGGTGGTTCTCGTATTCTATTTGTGGTAAACACTAGGTCCAGCTTTACTTTCACATTCTCTTTCTGTCATATTCTTAATATGCTGGCACAAAGTTTTCCCTGTTTACTCCATCAGTTTAGCCCTCCATGTTTCTGGTACCCAATGTGGGTCCCAGTTCTCCCAATCTATTTCTTTGTGGACGAAATAATCCATGATAAGTAACTTTTCCTTCGTCTTGTGCACACTCCTATCTGCTTCAGTTATGTCAACTATTGCTTTGTTGTTTTCATATTCCTGCCACGGTCACCTATTGTTAAGTGGTGGACTGTATATTGCTGTAAGTACTATTATAGGTCCCCCCGGTATATATTTAGCCCACTATGAAGTCACATGCCTCTTCTCTATTTGTCTCACCTCTTTAAAACTCCACAGATTTCTAATTAGGAGCCCCACTTTTCCACCTCCCTAACTTTCAGTTTTTGCTATCACTTGATATCCAGCTGGAAAAATCGCATCTGATATATCGATCAGCTTTATCTCTGTGATGGTTATGATGTCTGGATTTGCCTCAGCCATTCATTCTTTCATCTAGTCACTCTTGCTGAATAACCCATCTGCATTGGTGCACCACAATCTTAGCTTACATTCCCTTATCACACACGGGTTTGCATTGTCTACTCACCCAACAGTAGTGTGGGAGGTAGGGCTGGGGTTGGTGTGTGGCCAGGCGTAGGATTTTATGTGGTGGAAGGGGCATGGGTGAGGAGTTGGAGTTAGTGTTGCTGGGAAAATGGGGGGGGGGGTGGCCCAGAGTTGGGCCAACCGAGAAATAGGTTAGGGTTGCATCTTGAGGAGTTCTGCGAGTTTGAGTGCTCCCTCCTCTTGGCCCCAATGTCTGTTATTCTCCATGCTTGACAGGTCTTCACATACACAATTAGTTGTTCTCCCTCTGTTAGTGTCTGTCCTAATCCACATAGACACTTGTATTGTCATGTGGTCTTTAGCCATACTTTTCACTGTAATATCCTGTCCTAAGGAATATGGAACCAGAAAGTTAATTTTATCAAACACTGCTTGCCTTGGGAGAATCTTCCAATCCTCTGAAAATTTGGCACCTGTGTAATCTCCTACTGTCCTGCAATGGACGCTATTATCGATATAACCTCATGTTCCTCATCTTTCTATCTCCTACTACCCAGGCCTCCTTCAGCTTCATAAAGTCTGTAGACCATCAATGCTCTTCCCCTCTTTTCTTCCCATTGTTTTTTTCTTCCAGATATCTGTCAGTTTTTACTATTTCCTTTGCAGTCTCTTATCACCTCCCTACCTTCAGTGACAGTGCACAGATGTTGAAAAACAGATAAAAAAGGAATCCTTTGTGTTCTTTGGTAAATGGAATAATTAAGAAAAAGGTGTTTTACTGTCAACGAAACTTGACAAGCTGCACAGATAGTGGAATGAGTCACACCTTCAACACTTGATTTTTAAAAAAGAAAGACAACTGTGAAATTTTCACTTCAAGGGTAAGGCTTCTTCAGACCAGAACCAATTAAAGAGATGTAACAGGAAGTGAAGTGCCAAAACATGTAAGTGTGGAAGCATGGGAAGATGTAGTATATCATCAAGCCCAGTTGCTGTTACTTGACAATACTAAAGTAATTTTAAAAGCAGTTGCAATTTTTAATTATTTTCATCAGGAAAAGGTCTGAACTCACAGTGGTCATATAGCAGTTGGGAAATGGAAGGCGTTCAGGTTTGATCCAATGAAGGGAAAGTAAGTCTAGTTCCTTAAATCAAGAGCCCTTATCAGCATCAAGGAGCAAACTCAAAAATTAAATAATTTCATTAATTTATTATTAATCGTGTATGTCTTTGAAATCAGTTTGGAGGTACTGTACCTTTTACTGGCATGATTGTGGAGGTTATGTAAGCAATACATCAATTCGTATGTTTGTTCAGCAGATATTACAGGCTCTTCACTCTTCAGTAATGGCAAAGCATCTAAAAGTAACACTGGCCAGAAGCTGAAAATGTAAATAGAATGTAAATCTTCCACTAAAATTGTACACATCTATAACAGTCCCTCCCAATTCAGGGTAGAACAGGTACAGGATGCATACATGTTTAATTCTTACTAGTAATATAGGGAAACAATGTGCTGAATGAGCTTTTATTAGGGCTATGTTTTGCTTGTGGCTTGATAGGCATGAGCAAAACATAGCCCCCCGTAAAAGCTTGTTCTACATATTGTCCCTATGCCTCAAAAACAGGTATATAAGAATAAGTAAATTAAATCATAAAATGAGTGCATTCTATGATTTACAAAGCACTAGAGCTGTTCTGTTATTTAATACTTTTTATATAAAAAGTTACAGCATTATTAATCTGCTACTATTATTACTTATTTTCCTTTTAATTTTTTTTTTTTTTTTTTTTTTTCAACAAGTCGGCCGTCTCCCACCGAGGCAGGGTGACCCAAAAAGAAAGAAAATCCCCAAAAAGAAAAAACTTTCATCATCATTCAACACTTTCACCACACTCATACATAATCACTGTCTTTGCAGAGGAGCTCAGATACGACAGCTGAGAAAAGTCCCTCCCAGCTGTCACTATCTCAGACCCCTCCTTTAAAGTGCAGGCATTGTACTTCCCATTTCCAGGACTCAAGTCCAACTAAATCAATTAACTGGTTTCCTGAATCCCTTCACACAATGTTACCCTGCTCACACTCCAACAGATCGTCATGTCCCAAAACCATTCGTCTCCATTCACTCCTATCTAACACGCTCACACATGCTTGCTGGAAGTCCAAGCCCTCGCCCACAAAACCTCCTTTACCCCTTCCCTCCAACCTTTTCTAGGACGACCCCTACCCCGCCTTCCTTCCCCTACAGATTTATACGCTCTCCAAGTCATTCTACTTTGATCCATTCTCTCTAAATGACCAAACCACCTCAACAACCCCTCTTCAGCCCTCTGACAAATACTTTTAGTAACTCCACACCTTTTCCTAATTTCCACATTCCGAATTTTCTGCATAATATTTACACCACACATTGCCCTTAGACAGGACATCTCCACTGCCTCCAGCCTCCTCCTCGCTGCAGCATTTGCAACCCATGCTTCACACCCATATAAGAGTGTTGGTACCACTATACTTTCGTACATTCCTTTTAATATTTTCATTAATATAGAGTACAGTAGCACTGCTGTATCCGCGGGTTCGGTTTCCACGGTTTACTGTAGCCCGAAAATAACCCTTAATTTTGCTTAATAATGGCACCAAAGTGCAAAAGTAGTGATGATGGCAGTTCTTGAAAGCCTAAGAGAAGCGCTGAAGTGCTTCCCATCAGTGAAAACTGTTAATTCTCCACTTATTGTGAGTAATTTATCAATTAAACTTTTATCATAGGTATGTATGTAAACAATAAATGACATATACGTATAGGGTTCGCTACTATCCGCGGTTTCAGGTATCCGTGGCAGGTCTTGGAACATATCCCCTGTGGATACAGGGCCCTATTGTACTTTGTAATCAAAATGTGTGTCAACACTGCAACCACATACGGCTGTATAGCTTCTCAAATTACCTTAATACCACATTACAACATTATTATTATTTTTTAACACCGGCCATCTCCAAGGCAGGGTAACCTGAAAAAGAAGAAACACTTTCACCATCACTCACCCCATTATTGTCTTGCCAGAGGCGTGCTGATACTACAGTTTAGATGCCCCTCCAAACGGCAAATAACCCCAACCGTCCTTTAGAGTGCAGACACCATATTTCACATCTCCACAACTCGAGTCCGGCTAACCAGTTTCTCTGAACCCCTTCACATATGTTACATTGCTCACACTCCCACAGTTCGTAAAGTCCCCAAAAAACATTTGCCTCCAGTCATTCCTAGTGAACACACACACCTGCTGGATTTCTAAGCCCCTTGCACACAAAACCTCCTTTACCCCCCTTCCCCAACCTTTCCCAGAGCAACCCCTACCCAGTCTTCTCTCCACGAAAGATTTATACACCCTCCTAGACATCCTATTTTGTTCCAGCCTCTCTAATGTCAAAACTTCCTTAACATCCCTTCCTCAGACCTCTGGATAATACTTTTAGTAACCTCCTCCAAATCTCCAAGCTACGAATTTCTGCATAATATTTTCACCACATATTGCCCTCAGACATCACTGCCTTCAGGCTCCTCTTCACTGCAACATTCACAACCCATGCTTCACACCCTTATAAGAGCGTTGATACTGCTATACTCTCATACATTCCCCTTTTTGCTTCTTTGTCTCCACAGGGAAAATACATTAGAAAATTCTAGTCCTTATGGAATATCATATTTTGCAAAAGGGAACTACAGTATTTAATGAAGTATTCAAGTGTTGAGTAAAAGGTACCCCTGTACCTAATAAGGCTAATTAAAAAAAAACTCACATTGAAAATTCTATAATAAATACTTTTGCAGCTTCCAAACATCACAGGTGCCTCAGGAGTGTAACTCCTGTGATTGAGATTTCAATTTGTGCCAAAAAGTACTCATTTACTCCCACTTTTTTGAAAACTCACTATTCAGGGGCCAGCTTGGAGGAGATTAATGACACAAGTAGTACTGCTGCATCTTTGAAGTTACCATCTTGATACATCATGTGAAATTCTCTGTATTTACCTGTTTTTGTGATTTAAAAAATTCAAATTAATGGTATGCTGGTGCTTATAAGTAAAATTCCTTAAAATGCCCCACAGGAAGATGCAAACATTGTGATTACAAGAACTAGATTTGGGTAATGATTTTCATTGATAAATAAGAACTTAGATTGGAATAAAATTCATATTGTTATAATGTATTGTACTTTCAATTATTAAAACACAGGCCAGTTTTGAAAAGCATGACATTCCTTTCAACAAAGCCATAAAATTTGTGAAAGTACTGGACAAACTAGCCTGAAATGCAGATTTCACCATTAAAAGTATGCAAGTACTGTATATGTACACTTTTTTTATACTTCTTTCTTTCTTTCTTTCAACACGTCGGCCGTTTCCCACCGAAGCGGGGTGGCCCAAAAGGAAAAACGAAAGTTTCTCCTTTTACATATAGTAATATATACAGGAGAAGGGGGTTACTAGCCCCTTGCTCCCGGCATTTTAGTCGCCTCTTACGACACGCATGGCTTACGGAGGAAGAATTCTGTTCCACTTCCCCATGGAGATTTTTTTATACTACCTAAACTTAAATTTTTAGAACTTACCTACTTGCTAAAGAACTGAGTAAGTTTTTAAATTTATCAATACTATTCATGTTATCACTTCCATACATTTTCATATACTATTGTCCCAAATGCAAACCTAGAAATGTGAGTGTGTCAGAGAGAAGCATGGCTGGTCCAAGGTCATCTAACAGTTGGGAAGACTCGAATCTGCCTTCCACTACGTACTTCTGTAGTATCTGGAAACATTAACATGAATGGTTTTTAAAGGCTAATCTCTAATCTCTCAAAAATTATATCTAATATTAAGTACATTTAATATAGAAGAAAATTGATACTAAATCTTTATGACAGAAAGCTGATTGAAATTAAGTGAAATACTTATTTAGTAATTTATACAGGAGAAGGGGTTACTAGTCCCTTGTTCCTGACACTAAATGCCTTCTATGACATGTGGGTAAAAACATCTTATCAATGAGAGATCAAAGGAGAATAGCCAGGAAGGAGACAGTAACTCAAATAACCACACATTACAACAGTGGTATGCAGATCATTATCTCTGAATGCATATGTCAAACCTTGAAGTGGATGGGCTACAGCAGCAGATCTTCACACCTGTCAGCTAAGAATAGCAAACTGAGGCTACAGTAGGCACAGGTTTTCCAAAAGTGGACAGTTAAAGTTTGGAAAAACATCACCTGGCATGACAAACTGTAACTTCTGCTGGTACATGCAGATGGTAGGGTCAGAATTTGGGGTAAACGTTTGGGATGTGGTGGAACGGGAGATTCGCAGCATGAATGTGCAGATGTGACAAATGGTTTTGAAAACTGACAAGTTGGAGATTAAGACACAAAGCAGAAAGTTGTAAGGAGAAGAGGAGTTTGAGGTAATCAGTCCCTCGGCCTGGAGTCGATGTGTTCAGTCCATCAATCTTGTAGAAAGTACAGCAAAGGGTCGTAGAAGTGGCTTGTATACTGTAGTCAGGTGAGGCGAAGCAGGAGGAGGCAGGGCCAAAGTGGTACCATCCACTAGTCGAAGTAGGTCTTCGTCCAAAGGTTGGACTGATGAAGCCACTGTGTGGCGAAACGTTTCTTCAATAAAGATTCCCATATGTTGCTTAAGTGTCTTAATCTCCAACTTGTCGGTTTTCAAAACCATTTGTCACATCTGTCAGACACTGCAACATCATGAGATCTTGATACAAACGAATTCTTCAACACTTGTCCAACCTTTGGACGAAGACCTACTTCGACTAGTGGATGGTACCACTATAACCCCGCCTCCTCCTACTTCGCCTCACCTGACTACAGTATATAAGCCACTTCTACGGCCCTATGCTGTACTTTCTACAAGATTGATGGAGTGAACACATTGACTCCAGGCCGAGGGACTGATTACCTCAAACTCCTCCTCTCCTTACAACTTTCTGCTTTGTACTGGACTGATGAAGCCACTGTGTGGCAAAACGTTTCTTCAATAAAGATTCCCATATGTTGCTAAATGTCTTAATCTCCTCCACGAATGTGCAGCTGACAAATCTCCAGCAAACATGTGATGCTATCAATTTCTAAAGAATGTTTCCAGAACCTTGTTGAATCCATGCCACGAAGAATTCAGGTTCTTCTAGGGGCAAAGGGGGCCTTATCCAGTACTAGAAGGGTGTACCTAATAAAGTGGCCACTGAGTTTATCTGGATACCCATTTTAGTACTTACCAAAAAAAAAAAAAAAAAAAAAAGTTAATTCATGCAAAACATTTTTAAAATGTGTGGAATCCTGGTAAAACTGGAGATAAACACTTAAAATTGGAAAATAATGCACAAAAATTGTAAGCTTGAAAAAAATGGAGGATGACAAATTGTTATAATACAGTACAAAAAAGGAACTGAAGTAAATATCAGTCAGCATAATATACCTGGTGAGCAAGATGTGAAGTAAAGGCAGCATCACGTGATCGTACTCCCCACCAGATAGCAGAGCCTAAACGTCCTTGAGATAGTGCACGGCGACCCATTACCCGACATACACCAACAACTAAAAACAAAAATACAAAGTACATTGCTCTACAATGTAATATAAAAACATTTTAAGCAGAAATTTTAAATTGAGTAATTATAGCATATTAGTGAGAAAAGTGCATGCCACCACTCACTGAGGTAGAAAGGGAATTAGCTCTCCTGCAGAGAGGTTGCTCCTAGTGTTAGAGTACCTCACTGCTCTTCTTGAGTGAAATAATTATGAATAATACAGCATATGGAGACAGTATTAAATCCATAGGGGTCATACAACACTAACAGAAATGGGAGGTATTTGGATTCAATAAACTATTTGTGAAGAAATACTTCCAAGTACCTCTTGTGATTCAGTTGAATCTTTCATTTGTCTCCTTGTTGTACATACTTTCTTGTAAAGTCTGTCCTTATTAACCCTCTCAGGGTCGAAGAATTAAAAAAAAAAAAAAAAAAATCTTATGAAATGATGGCAAATCTTTTTCTGAAATTAATGAAACCAAAAGTACGAACTTTGATGGGAAACTTACGGAATTATGCTCTCACAAAGTTAGCGGTCTCGGCAATACTTATGCATCAGCAATTTCACCCAATTTGCCCCCTATTTTTGGCCAATTCCATTGTTCCAGTCAACCAAACTCATAGCTATATCACTGGTATTCCTTCTATTCTATCGATTGAGTACAGCATCTCTTCACTTAATGACGGAGTTCTGTTCCTAAGACCACGTCGGTAATCGAATTCATCGCTAAGCAAGGAGCATACTATAATGGTAGTGGGTTTGTCAACCATTTTTGATATTGTTTTAATTAATGTCATCCGTTTCAGACCCCCAAAAATACACTTACAAAAGCACTTACATAAATACACTTACATAACTGTTCGAATTTTGAGCTGTTCGTATCCCAAGGTACCACTGTATATTGATATAGGTTATAGAGCAGTTCATTTTAACATACATTATTAGATACATACATAATTAGTATATATTTAAATGTTTATACAGTAGTATACTGTATATTGTAATAAACAGAATAGAGGAAATCAGCTCTAATATACTACATTATTTAGGTATGCATACTGGTCAGAGAGTCCGTCGTAAGTCCGAGTCGTCGGTAAATGACTACTGTATGTTGCTAAGTGAGGAGAGGCTGTACAAGAAACTGCCCATTTACCTATTTCAGGTACCCAATAAAGTGATCAGATATTGGTAATTTGGCCAATTTCACACAAAATTAAACAATTGCCAATTTAAAAATATGGTCTAGAATAAACAATGTAGACATTCCTAGCACTGAAAAAAACATTTCTTTTGTTCCTCAGTCACGTTTCCAGGCCCCTCTTATATTACACTTGCTTTTCATTTTGAATTTTTATTCACACAAAGAATAGAAGATTTACAGTTACGTCAACTATTGCATTATTGTAATAATTGTATAAATAATGTCAGTGCATTCCTAAATGTGTATTAGACTGGCTAGTTGGACGCGTATTGTGTACTCAGGAATATCGGCAAAAATCAAACATTTCCGGTATTTTGAGCTCAATTTCAAGCTACTTTCAGCCTTGAAACCAATCAAAATCATCTCTGTTTCTGTAATATATCTTCCATTGTATCACATGAGACCAAGAAACCGAGAATACAACCATAAAAAGCATGCGAAAATACACCGCAAAGTCACTGTTTTAAACCAAAAACATGGTCAGTTTTTTTTCGTCATTATGCATTGTGTGCTGCAGGATTTTTTTATATGATGCACACTTACCATATAGACCCATTCTCTCCTATCTAGGCCCAAATTTACTCCTCACCAGCTGTCTCCCACCTCAGTGGGAGACAGCTGGTGTGTTAAAAAAAATTATTAATGTATTTCCTGTGTGTATTTATAAAATGCCTCATTAAGGTATTGGTTAAAATGATTTGAAGTTATTAATAATTGCTGTATTTTCATCTTTACAGTGCAAAAGGCATTTTTGCTGCAAGCAAAAATTTTCAGTATTCAAAATACAAAAACAATAGTAGTACCTGAATTACACGGGAAATAAATCATTATGTTCATCTACCCCGGAATTATAAAATAATATTGCAAGTGCACTTACCAACACTATCAAAATTTCTATCACTGGCCATTTGTATAATTTTGTGTGCACGGGAATCATCGGTGAGTGGGAGCCTTTGAAGCACCGTCTGTGACATGGCAATACCTGAGGGTCCAAGATGATCCAAGTACAAGATCCCAATCTGCCACAAGCTGCAGTGGCTGACTAAAACACTAACATAGTCCAGCAGAAGGGATTCTCGCAGCTCGGGCAAAAATCTGTTTTTCACATGGAGAAAACCTAATATTAATAGATAATAATTAAAATGAAATATTTTATGATTGCAATACTGATGCAGTTATGAAGTTAGAAAAAGCATATAAATGGGAAGATAGGGAAGGAATGTGGTGGATGTTGCAAATGTATGAAATAGGTAGTGCATTACAGCCTCTCCACACTTAGCGACTTACTCGTTTACTAACGCCTCGGACTCACGAGGGGCTCTCTGACCAGAATTCATACCTAAATAATGTATATTAGAGCTGATTTCCTCTAGTCTGTTTATTTCAATATACAGTACACCACTGTATACACATTTAAAAATATACCAGAAATGTTATAAATGGTGCAAAGGTGACATTAAAACAATATTAAAGATGGTTGCCACAAACTCACTACCATTATAGTATGCTCCTCAGTTAGTGACGAATTCGTTTAATGACATGGTATTAGGAACGTAACTCCGTTGTTAAGTGAGGAGAGGCTTTGCTAAAAGTGGTAAAGAGTTTTTATGTGGATAGCAAAGCTCAGGTTAGGGTATGTAGCAAAGCAGGTACTATATCCCAGTAAAAGTAGGCCTTGGACAAGGAATGTGTGATGTCACTGTGGCTATTTAACATATTTTTAGATGGGATTATAAAAGAAGTGAATGTTAGGATGTTGGGAAGAGGTGATGTATGGGATTACAGCATAATGAGTCTGATACAAAGTGGGAGTTATCACAGCTGTTCTCTACTGATGACACGCCTTTAGGAAGATTCCAAAATGAAACAGCAAAGGTTGGTGAAGGAATTTGAGATGGTATATTTGTGAAAGAATGAAATTAAAAGTAAATATGGAAAGAAGCAGAGTGATGAGAGTAACAAAAAATCTACAGTGAAGGACTGCATATCAGATTGGAAGGAAAACGTATGAAGTGAGTACATGTATTCATACACAGGAGAGCCCCTCTTTATAGTGTTTCGCTAATGCATCAGTTTTCAATTATACTCATTCTTCATATATTTAGACTTCCTACAATAAATATATTCATTGCTCACTATGAGCTAAGGGTGAAAATATTCTAAGGTGAGTAATGTGCGAACTGTATATGCATTTTTTAGACCTTGCTCTATTTCTCACTTAATATATGATAGTGTAAACATGTTATCAGGCTTTTATATGCATTTGAAAGTGAAAAAAGTCTATGATTCACTTCACAGCGATTTTAGCTTTACAGCAGTAACCAGGAACTTAACCTGCTGTATAAGCAGGACCCTCCTGTATTTGGGAGTGAACATGTCGGCAGATGGGTCCATGAAAGATGAGGTAAACCATGGATAAAAAAGGAAATTATTTTTTTTTTGGAAAGATAGAAATTTAACTTTAGAAGCACAGGGAATTTACCAAAGCATAGTGGTGTCAATGCTTCTACTTTATATGGGTATAAGTCATGGGTTTTAAACACTGAAGTGAGGGAGAGGCTGGAGGCAGTGGATATGTCATGTTTGAGAGCAATGTGTGGCGTGAATATTATGCACAGAATTTGAAAAGTAGAAATTCAAAGATGGAGGGCTGAGGAGGGGTTGTTGAGGTGGTTTGGGCATTGAGAGAGGATGGAGCAAAATAAGATGATCAAAAGCCTGTACAAACCTGGAGTGGAAGGAAGGTGTAGGTCATGTCAAGAAGGGTTGGAGGGAGGGGTAAAGGAGGTTTTGAGTGCTAGGGATTTGAGCATCCAACAGGCTTGTGTAAGTGTATTAGATACAAGTGTGTGAAGATGAGTGGGTTTTATGGCTTTATGTGCTGTTTGAGTATGAGCAAGGTAATACAACCTCTCCTCACTTAACGACAGAGTTCTGTTCTAAGACCATGTTGTTAAACGAATTCGTCGCTAAGTGAGGAGCATACTATAATGATAGTGAGTTTGTGTCAACCATCTTTGATATTTTTTTAATATCACCTTTGCACAATTTATAACATTTCTGGTATATTTTTCAATGTTTATACAGTAGTATACTGTATATTGAAATAAACAGCATAGAGGAAATCGGCTCTAATATACATTATTTAGGTATGAATACTTCTCCATGGGGAAGTGGAACAGAATTCTTCCTCCGTAAGCCATGCGTGTTGTAAGAGTCGACTAAAATGCCGGGAGCAAGAGGCTAGTAACCCCTTCTCCTGTATACATTACTAAAGTTAAAAAGAGAAACTTTTGTTTTTCTCTTTGGGCCACCCCGCCTTGGTGGGAAGCGGCCAATTTGTTGAAAGAAGTATACTGTATATTGAAATAAACAGCATAGAGGAAATCGGCTCTAATATACATTATTTAAGTATGAATACTTCTCCATGGGGAAGTGGAACAGAATTCTTCCTCCGTAAGCCATGCGTGTCGTAAGAGGCGACTAAAATGCCGGGAGCAAGGGGCTAGTAACCCCTTCTCCTGAATATATTACTAAATGTAAAAGGAGAAACTTCGTTTTTCCTTTTGGGCCACCCTGCCTCGGTGGGAAATGGCCAACGTGTTGAAAGAAAGAAGAAAGGTATGAATACTGGTCAGAGAGCCTGTCGTAAGTCCGAGGCGTCAGTAAATGAGTACGTCGCTAAGTGAGGAGATGCTGTATATGTGAAGAGATTCAGGGAAACTGGTTAGCCAGACTTGAGTCCTGGAAGTGGGAAGTACAGTGCATGCACTCTGAAGGGGTTGGATGTTACAGTTTGGAGGGTCATTTGAACTGGGAGGGCTGTACACTTTTGGTAAGACAGCTATTGAATGAATGATGGTTAATGTGTTGACTTTTCAGGTTTCAGGTTATGCTACTTCAATGGGAGATGGCCAGTGTATTAGAAAAAATCCCATTGTATTCAAGTAGGAAATTCTATGATACTGTATAGGGTAAATAGACAGCTCTTCAATATTTTAAAATTATATTGTTTAGTTTAATTGAAAAAAAATTATGAGTAATATAAATAATAATTACATTTTTCATTATTTCACTACATTTCTCTGTGAAACTTACTTTTGATCTGTTTTCTGCCCCATAGTATGACACAACAAATCAGTGACGTGGGCAGTAAACCAAGTATTGTCCAAGACTTGCTGGCATTCCTTGATTACCTAAAATACATAAATTTTATGAACAATGAAGAAAATAAAAGGTATTTTAATGTTTAAAATGATCTTATTCCAGCTGAAACAGTAGTAATTTCCTGAGACAATCACAGGGCTGTGAAAAGTAAAACTACATCCTATAAATCAATTAGTCCTTAGTTAGTCTTTACTTGAAATGAATAAATTTTATACTGCCATTACATTATTGAACTTAAATGCTATTACTAATATGGTACAGTATTACTGTTTGTAACTTTTGTTTATCCTGTAACAAGCAGGTGAAGACACTTGTTTTACTAAAGGGTATATGAATTAGAATTGTCTTATGCAAGGGCAGAGAAGAACAGAATCTACTAGAAGAGAAGAAGCAGAGGTGAGTGTGTAAGAAGTAATAGTATAAAAGCTAATTTAAAAGAAAAGGCTTGGATATGGTTAATTCTTGAAGTATATTTAAAATATACTCAATAGCTGGTGTTCAATAATAAAAAACTGGATGTTCTTGTTTTTTCTTTATCAGGAAATGGCATACTGATATGACTCTCAGTTATACATTGACACATTGCAGTGATTTCTCCAGAGTCATCTTCTTCTTTGTGATTCGCCGGTATAATCACCCGGCCTGGGTCTTTTCCAAGAGGTGGCCTGGCCTTGGCTTCCTGTCGTGGGAGCGTCTCAGACCAATGTCTGCCATGGGAGGAGGTACAAGTACCTCCTCATCTTCTGGGACTAGCTGTCCCCAGGCCTAGTCCCATTTCCCTCCCCCACGGGGCTTGGAGGGAGAAGCTAGGCACCTTGGCCTGCCACAAACCCCACCAACACTGGGCACGAAGGGTGTGGCAGCTGCATAGCAGCAGACGATGTCAGGAGGTGCAAAGGCAGCAAGTACTGCAGGATCCTTTTGGAGCCACACCCCAGCTTTGGGCATTAACCCCGAGTGCTGGGGAAGCTCAAGCTCTTGCTGTGTGTTGCTGCTGCTACTACTTCACTCTCTGTCCAGAGTCATCACTGTATAAAAGTAGAGCCACTCTTGGAATATAATTGAGGCTCAATAATTCCGATCCTATGGCTGGGGGTGAGTGATTTAAATCTTTATGGCTGGTGCTTGGTGATCCTGGCCCTATGGCTGCAGTTTGATGATCCTGGCTCTATGGCTGGGGCTCAGTGATTCTGACCCTGTGGCTGGGACTCAGTGATCCTGGCCCCATGGCAGGGGCTCAGTGATTCTGACCCTGTGGTAGGCTCAGTAATATTGAAAACACAAGCTATGATCATGAAATTCAAGGCTTTTTGCTGTATCTCTAAGAGGGGTAAAGATAAAAATATTCTTTTATATTGACCCAATTATTATGAACCCACATAATTCATATTCATTCAGTATCCATTTCACTATCTTGCAATTTGTATTGAAGAATCATAAAAGTATATTCTGTTACAAAAAAAATTGTACCAATCATTACAAATACAAATTTCTAGGATAAGACAAGAGAAACATCACTGATGAACAACAAATACTGTAACTGAAAAGTAACCTTACTTGATGAATATCTGCTTCCATAGCAGCAAGTAAGACATGATCCAATGGTGTTGTACTCTGTTCTCCACCTACACATGCAATAGCATCCTGTGCAGCACTGTGCAAACGGAAGAGCTTCACTGTAGGACAGGTGAACAGTAAGGTAGAGACCATTAGATGATACCAAGTGTCCATCAAGTCAATCAAGTTATTAATAGTTTTCTGGTCTCCACAAAGTATCTGAAATGACAAATGAATTTTAGTGTTACTGAAGTTTTCATTTTAAATTAGACTAATGTAAAGTTAATTTGAAAAATTGAGTTCAATTTATCACTGGTATCTAATTTTTCCACCAAAATTAGGTGGACACAGCAGAATGAGGACATTCACTGTACTGAGGACTATCTTCAGCTTAAATACCTACCTCTATTTTTTAACACATTGACCCTTTCTCACCGAGGCAGGGTGACCCGAAAAGAAACACTTTCATTATCACTCACTCCATCACTGTCTTGCCAGAGGCATGCCAATACTACAGTATAGGCATGTATCTTTTATATTCATATTTACAAGAATCCAAACTAAACCTACAAATGCTCTGCAATGTGGTGACTGAGGGAGGGGTTTGGGATATTGGCAGTTAGGAGAGACTTCTAAACTGTCATATCTGAGTGCCTCTGCAAAGACAGTGATTATGTATGAGTGATGGTGAAAGTGTTGAATGATGAACATTTTTTCTTTCTTTTTGGGTTTTTCTTTCCTTTTGGGTAACCCTGCCTCGGTGGGAAACGGCCAACGTGTTAACCCTTTGGGGGTCGACAGGCCTTCTCAGGAAAGTGTTCCTGGGGTCGAAAATTTTTTGGAAAATTTTTTTTTTTTTTTATGAAATGATAGAGAATCTTTTTCCGATCATAACGCCACCAAAATTATGAAATTTGATCGAAAACTAACGAAATTATGCTTTCGCGAAGTTATCAGTATCTATGACACTGACGCATTGGCGATTTCACCCACTTTGAGCCCTATTTTCGACAAATTCCAATGTGTCAGTCTCCTAAAATTATAGCTATTTCGCTAGAACTACATTTCTTCTATCGAATGACTAGAAGAAACTGCCTATTTACCAATTTCATCTACCCAAAATAGTGGTCAGAAAATGGCAATTGTCCAATTTCACACAAATTTCAAACGATGCCAATTTCAAAATAGGGTCCAGAGTAAACAAGGCAGACATTCCTGGCACTAAAATAACATGTTCTCTATTCATTAGCCATGTCTCCAGGCCCATGTTCCATTACTTTTGCTTTCCATTTTGAATTTTTATTCTCACAAAAATAGATTTACTGTTATGTATACAACTGCATCATTGTAAAAATGGTATAAATAATATCAGAGCACTTGTGCATGAATATAAGACTCGCAAGTTGATGTGTATTGGACGCATGGTGTGATTTGTTTACTCTTGAACATCGTCAAAAATCGAACATTTTCGCTATTTTGAGCTCAATTTCAAGGTACTTGTCATTGTCATACCAATCAAAATCATCTCTATTTCTGTAATATATCTTCCATTCTATCAAATGAGACCAAGAAAACGAGAATACATCAATAAATACCATACGAAAATCGACTGCAAAGTCGCTGTTTTAATCGAAAAAAATGGTCAGTTTTTTTCTCTCATTATGCAGTGTGTACTGCAGGATTTTTTTTATACTGCGCACACTGACCACACAGACCCATTCTTTCATATGTATGCCTACCAGACGTTTTCTGCTTAAATTGAGGCCGCTAGAATTTGGGCGTACTAGTACGGCAAAACCCCTGCTCGTAAAACGTACTAGTACGGCACCGACCCCGAAAGGGTTAAAAAAACAAAATAATTAGGAACACAATAAAGAGCACGAGACTGATGAGGAACAGAATAGATCGAGAGACTGAATATGGAACAGAATTGAGATTGGTAATGAGGAGAGTAGAGCGAATGTGTGGTTTGCCTCGAGTAAATAACAGTGATAAATATAGTATTGGGATTTGATATGCTGTTGAAGTGTGAACAAAATATCTGCGAAAGGATTCCGGGAAATAAGTAATGGAGCCAGATTCCTAGTTCTGTAAATGAGAAGTGGTTTCAGGTGAATTCACTCCTGGTAGTTTCATTTAATGTGCATTTCACTCCTACTAGCTCAATTTGATAAGGGAAGTGATAGGGGTGGTCACAGTCCCTTAAGTCATTCCATATTGCTGAGTTAATTTAATAATTCAGTAAAGTACCTGACTGTCCAATACACATCCCACTCAAACTTAAGTAATTACTGTACAATTAGAGCATACACTGTACAATAAAACTGGGCCAGGTAAAACTAGCTACTGAACTAACGAAAACTTTGTTAATACGTACTTAGTACAGTACATAAACATAGAGGAACATTACAGTAGGCTAACTGGCTCATGCTACTTACACCTAACTATAGTCAAGATATTAGCTTCAATGCTATACTCATTAAATTTTAATTATTTGTTCCTCCTCTCAATAGTACCTCATTTTCTGTTAACATACATCTCAGAATTCTCACCCAGTTGCCTCCTCACTGAATTCCTCACTACATCTTTCACATCTCATTCTTAATTTCAACATTTTATAAAGCATGCAACTGATTTCTCTCCATTTATTGAGACATGAGCAGCACTTTCCATTCTTCTTTAATTTAACTTATTTTTCAGTTTATCTTGAAATTCAATATTTACATTCCTGTTACAATGCTTACTAGCTATCACTCTTACATATTGTACATAAGTTTGTTCATTCTAAGCCTCTGGTAGTTTTGGTTCAAGATTTAATATATTATTTCTCATTAATTAGCAGAATGATAAAAGCAGTCTCTAAGAAATTTTCCATTCTCAGCATCTTAGAGGCTATACTGCTGGAATCCCAGCATTTTTGGCACTTATTATACTTGGTTGAATCATGACATAGCCAACAAGTGGTTAAGAAGACACATGTACCTCATAAAGCCTTTTGTTGGTGAAACAGTGTACTAATAAAGGTCTCCTTTTGCTGTGTGCCTTTTTAAACACTGATTAAAAAAAAAAAAACAAGTAATTTCTGAGCATCATACATTCCTCCAGTGTCAATCTTTTCACATCTACCTGCCTTCTAAGATTTATGAAATAAAGCAAACAGAAAAGATGCTTCCTAAGCTCTCAAGACTTGCAAACTGAATATGAGTTCTAAAGGATTTTTCAATACAGTACGTATGTGGCAATTTATATTCAAAGTTACCAACAGAAACAAAATGAATGGAAGCAGAAAATAATAATAAATAAATACTGTTTGGAGACAAAGACATTACTTTGCAAACTGTTTGCAGTTGGTGGCATGTAGAGTAGTGTCCCTCTTGTAAGCGTCGTTCACATTCACTTTGCCAGTGCTGCCAGCGTACTGTAAACTCTGCAACTGAAACTCCACCATACACCTGTGGGAAAAAGTACAGTTGGTAGAATAATTATTATACGATTTGGCATCTCAAGTCCTTAGTTCAATTCTCAATGAAGAGGAAAGTTTACTTTTGTGAATTCAAAACTGAAACCCCAACACATAGCAAGTCCTGTCAGGAAAAGACGGGGTGGGCCTTGATGCTGGTGAAGGGCACTTTATCAAAGAAAATAAAGCTACCCTTCACTTCTTCAAATCAAATCTGATTTCCTCCTATTTCCCAGGCACTGTATGACCCTAATGGGTTTAGTGCTTCCCATGAATATAATAATAATGCAAAAAAGTAGTTTCAGAAAGGTTATGTTGCCTAACAACTCCATACAAGAAACACTACATACAATCTCAACTTTTGCCCAGCACCTGATGTGGCTAATATGATCATCTTTCAGCACTACTAATATATCAATATTGTCCATTTTTCTTTTACTTGATAGAGCTTCTTGTAAGTGAAATTTCATAATAAAAGGTATGTATTCTTTTCCTATACATATGTTTATTTTAACACTTGTCAGCTCTCAAGTTTTATCTCAATGAGGTAACAATTTCTAGAGTATAACTAGAGTAGGCTTCATATATATATGCATATGTGTAAACTCATCACATAGAATATGAGAAAGCTCACCATAAATTATTGCATTTAACAGACTACTGAAATACACAAGAATTACTCGCATAACATAGTACAGTGGACCCCCAGTTATCAGCCATAATTCATTCCAGAATGCTGTTTGAGTGCCGTTACCAAACGAATTTGTTCCCATAAGGACAAATGTAAATTTGATTAGTCCATTTAGACCCCCGAAAATATACTTACAAAAGCACTTACAAAAATACACTTACATAATTGTTCGAGTTAGGAGCAGTACGAAATCTGGGGGTCCACTGTATTTCATACAATTACTTTTCGTCTTAATGCACTACCTCAACCTCCTCATCTTCCACCTTTCTCTGCACTGGACTGAAGAAGCTACTGGCTGGCAAAACATTTCCAGAATAAAGATGCCCAAATATTGCACAAGTGTCTCATTTATCAACTTGTCAGTTTTCAAAACCATTTATTCATACTGTCAGACACAGCAACATCTTGGGATGGTGATGCAAGGAATCCTTCAAAATTTGTCTAACCTATAGGCACAACGTACTTCCACTAGTGGGTTTCTTCACTGGTGACTGCTCTTCACTGCTCCACCTCATCTGTCAGAAATATTTAAGCCCAATCTCTGTGAATATACTGCACTTTTATCAAGATTGATGGACTGAACACTTCAACTCCAGGCTGAGGGACTGATTATCTTAAACTCCTCTTCATCATCTTCCACCTTTTCCTGCACTGGACTGAAGAAGCCACTGGCTGGGGAAACGTTTCCAGAATAAAGATGCCCAAATGTTGCACAAGTGTCTCGTTTATCAACTTGTCAGTTTACTAAACCATTTATTCATACTCTGGGGTATCATCTGACAAGAAATTAGAGATCTGTTGAAAATTTTACACTGTGCATACTGTTGTTAAATAGGAAATGGGTGATTTAACAGAGCTACAGATGAAAACTATGATCATATATTTACCTGATAGAATGGCATCTTTCGCAGCAATTCATCTATTGAGAGGAAAGGGTCAGTGTCAGCAATGGGATGATTCGACAGCATGTGACGAGCATCTTCCATTCTTCCCTGAAGCACTGATCCATACACCTAAAATAGCAAATATAAATTTAAGACAAAAGCTTATATTTCTGGATTATAGATTATGACAACTTTACTGTGAAATATATTTAAAGCAAGAAAAAGTTTCACCAGATAATCATGAGAAGTAAGAGGAATCAACTAGAATTTGAACACACAATTGTAAGAGTAACTAACCGTAGCTATTATAATTGTATCAAAACTGTAACTAAAGAAACTTCAAAACCCATGTACTATGTTTCAAAAAAAAATTAATTTTCATAAAGCCTAAGCACCTTTCTTTGCAGTGAAATAACACAATGATTGATCAAAAAACAAAACAAAACAAGATGACGTGTAGTATACAAAACATATATGAAGGTAGGAGAGGAAGGCAGAGATGAGCAGATTTGGTACTTCACAACTAACCCACAAATTAAGAAATGTTACAAGACAATGAACGTTTTGGTCCCTCATCTTTAAAACAACTGGTTCTTAATGAAGGAAACATGATCTTTTTTTTTTTTTACTCAATGGCCATCTCCTGCCAAGGCAGGGGGACCCAAGGAAAACACATTTACTATCATTCGTTCCATTGCTGTCTTGCCAGAGGCGAGTTGACACCCTCTGACTGCTGCACCCCCACACCTTCAAAGTGCAGGCATTCCTCTAAACCCAATATTATCAAATACCCTGATCTTACTGGTTAATTGATTAATTGTTATTCATCTGGAAAGAAATATATATGTACTCAAATATTCTATAGACATCTTTCCTGTCTAGTGAAAGATTTTAATAATACAATCAGTACTCATTATGAGTTATTAAAAAATTCTTTACAAATCGAAGACATTTAAATGACACCCTATCTTTTTGAAAAGCTCAGGGACATTTTATTTTTCCAAAGAAATTGAAAGATTTCAAGAATACTTGGCTATTCTAATTACACAAGAAAAATACCAATTTTATCAGACAAATATGAGTCACTATGCTGCCACTGAACATGCATAAAAAATAAACCTAAAATACGAACCTAACATGTGCACAAAAAAATTTCAGAAAAAATCAATAATTTAATAAATCAATATAAAAAAAACATGGAAAAGATAGCTTCCTTTGCCTTGGCTGTAAGCACTGGTAGTTCCAGTCATCACTGATGTGAGCTTCCATTTCCCTTTTCACACTGTATGTAGTTTTATTAATTTTGCTCCTTTGCAAACAAAGAAATACTGGCACAAAAGCTGAGAGCAATGAAACACATATGGTATACAGCATAATGCAGGGGTAACATTTACTGATAAAACTCATCAAAAAATTGTACCTAGGTTTTTTTAACACACTAACCATCTCCCACAAAGGTAGGGTGACCCAAAAAAGAAAAAACTTTCACCATCACTCATTCTATCACCGTTTTCCCAGTGGGGCGCAGACATTGCAACTCAGATGCCCCTCCAAATTGCAAACAGTAGTTTGATTGCCTCCCATCAAGTGACTGAACATTACTACAATTGAAATGGCACGTGGGAGGGGTAATGATGATTCCACTTTAAAAAAGTCATTAATTTACAAGTATGAAGAAGACTGATGTGGGAGGAGGAGCATATGTAAACACTTTTTCCTCCTCTAATACAAATGAAAAATCCTGAACATTACTTACAGCCTCCCAGTATGCTGAATGCTGGTGTGGATGATCCGACTCCATAACTTCATTTTTCTTCTCAATACACTGAGTAAAGTGAGAGCGAATCCACATAAGCAACTGTCCCAATATCATTCCACCTGGTGAAAAGTTGAGTTCAGCCTATATGACATGGCAAGAATCAATTTCCTTAATTAATACAATACCTTGTCCATATTGTAAAAATGACATTTAAAAAAGTAACTTGAAATAGCTATGAGTCTTATACAACTGCATTAATGTGGCTGTCTGGTGATTTTTGTTTTGCTACATTTATAATCGCACCATATCTGCCTTTTTTTCCCAGACATTCTTAAGATTGAATTAGAAACTAACTTTTCATGGGGTCTAGTTTTACTTTCACCCATCTACATATACAGTGGTACCTTGACTTATGAGTACAGTGGACCCCTGAGTTACAAACACCTCGGAAATCGTACAATTATGTAAGTACAGTCGTCCCTTGGTTTTCGCCGAAAATTCTTTCCAGAATGCTGCTCAAGTGCCATTACCGAACGAATTTACTTCCTTAAGAAATAATGTCACGTAGGTTAAGTCTATTTCAGACCCCCAAAAATACACTTGCAACAGCACTTACGAAAATACACTTACATAAATGTTCGAGTTTGGAGATGCACGAAAACCGATGGACCACTGTACAGTGGAACCCCGACTAACGTAAGCTCCATATAACATAAAAATCGTGTAAAGTAAGCTTTTTTCGCAAAATATTTTTCTCGTGTAGCATACATTTACTCGTGTAGCGTAACGTACCAGACCTGTCCGCCTGCCCCGCGCCTGTGCAGGACGCCAGTCTAGCATTGTTTACCATTGAGAGAACATTACCCACTGCGCTCTTTCAAACATTCACAATACTTTTGTTGTATTTTTTGGTGGTTTAGTGATTGTCACTGTGAAATAAGTCACTATGGGTCCAAAGAAGCTTCTAGTGGCACCCCTGTGGTAAAGAGAGTGAGGACCACCATCGAACTGAAGAAAGAGATTGTAGAAAAATATGAGAGTGGCGTACGTGTGAGTGAGCTTGCCAGGATGTACAACAAAAAAAAATCTAGTATCGGCACTATCCTGATCCTAGTGGCATTAAAAGAAAAAGAAGGGAAGAAACCCCAGATAAGGACTTGTTACCTGAAGTCATTTTGGAGGGGGATTCCCCTTCCAACCACTAACACCCTGCCCCTGTCATCCTCCCTATCTTCCAGATGCCTGCAACTCTCTTCAATAAAGGTAAGTAAATGTTATTTATTAATCTGTTTTTTATTATTTAGTACGTATGTGAATATTTTTGGGAGGAACGGATTAATTGTACAGTGGTACCTCGACTTACGATATTTTTTCATTCCAGAATGCTGTTCAAGTGCCATTACCAAACAAATTTATCTCCTTAAGAAATAATGTAAAATAGACTAGTCTGTTTAGACCCCTAAAAGTACACTTACAAAAGCATTTAAAAAAATAAACTTACATAAAAGGGTGTGTTTGGGGACCATCGTAAGTCGAGGTACCACTGTATTTACATTATTTCTTATGGGAAATAAGGTTTCGAATTACGTATTTTTCGTGTTAAGTACTAGCTCCTGGAACGAATTAATTACGTTAGTCGAGGGACCACTGTACAGTGGACCCCCGCCTAACAAACACCCCGGAAATTGTACAATTATGTAAGTATAATATTGTAAGTGCTTGTGGAAGTGTATTTTTGGGGGTCTGAAATAGACTAACCTACGTGACATTATTTCTTAAGGAAGTAAATTCGTTCGGTAATGGCACTTGAGCAGGCTTCTGGAATGAATTTTGTTCGTTGGGCAGGGGTCCACTGTATAATATTGTAAGTGCTTTTGTAAGCGTATTTTTGGGGGTCTGAAATGGACTAACCTACTTGACATTATTTCTTAAGGAAGTAAATTCGTTCGGTAATGGCACTTGAGCAGGCTTCTGGAATGAATTTTGTTCGTTACTCGGGGGTCCACTGTATATCAAATCAATTTTCCTCATTGAAATTAATTGAAATGCCATTGATCTGTTCCAGCACCCCAAAAAAAAAAACCTCAATTTTTTTGTTATGGGGTTTTAAACAAGAAAAATGTATTTATAAATAACAAATATTGTATACTCCACCCACCACTTTCACTACTCCACCCACCACCATCTCTACTCCACCCACCACCATCTCTACTCCACCCACCACCCTCACTACTCCACCCACCACCCTCACTACTCCACCCACCACCCTCACTACTCCACCCACCACCCTCACTACTCCACCCACCACTCTCACTACTCCACCCACCACTCTCACTACTCCACCCACCACTCTCACTACTCCACCCACCACTCTCACTACTCCACCCACCACCTTCACTACTCCACCCACCACCATCTCTACTCCACCCACCACCATCTCTACTCTACCCACCTCCATCACTACTACACCCACCACCCCAACTACTCCACCCATCACCATATCTACTCCACCCACCACCATCAATACTCCACTCCACCACCTTCACTACTCCACCCATCACCATCTCTACTCCACCCACCACCTTCACTACTCTACCCACCTCCATCACTACTACACCCACCACCCCCACTACTCCACCCACCACCATATCTACTCCACCCACCATATCTACTCCACCCACCACCATATCTACTCTACCCACCACTATCAGTACTCCACCCACCACCATATCTACTCCATCCACCACCATGACTACTCCACCCACCACCATGATTACTCCACTGATCACCATGACTACTCCACCCACCTTAATTAATATTTCTGGAAAAACCCTGAGTGTTGAAATGGAGGTTACCTCTTCCCCGGATTTATATGAGAACCAAACAAGGGGCAAGGTGCCTCACTACAATCTGGGATTAGTGTGGGAGTATTATCCTTCCAGTTATGTCTTGGAAGAGCATGTGGGATGGGATGAAGTACCTGACATTCCTCTGGGTACAAAGTTGGATTTGACTTCAGATACGTCGCCAATTAGTGGCGGCGTATCTGAAGCTCACTCGTAACTCAGATTTTGGCTTGCAACTCAAAGCAAAAAATCAACCGAGCGACGGCTCGCAACTTGGAAAACTCGTAAGTTGGGGCACATGTAAGTCAAGGTACCACTGTAGTGACATTTTTATAATGAAATCCATTACCCATTTTTTTACATGTTCAAGTTGTCTAAATCTTGCTGTAAGAATTTACTAAATTTTGCTGTATGATTTTACTAAATCTTGCTGTATGATTTTACTATTACAGTGGACCCCCAGTGTTCGTTATGCTCCAAACTCGAACAATTATGTAAGTGTATTTTTGTAAGTGCTTTTGTAAGTGTATTTTTGGGGGTCTAAATGGACTAGTCTAATTTACATTATTCCTTATGGGAATAAATTCGTTTGGTAATGGCACTTGAACAGCATTCTGGAACGAATAAATTACGAAAACCGGGGGTCCACTGTATTTTGATTTTCTATTTGGCTCAAATTTGTGTTATTTGCAGACATTTATTTAATTTTTTATCCCTCTGGCATATTTATAAATTAAAACATTATCAAAATGTATCATCTTTAAACCCTGATTACATTTCCTTATACTGTATCAATATTTTCCTTTTTTAATACACAAAAAAGTCATTTATCTAGTCTAATAAATCACTCTTACTATTACCTACTTTTTGTAATTCTCAAAAGCACCTTTTATGAGGAACTTTTATAAAAAAATATTTTTAAGAGTCCAAACAGATAGTACTTTTATTTTTAAGTCACCCTGCCTTGGTGGGATATGGCCGGTTTGTTGAAAAAAAAAATAGTGTACTACTTTTTGTAATTCTCAAAAGCACCTTTTATGAGGAACTTTTATAAAAAAATATTTTTAAGAGTCCAAACAGATAGTACTTTTATTTTTATTTTTAAGTCACCCTGCCTCGGTGGGATATGGCCGGTTTGTTGAAAAAAAAAATAGTGTACTTACTTACTCTGATATATTTATCCTGTGACTATTATAACACCACAGCAGAGTAGGTATATTGCTAACCTGAAATCAAATACTAGTTATACAGTATTCAATAGCTATATAGTTTTCCTAATTTTCAATAAATATTTTTTTAATCAGGTTTCTCTATTTTGCTTATCACACTTCCTACCAAGATTGGTCTGTGATGGAATGGTTGCCTTTGTCATCTGGTACACTATTCCTCATTTTCCCATTTAACTACCTGTTTACCAAACACTGTAATTACCTATTAGAGTTACCAGGGGATAATCTTTAGTTGAATCAGTCTTTTATTTCGTTACTGACGAAATTAAAAGTTAAGACTGTATTTACAGCTTTACTCCTTTATGAAATTACAGTCGCTTCTACTGTACCTTTGTTTAGCTCAAATCACTTCAATGCTGTTGTTACACTGAAGTGTTTCCTGAACTTTCCTATGACTCAGTCATGTCTCTAGTAAAGTGTGTCTTTCTCAATATTGTCTATTCCCTAGAGAATTTTGAATGACACAATCATACTATCTTTTGTTATGGTTTCTTCTGGAACATGAAATTTAGCTCAAGCAGTTTTTCCTCACAGCACAATTTTTTTTCAGCTCTGGTAGTAGTTTGGAACTTTTTAGGTGAAGGTTCCAAACTGGTATGCATATTTGAGGACTGGTCATTCTTCACTACATATGTGACTTGAAGTCACACATGTAGTAAAGGATGACTTGAAGGAGTATTTGTTTAGATTTCTAAAGACTCACTGTTTGCCAGTAAAGGCTCTCGTAAGAAACTTGATCAAAAGCTTTTTTGAAATTTAAATAAATGGTTGTCAGCGAGACAAAGCTGCAAGTGTTGTAGTGTGAGAGACTAATCTGGAAATTATAGAACATTTTTTTTTTTTTTCAACAAGTCGGCCGTCTCCCACCGAGGCAGGGTGACCCAAAAAGAAAGAAAGTCCCCAAAAAGAAAATACTTTCATCATCATTCAACACTTTCACCACACTCATACATAATCACTGTCTTTGCAGAGGAGCTCAGATACGACAGCTGAGAATAGTCCCTCCCAGCTGTCACTATCTCAGACCCCTCCTTTAACCCTTAAACTGTCCACACGTAGATATACGTTCACTCGCGAAAGTGACCGAATATTTTGAAAAATAAAAAAATCGTTTTTTTCTAAAAATGAAGAGCACATTTTTATAAATAGGATAGGCTAAAAAAAACATTTTAGGTCCAGTACTTACCGAGATATAAGCCCGTGAAGTTGGTGCTAAATGATGTGGTGTCGGCAAAATGGAGCACTGCCGCTTGCAGAAACAAGAAACATTTATCGTTTTTTTCCATTTTTTTCCATTTTCTGTTGTTTTCATCCTATGATAATAATGTTTTGATGCAGATCTATTCATTTCATTGCCAATTCTTGTTTAGACACAAATATTTGTTACTGAATTAGTAATCATACTGTCACAAACACACATGTTCTCACTGATAAATAAATTTGTACACCTGGTTCAATCACTTACTATTGTTTACATATATATACAAGGTATTTACAGGTCCTATTTATGTTTCTAGAAGTCCACCACTGTACAGTGGACCCTCGGTTAACGAATACCCCGGAAATCGTGCAATTATGTAAGTATAATTTTGTAAGTTCTTGTGGAAGTGTAGTTTTGGGGGTCTGAAATAGACTAACCTACATGACATTATTTCTTAAGGACGTAAATTCGTTCGGTAATGGCACTTGAGCAGGCTTCTGCAATGAATTTTTTTCGTTAACCGAGGGTCCACTGTATGATCCTCGAAGAAGCATGAATTCATACAGAGTGCCACTCCACATTGCTGACACATGAATCGTGTGTCTTTTCGCACTTGGGGTCGCTGTGTACTGTAAGCACACACAACACACTTTTTCTGAGAGTACTTCTTCTTTGGAGTAGATGGTAATGGTATCAGGCAGTGACAGTTAGGGATAATTCGGTTGGGCACTTCCCCCTCTGGTTGTGGAGTGACAGGTCGCTGTTGTGGAGTGACAGGTCGCTGTTGTGGGGTGACAGGTCGCTGTGGAGTGGCAGGTATAGGTGTGGTACCATACTTTCTCCCTATCTGCTTGATGACATTTAGGTGAATTCTGCATATCATTGTCGCTTCCCAGTCTTTATTTCATACATGTTGAAGGCATTGAGCATTGCAATGTCCACAAGGTGGAAAAACACTTTTATATACCACTTGCGACTCCTACGCACACAGTCAACAAAGCCTATCATCATGTCACACTTGTCGACTAGTCGCATATTGTTTGTATAGTCGATGACAACAGCTGGCTTTTCAATAGGTTGATTGTTGAGCGTGCTCATTCTGTCTGTTTGTACCATCTCGTTTCTGTGGATGGTTGACAGCAATGTCACGTCCCTTTTGTCATGCCATGACAGTGCCATGATGTCATTGGCATGAAACGCCTGCACTACACTTCCTCCAGTGAACTTTGGCAAAGTATAGTTGAAAATAGTCTAACTCTGTAGACTCATTTGTGATGGGACAGTGTGGCATGATGCCACTTCCACTGCCATCAAAATTGAAAGGATGTGGCACGAATGGTGTATGTTCAGTCCACTTCCATTCACGATCAGATGGTGCAGGGTGGACCTGTGGCATGGGATGTGGGGGAGCAGGAGGGACGGGAGTGGGGCCAGCACATGATTGAGAGGGTGCCTCGTGGTCCTTTGTCTGTCCACACACCGCGCCACGAGGTCCAGGCACCATGCCACCCACCACCTCTTCCTCCATCCCAGCATACTCTCCTTCATTATCACTTTCACTATCAGTGGCTGGGGTTTTGGATCGTGAACTGCCATGACCCTTGCCTCTGACTGCATATGGCACACTGCCTGAACATAGGTAATGACGCCCATAAGTACGTTTCACTGGGGAATAATGATAATCACTGTCACTCGACGAATCGTCTATGGGCATAAAATCGATTTCATCATCGTCACTTATATCACCTTCACTATCGTTACTATCATAACACATGGAAAATGCTAATTTCCTCTTGCGGAGCTGCCTTTGGGTAGTAACACTAGAAACCCCAGAGGTGCTGGGCTGAGGGTCTGTGGCCACACTGGCCACACCAGATGTGCTGGGCTGAGGGTCTGGTATGGCCACACTGGCCACACTGGCCACCCCAGAGGTGATGGGCTGAGGGTCATCTGGGTTGTCATCAATAGTTTCACTAATTCCTTGATTATTAGTGGCTATATCACTGTCAAATCCACTAAGCTCGCGTTCTCTATCACTTTCCGAGAATAGTAGAGTGTTAATACGACGAGGCGTGAGTGAATCACGGGGGTGTGCCATGATGTTGACCCAAGATGGAGCTGAAACTAACTGGGGCTACCATGCGGTACCCTGGTGTCCCCGATTTTTTTCATACTGCGCACACTGAGGGCGCAGACCCATTCTCTCATGTCTAGGCGACTCAGGCCTATTGCACTAAATTTGAACGAATGTAAAATAAAACGTAGATATACGTTCGGTCACTTTCGCGAGTGAACGTATATCTACGTGTGGACAGTTTAAGGGTTAAAGTGCAGGCATTGTACTTCCCATTTCCAGGACTCAAGTCCAACTAAATCAATTAACTGGTTTCCCTGAATCCCTTCACAAAATGTTACCCTGCTCACACTCCAACAGATCGTCATGTCCCAAAAATCATTCGTCTCCATTCACTCCTATCTAACACGCTCACACATGCTTGCTGGAAGTCCAAGCCCCTTGCCCACAAAACCTCCTTTACCCCTTCCCTCCAACCTTTTCTAGGACGACCCCTACCCCGCCTTCCTTCCCCTACAGATTTATATGCTCTCCAAGTCATTCTACTTTGATCCATTCTCTCTAAATGACCAAACCACCTCAACAACCCCTCTTCAGCCCTCTGACAAATACTTTTAGCAACTCCACACCTTCTCCTAATTTCCACATTCCGAATTTTCTGCATAATATTTACACTACACATTGCCCTTAGACAGGACATCTCCACTGCCTCCAGCCTCCTCCTCGCTGCAGCATTTGCAACCCATGCTTCACACCCATATAAGAGTGTTGGTACCACTATACTTTCGTACAGAAGAATATAATTAAGCAACCCAGGGAGGTTTAAGTATGAAATAACTTAATTTCTCTAAGATGACAATGTTATTATTAATTACAGGGACCCCCATGATGCTTACAAACTGGAGGAAAAAAAAACTTTCACCATCACTCACTTCGTCAGTCTTGCCATGGCAGCTTTATTTTTTCTTTCCCCACAATTTGAAATTTAAATAAAATTCCCTTTCTTTCTCTTTACATAATTTCAATTACAAACCATTTTCATTATGGTTTTCACCATGGAGAATGTCAATATAATGTTATATAATAAATATATAATATCTCTTACCTGGTTTTTTGTCAATGAAGAGTATTTCAATAAGACTAAGAATGAGCTCCATCTTGTAAAGCAACTGCCCACTAGCTCTCAATTCTTCTTGGTCACCTTCACACTCTCGACACATAGTTATATCTTCAACACATGCCTGAATCATTGATCTGCATATAAAAAAAAGATATACAGCATTACTATTTAAATAACTAGTTTAAGATTGGTAACAAATGGATATTATCATACATAATTTATAATTTTTTACAAAACTTACCATTTCCCACCAAGGTAGGGAAACCCAACAATGAAAACATTCACCTTAATTCATTCTCCAGTTGTCCTGCCAAATATGCAGACATCACAATTCATGTGAGCCAGTTTAAATGAATCCTTTCATGTTACTATGCTCACACTCCAACAGTATGTATATGAAATCCTTGAAACCCCTTGTTTCCACTTGCTTACATCTAACACACTTACACAGGCCTGCTGGATGCTTCAGCCCTGTCAACATGAATATTATTACTATTATATGCATGTTGACAGAATTGCTTACTTGAAGACTGACAATAAAACCATAATTTACACTTCAGTGGACCATTATCATCACCATTTTCATCAACAATATCAACAAACAAAAATTCTTTCCCACCTGTATTCTCTGCATTTTTTTACAAGCACAGATTTATAATCATCAGGTTCAACTTCTTTAACAGCATCTTGAAGTGAGATAAATGTGCCCATGGCCTCGTTGATCAACTTTCGTGCTTGCCGGCTCCACAGCCACGAGAATGACTCCACTTGGTACATTTTGATTTTACCCTCCACTGCAGATGGATATTCTATAAATATGGATTACATATCAGCAAAAAAGTAGAACATTTTTAAACTGCAAGCATTTCAGCTTCAAAATGATGAACTAGAAATGCCAGAAACTTTCCAATACATACATTTAGAATGTTTTTGATGATTCATATCAACAACACTTCCAATATCAGATAATGAGTACATACTGCAAAATTAATTAATAATTTTGCTGAAAAAGTGACACTGCACATGACAAATCTCACTTAATTCTCCAAAAAACAAAGCTACCATAACTGAGAAGGTTATTAGTAAACTGAATTTGGTACAGGATGCACGGACCTATAACCCTGTGCTCCGACAGAATGTCTAATATTAAGGTCTGAATGCTCCAGTCAGAAAACTTAACATTTAAGTGCAGTACAGTACTTTATCTACATACATTGCATGTTCTAGCAGCCACTAGTGTGGGGCTGTGGATGATGTGTGTCAGTCAGGTTAAGCAATGTTTGGTTTAGCCATTATCTGAATAAGTGACCATGTGAACAAGTCTTAGGGCCAAGGAGTATGTACTTCAACAAGCTACAGCCTTTTTGTTCCCAACAGAATATAACAATAAATATACCCAAAGAAACATGCTGACTGTAGTAGGTTCATGAATAAATGAAGGAACAACCAATTACAGAACATGACATAACTAAAATTGTCATAAATATCTTTAAAAACATACAATACTTAACGCTGCATGCTCAGAGTTAGGTAATGATGATGAGTAAAGGTTACTTGGACAAAAATAATGTGTAATTGTACAGATTGTAATTTAGGCATTTTTCTGCTCGATGTTTCATCTCGGGTTGTAAGGCTATGGCAAAATATGTAAAAATTGCCTATGCTGTACAAGATATCCACCTACACAGTAAACACAAAACTAACTTCCAGAAGATCAAGAGCATGCATGTATTTATTAATGACAGTGTCTTTATGAAAGAACCATCAATTTCTTATATACAGTAGCACTACCCTGTAGAGTGGACAATAATAATAAATGGACTTCCTGCTCACCTTGAAGCTATTAAAAAAAAGTCACATTTCCATACACAACATTCTTATACTACTGTAGTACTATATTGCAGGGAACCAGGAAAACCAGTTAGTGGTCCAAATAAAAATATAAAAAAAGTCATAAACACTTAAAAAAAATTCCTTTAGTAGTACAGAGAGAGAGGCTAGGTTGGGAAAGTCAAAATCAAACATGATTTTCATTGTTTTTGTTAGTTATTAAATTTAGTTTTCAGGAAACTGAAATTAAACTGAAAGTTTAGTAAATTTTATAATAAAATGCATGCCAAAAAACCCAACCAACTCAACCTAACTTAAATAGGAGTGCAAAATAAACTTGTCCTTGGAATTTTCTTCTTACCTGTGTCATCCTTGTAGTGTTCTTTATGTGGAAAAACCAGAAGGGGAACTAACACCTCCAATTATGCCATGCATTCTATTGGTAATCACTGGATCTTGAATACTCTGTTAAAAGATAAATGAATTAAATATTTGTAAAATAATAAAAGAGATGGCTGTAAGTACTAAAATTACAGTACAATACTGTACCGGTCTGTGACCAGGCCTCCTGTTGGACCAGAGCCTGATCAACCAGGCTGTTACTGCTGGCCGCACGCAGTCCAACGTACGAACCACAGCCTGGCTGGTCAGGTACCGACTTTAGGTGCCTGTCCAGTGCCTGCTTGAAGACAGCCAGGGGTTTGTTGGTAATTCCCCTGATGTATGCTGGGAGGCAGTTGAACAATCTTGGGCCCCTGACACTTATTGTGTTGTCCCTCAACGTGCTAGTGGCACCCCTGCTCTTCATTGGGGGATGTTACATCGCCTGCCGAGTCTTTTGCTTTCGTAGGGAGTGATTTTTGTGTGCAAGTTTGGTACTAAGCCCTCGAGAATTTTCCATGTGTATATAATAATGTATCTCTCCCGCCTGCGTTCTAGAGAGTACAGGTTTAGGAACTTCAAGCATTCCCAGTAGTTGAGGTGGTTTATCGCACTTACTTTCCTACTGGTGAAGTCTTCCTGCACATAAATTTAGTAAAACTATCAGCAAGCATTAACCTAATCTAAATTTAAATTTTGTTGCTGGAAATTTTGTTGTCTGGAAAACTCATTGACATTGACAATTTGAAAAGCAGGTAGCTTCGCCAGATACAGGGGTTTATTTCCAATGAGAGACCGCACCCAGGTCCTTTTATTGTAAGTACAATGCTTGTAGAAATGATTCATTACAGGTACTGTAATATTTTAGGCTATATATACAAACAATATTTTAAATTTATATAACATTTGCATTAAACACATTATAAACAGTGGTGATAAATTATGAAGATTTAACCTAGCATAACTCCAAGTCTCCTTAGAAGATTTATTTTCATGGGATTAGTCAACCTTCTCTATATGCAATCAAGTGTATTTATATGCATTAACAAGTTTTTTTTTTTTCAACAAGTCGGTCATCTCCCACCGAGGCAGGGTGACCCAAAAGAAAGAAAATCCCCAAACAGAAAATACTTTCATCATCATTCAACATTTTCACCTCACTCATACATAATCACTGTCTTTGCAGAGGCCAGTTTAGAATAGTCCCTCCAAACTGTCACTATCCCAGACCCCTCCTTTAAAGTGCAGGCATTGTACTTCCCATTTCCAGGACTCAAGTTCAGCTAAATCAATAACCGGTTTCCTGAATCCCTTCACTAAATATTACCCTGTTCACACTCCAACAGTTTGTCTCGACATTAACAAGTACATCTAAAGATTTTTAATAAATTGAACATCCAGATTTAACATGGCACCCTAATCATACAATATAAAACAAATCTAGCTCATTATTATAACTGTGGGGATGTGGTAAACCCATAGTCATACATTTACCAATGACTTCCCTGTGACCTGCTTCAAGAATTTTCCTACTCTTGTAGCCCAGGGCCAGGCCTTCCTGTTGATTGTCTGGGCCCACTAGCCCACATATCCCTCATAGCCTGGGTGAACTGACACACTGCAGAGATGTCAAAGCAACCCAGTTTTCTCTGGAATATTTTTACAGTTATTCTGGCAGCATTTTTGAAGTCTTCAACCACAGGTATAAGCACAGTGGCCTCTTATTGTACCCATGATTCTCCTGCTTCTCATGGGACCTCTTTTATGCTTTCTCCTGTATCTCATCAATATGTTACTGTGGCAGTGTTCAGGTTTTGGACTAGCCCCTCTAGTATTTTCCATGTACAGTGGACCCCCAGTTATCGGCCATAATTCGTTCCAGAATGCTGTTCAAGTGCCGTTACTGAACGAATTTGTTCCCATAAGGAATAATGTAAATTAGATTAGTCCTTTTAGACGCCCAAAAATACACTTACAAAAGCACTTACAAAAATACACTTCATAATTGTTCGAGTTTGGAGCAGTACGAAATCCGGGGGGTCCACTGTACATGTATATAGTATTGTCCCATAACCTGGTGACAAAAGCTCTCGCTTCACACAGTGAGGTCTGGGTTCGATTCCTGGTGAAGAGGTGGAAACATTGGGTGTGTTTCCTTACACCGGTTGTCTATGTTCCCCATCAGTAAAATGGGTACTTGGGTGTTAGTCGACTGGTGTGGGTTGCATCCTGGGACAAAACTGACCTAATTTGCCCGAAATGCTCTGCATAACAAGGGGCTTTCCATATAGTAGTATGTCATTGATGTCAGCTAGGCCTGTATACCTTATACATGTACTTATAGTAAATAAAAATATTATTATTATATTATTAATTATATTATTATCTCTTGAGAGTAGTTCCAGTTCTTTGAGTGTCCCCAGTAGTTCAAATGTCAGGAAAATGGGAGGAACATAATTAGGTTAGATCCGAGGAAGGAAATTAATATAGTTTAGCAAAAGTACAAAACCCACAGGGGTCACACAACACTTGCAGAATTGGAGGCAATTAGGTTCAATCCAAGGAAGGGGAAAACATGTCAAATTCCTTGGTTCAATAGCCCCTTACAAGCATCAAGGAATCTTCCTTGAGGAGCCCGAGGAAGACGGGATGGCAGTTCCAAATCCTTGGATCAAGAGCCTTTCACCAGCATCAACGTACCCTTATCCCTTACAGGGATATCTGGGCCAGATATTGCACAGGAATATTGAGGCACCTTCAATCTTGATCCTGTCGTGAAAAAACCTACTTCTATTGAACAAGACGTCTGTAACATAAGCTGACACCGCCGAGAGGACTTCGTGCACACGTATAACAACCTCGATTTTGAAAAGGAGATCCATATAAGGTAAAACTTACCCATGTTCTACTGGTATTTTTCGAAAATGCACTCATGGTTGTGGTGTGTGTGTGTGTGTGTATGTGTATGGTCGGTTGTAGTGCGGTTACTCGCTTATCCAAGTGTTAGTTCATTCCGTTACTCTTCAAATATTTATCAATTTTGTTTGTAATAAATATAATTCACTAAATAAATTCAGTACCAATATGTATTTATAACAACTTCTTTGCTCGAATATGTGTGGTATTTTTATTTATAACATTATCAAACAGTGTTTACCTATTGAAGCCCACAGGACCCTATGTCTAACTCTTATACAATGCCATGTAGATTATTTTTGTTCTTCATGGTACTCTGCTCTAACAAAAAAAAAAAAAAAAGACGGACTACTAATCACCCAAAACAAAATGGTAAAATTCATCCTGGGCCTGAGTCCAAGCGAGTATGTAGGCCAAAATGAATTACAATAATTAGATATGCTGAAACATTAAAGACAGATTAAGTTTATTTAGGTATTGGTACACATAAGTATAATCATCATACATAGTTTAACATATGTGTAACCAAAAAAAAAGTCAGACAAAGTGACCTATTTCCATTAGGGTCCTTATTTATTTCGTCTATAAAATTGCTCACAAGCGTTGTCCATTATTATTATTATAATCACGGGGAAGCGCTAAACCCATAGAATTATACAGTGCATGTGGAGGGGGGGATGGAAGGTATTCAGGCTCAGTTCAGGGAACTGAAGCACAGATCCAGTTCCCTAGATTAAGAGCCCCTCACCAGCGTCAAGGAACCTTCCTTGAGGGGCCAAGCGTTGTCCAGATTATAATAATAATAATAATAATAATAATAATAATAATAATAATAATATAATATTTTTATTTCATTGCAAGTTTACATCGAAATTTTGTAATTATAATTATGAATTGAAGTGCAAAGAGAGCCACTATCATGCCATGGCATTATGGGCAGACTAAATCTAATGGCTTATAGACTACTTAATACTAGAGAAATTGATTAAGTTTGTTATAGTTAAACATTAACTTATGTTTATAGCAGATAATAAGTTTACTCAAATTACAATCTGAGGATATTACATTGTGACAAGGTGAAAGTATTTTGTAGGATGGTTATATCAATAGTAAATATTGAAATTATATTATGGGAAAATAACACTGAGCGTTGTTGAAAGTAGTTTACAGCATGAATATTTAGTTTAGGGTGAGTAGGTGGTTTTTGAGAAGTCTTATATTGATGTTCAGACCAAGCCAAATTTGTCAAGGTTAGGAACCAAAACCATTATGGTGTAAGTTTATTCAGGTACAGGTACACATAAATACAGTTAAATGAATTGTATGTAGCAGCATATGTATAGATTACCTAGGATAACAGTTCTTCAGACTGTATGAGCAGCGAACACTGCTGCCGAAATCAAAGGTTGCAATGAAGGCGGCGGGTATAGACATGCAAATTCATTGGAATATCTCTGCTGAAAGTATCCTGGGCAAAATACTAATGTGTAAGGAAGGTTCAGGGAAATTTCAGGCACCAGTGTAGCTGGAATGTTATGGCAAATCAAATGTTGCGCAATAAACATTCCCTTCAAGGGTCAGGCGGCAAAATAGGCGATAAAAAGAATTTGAGAGCCATATCCGGCCCCGTCGAGGAAACAGTATATAAGATAAAATTTCTTCGGATTTTTAACCCCGGAGGGTTAGCCACCCAAGATAACCCAAGAAAGTCAGTGCGTCATCGAGGACTGTCTGTCTTATTTCCATTGGGGTCCTCAATCTTGTCCCCCAGGATGCGACCCACACCAGTCGACTAACACCCAGGTACCTATTTGCTACTAGGTGAACATGACAACAGGTGTAAGGAAACACGTCGAAATGTTTCCACCCGCCGGGAATCGAACCCGGGCCCTCCGTGTGTGAAGCGAGAGCTTTAGCCACCAGTCACGCAAGGTCACAGTGAAGAAAGTTTTCCTTGAATGGAGCCATGACTATCATGGCAGCGAGTGCTCCACCGTGTCCAAAATTCAAGGCAGGTTCCTCGATATCAGTGAAGGGCTCTTGATCCAAGGAATTGGATCGAACCTGAATGCGTCCCATTCTCCCAGGTGCTGTACGACACATAGGGGTTTAGAGCTCCCCCGTGAATGCAATAATCCACGTCTGGATTCGGGTATCGGGTCATCGACTAAGAACATAAAGTATAAGCACTGCAGTAGGCCTACTGGCCCTTGCTAAGTAGGTCACACCCACTCATGTACTTGTCTAATCTATTTTTAAAGGTTTCCAAGATTTTCGCTTCAATGACATTACTCGGGAGTTTGTTACACTCAGCCATAACTCTTATTACCAAATCAGCGCTTCCCTATATCCAAACAAATATCTTATCTACCAAGTTCCACAGAGTGCACAGAGTTCCAGTAGAGGGAAGGTTATCTACAAAGTTCCAATGGGAAGAAAGACCAGAGTTCCAGTGGGGAGGATGCCCACAGAATTCCAATGAAGGAGGAAGCCTACCAAGTTCTACTGGAGAGTTCATTGGGTTCCAATGGGGTAAAAATGTTCACTTGACTTTATGGGAAACGTCAACTGAGTTCTACTAGGGAAGAGGTGGTCCACTGAAATCCAGTGGGAAAAATGTCACCTGAATTCCAATGGGATGTGTTAGTCAATGAGATCTACTGTGGTGTATTATACTAGGATATACAGAATGTAAGAGTTAGATTGGGATCCACTGTGGTGTGTTATACTGGGATCCACTGTGATGTGTTATACTGAGATCCACTGTGATGTGTTATACTGGGATCCACTGTGATGTGTTATACTGAGATCCACTGTGATGTGTTATACTGGGATCCACTGTGATGTGTTGTACTGGGATCCACTGTGGCGTGTTATAATGGGAGCCAGAGGGTGGAGTTATGGCATGATCCACTATGGAGTCACTGGAGTGTAATGCTGGGATCTACGGACAGTCGAGTTATGATGCGACTGGAGGTCTACTGGGTTCCACTGTGGGATAAGATTTATTGGGTTCCATGCAGTTCAACAAGTTTCACTGCAGGGAAAAGTTCAGTGGGTCCCACTGGAGGGTGGAGGTTCACTGGGTTCCACTGAGAGAGAAGATTCACTAGATTCTGTTGGGAAGGTGATCTAATGTTGAACATCAACTGGGTTTAACTGGGGTGTTAAGGTTAAGGGTTCCACTGATTAGATAAAGGCTCAGTGGATACAATGTATGGATAATGGTCCAATGGGTTCAACTCAATGGATAAAGGTCCAGTAAGTTCCACTGGGAGGGATCCACTGGAGGAAGGAGGTTCATTATGTTACACTGGAGGAAGTTCAGTGTGTTCCACCAGGTACAATGGGTTCCACTTAGATGATTCACTTGGTTCCACTGGAGAAGAAGTATCACTAGACTACACTGGGGAGATTCACTGGGTTTTATTATGGATAGCTCCACTGGGAAAAGGAGGTCCACTGGAGGAAGTAAGGAAGATGCTTATTAGGGTTGGTCCACTGAAGTCACCACGTCACTAGGAGATCTGAGATCTACGTTCCCTAGGAAAGATCCACTGTAGGGAGGTACACTGAGGAGGGAAACACAATCGGAGGTACCCAGGGAAATATAGCTAGGGGGAAGTACACTGGGGTTAGGTCCACTGAGGAACAATAGACTGGGTTCCACTGCAGGAAGATCCACTGGGTTTCACTAAGGGAAAGGTCCAATGGGTTCCACTGGAGGATAGGCCCACTGGGTTCTGCTAGGTTAAAGGTCCAGTGGGTTCTGCTAGGTTAAAGGTCCACTGGGCTCCATTAGGAAAAAGGTCCACTCTGCTGCCCTTTCTTTACCATCCCTTCTTCCTGATGGACCCTCCTTTAATTCAAACTCTCATTGACCTTTTGAGAGCAAATGATTTACTATACAAACTCTGATGATGATTCCTCTAGCACTCCCCTCAGTTCTTTCTACCTCAATCTCTTGCTACCCTCTATCCCTGCTCTATGCACTGCCCCGCTGCACTCCATATCCTAATAATCATCCCTCTCCCTCTTGCTACCCAATATCCCTGCATCCTGCCCTGCCCTGCTGAGCTGTATGACCCTTGTGGTTTAGCGCTTTATTTTTATTATAATAATAATAATCCACTAGGGAAAAAGTCAACTGGGTTTCACTAGGGAATAGGTCAACTGGATTCCACTAGGGAATATGTAAATTTAATTTCCATGTTGAGGCCCACTACCTGGACCTGGAATCTACCTGGAGAGAATTCCAGGGGTCAACGCCCCCGCGGCCAGGTCTGTGACCAGGCCTCCTGTTGGACCAGAGCCTGATCAACCAGGCTGTTACTGCTGGCCGCACGCAGTCCAACGTACGAACCACAGCCCGGCTGATCAGGTACCGACTTGAGGTGCCTGTCCAGTACCTGCTTGAAGACAGCCAGGGGTTTGTTGGTAATCCCCCTGATGTATGCTGGGAGGCAGTTGAACAATCTTGGGCCCCTGACACTTATTGTGTTGTCCCTCAACGTGCTAGTGGCACCCCTGCTCTTCATTGGGGGGATGTTACATCGCCTGCCGAGTCTTTTGCTTTCGTAGGGAGTGATTTTTGTGTGCAAGTTTGGTACTAAGCCCTCGAGAATTTTCCATGTGTATATAATAATGTATCTCTCCCGCCTGCGTTCTAGAGAGTACAGGTTTAGGAACTTCAAGCATTCCCAGTAGTTGAGGTGGTTTATCGCACTTATGCGTGCGGTGAAGGTTCTCTGCACATTTTCAAGGTCAGCAATTTCACCCGCCTTGAAAGGTGCAGTTAGTGTGCAGCAATATTCCAGCCTAGATAGAACAAGCGATCTGTAAAGTGTCAACATGAGCTTGGCATCCTGGTTTTGAAGGTTCTCATTATCCATCCTGTCATTTTTCGAGAAGATGCAATTGCTACTTTGTTATGGTCCTTGAAGGTGAGATACTCTGACATGATCACTCCCAGGTCTTTGACATTAGTTTTTCGCTCTATTGTGTGGATGGAATTAGTTTTGTACTCCGATGAGATTTTAATTTCTTCACGTTTTCCGTATCTGAGTAATAGAAATTTCTCATCATTGAACTTCATATTGTTTTCTGCAGCCCATTTAAAGATTTGGTTTATGTCTGCTTGGAGTCTTGCAGTGTCTTCAACGGTGGACACTGTCATACAGATTCGGGTGTCATCTGCAAAAGAAGACACAGATGGGTATGGGGTGCATAATAAAGATATCAAACTAAAGACACAGCACTGTGGCTTATATCCCTGTCAGTGTCTGATATGAGGATGAGGAATAGGATGGGAGCAAGTACTGTGCCTTGTGGAACAGAGCTTTTCACAGTAGCTGCCTCAGACTTTACTCTGTTGACTACTACTCTTTGTGTTCTACATGTTAGGAAATTATAGATCCATCTACCAACTTTTCCTGTTATTCCTTTATCACGCATTTTGTGTGCTATTACACCATGGTTACACTTGTCAAAGGCTTTTGCAAAATCTGTGTATATAACATCTGCATTCTGTTTATCTTCTAGAGCATCCAGGACCTTGTCGTAGTGGTCCAGTAGTTGGGACAGACAGGAGCGGCCTGCTCTAAACCCATGCTGTCCTGGGTTGTGCAATTGATGGGTATCAAGATGGGTGGCGATCTTGCTTCTTAGAACCCTTTCAAAGATTTTTATGATATGGGACGTTAGCGCAATTGGTCTGTAGTTCTTTACTATTGCTTTACTGCTCCCTTTGTGGAGCGGGGCTATGTCTGTTGTTTTTAGTAGCTGCGGGACGATCCCCGTGTCCATGCTCCCTCTCCATAGGATGTTAAAAGCATGTGATAGGGGCTTCTTGCAGTTGTTGATGAACACGGAGTTCCATGAGTCTGGGCCTGGAGCGAAGTGCATGGGCATGTCATTTATTGCCTTTTCGAAGTCATTTGGCGTCGTGTTGATGTCAGAAAGGCATGCGTCTGTCAAGTTCTGTGGCACTCTCATAAAAAATTCATTTAGGTTTTCGATTTTCAGTCTGGTTAGTGGCTCGCTAAAAACTGAGTCATCCTGGGATTAAAGTAACTCACTCATTTCCTTGCTGTCATCTGTGTAGGACCCATCCCGTGTAAGTAGGGGCCCAATACTGGTTGTTGTTCTCGACTTTGATTTTGCATAGGAAAAGAAATACTTAGGGTTTCTTTCAATTTCATTTATGGCTTTTAGTTCTTCCGGTGTCTCTTGATTCCTGTAAGATTCCTTTAGTTTTAATTCGATGTTTGCTATTTCTCTGACTAGTGTGTCCCTACGTATTTCAGAGATATTGGCCTCCTGTAGCCGCTCCGTTATTCTTTGCCTTCGCCTGTATAGGAGCGCCTCTCTTTCTAGTTTGCATCTTCTCCTCCTTTTCCTTAAGGGAATTTGCCTTGAGCAAACCTCAAGTACCACAGAGTTAATTTGTTCTAGACATAGGTTGGGATCCGTGATGCTTAGGCAATCTTCCCAGTTTATATCATTTAAGACTTGGTTTACTTGGTCCCACCTTATGATTTTGTTATTGAAGTTGAATTTGGAGAAAGCTCCCTCGCGGCTGATCACATTTTGTTGATCTGGGGCTCCCCGAATGCATGTCTGGACCTCTATTATGTTGTGATCTGAGTATATTGTTTTTGATATGATTACATTTCGTATCAGATCATCATTGTTGGTGAAGATGAGGTCCAGCGTATTCTCTAATCTTGTGGGCTCTACTATTTGCTGGTTTAAGGTGAACTTGGTGCAGAGATTTAAAAGTTCATGCATGTGTGAATTTTCATCTGAGCTGCCTCCTGGTGTTATCTCTGCTACCACATTGTTTGCAATGTTCCTCCATTTTAGGTGCCTGAGGTTGAAATCCCCCAGTAGCAAGATGTTGGGGGCAGGAGCTGGAAGATTTTCCAGACAGTGGTCAATTTTCAGAAGCTGTTCCTGGAATTGTTGGGACGTTGCATCCGGGGGCTTGTAGACAACCACGATGACCAGGTTTTGATTCTCGACCTTTATTGCTAATACTTCAACTACATCATTTGAGGCATTTAGTAGTTCTGAACATATAAGTGACTCTGTGATATACAGGCCAACCCCCCCTTTTTGCCTGTTCACTCTGTCACACCTGTATAGGTTGTAGCCCGGGATCCATATTTCATTGTCCAAGTGATCTCTTATGTGGGTCTCTGTGAAAGCCGCAAACATAGCATTTGACTCTGTAAGCAGTCCACGAATGTAAGGTACCTTGTTGTTTGTTGCTGGCTTTAGACCCTGTATATTAGCAAAGATGAATGTAGTTGGATTGGTGGTATTGGTGGTATGGGGATGGGGTCTTTTTTTCCTGGCTCTAATATCTGTTGTAATGGAGTGGAGGCCACTGACTGTGATTCCACTCCAGAAATGATTGCAGTTGGTGTACAATTTCTGTCATTTCCTGCCAGCTTTTATTCCTTCCTGGCACTAAAAAACCTCTCTCTCCGGAGTGGCTGTGGCTACCCAGATTTTGCCATGGTCTGGATGTTCTGTGTCACCTCGTACCCTTTAGGTGGTATGTCTGGCAATATAAGTTATAGCACTGTCTTTCCTGAATTGATGTGTGGCACATTTTAGGGTGGAAAAACTTACAGGACGGGAGGTTGCATTTGCCTGTTTTCATATGGGAACGGCATTTTCTGGGGTGATCATAATTGCATGTCCCATCTGATTTCCCAGATTTTCCATGCCTGCAGATACCAAGTGCATAATATTCACATAGGCCTGGTTTCCGTTTGCCCTGGTTTTTTGTGACTGTGTTCCCCATTGGTGGGTGTGTTCCTGTCTCGTGTCTGTCTTCGTTACTAGTGCTAACAATGGAGCCTTCAACTGTTTCCGGTAATTTATCTTCAGTATTTCCCTGGGCATCCCCTTGTTTACTATCTACCGTGTTATTGCTAGTTTGTAACACTGTTTTGTGTGTGTCCTTATCTACACCTGTTTCCCCATCATTTATTTCACTAGAGCTACTGTCCCTCTTCAAGTCACCATCATTTATTTCTCCATTCTTAAATTTACTGGCTACCATTTCAACATCTGTACCAGGGGCGGTAGCACCATCTGGCAATGATTTTTTACTTTCCCAACTGTTATAGAAAGCTGTCATGTTTTTTATGAAGTCCGATTTGGTGTTGTCATCTTTTAATATCGATGTGATTTTATTCCACAGTTCGGTCTCATTTGGACATACCCAAAAACACTTCCCTTGTTTAATATCTCGGGTAGTAGAGTCTTGAATGTCTACACAAGGGGCGTGGCAGCATTTACCACAAAAGTTGCATGTAATCCATGCAGAGGAACGTTTGCTTGTTTGTTTGCATACTACACAGGGCTTCATGATTGATTTTGTTGGTTGCTTTACTCTATATTCTACTAATAGGTTCCCTGAAGTGGTGATCCGTCTATTTGTATCGTATCTATTTTATTTGCATGTGTAAGTGTTTGGACAATCTTACCTCATAAAAGTTATTGTTATTGTTATTGTTTGGGGTTTGATAAGGTCCCCTAAAACTCTGTCCGCTTATTGAATCCGGACAAGGATACCAGTTTTGAATCCAGTCAATGGTTCCCTTATTTCTTGGATCTGACGAGATCCAGTGTCACTTATTTAATGAATCCTGTAGGGGTTGTTTGGGTTACGCGAGACAGACCACTGGAAGATGATTAAACAGAGTAATAATGATCGGTATGGTACAAAAGTATAACTTGCGTGTTGGAGATAAAAACCGGTCCTTCTGGCAGCTCCTACTGTACGGCGGCCGTACCTCTGGCACCCTGGTTTACCTCTGGCACCCTGTTTACTTCTGGCACCCTGGTAAACCTCACCCCGCTTTAACACCTGGGTTTCCGTGCACTCTTGGTTCACTCTACTGGGTTTAGTTTTTGTTTTTTTTCTACACCACAACACTGCTGTTTTTTCTATGATGACTGGACCTAACAATTAATATTTGCACCAATAACTCATTACAGTTGTGACCGGGTGTGGACTAGTGAATTGCTCATTACTTTATAATTTGTTCATGATTGTAACCATGTATAAACGTAAGTAAGTAAATTTACTTACATGATTTATTACCTTTGTACCTTGTTTAGCTATCAAAACCTTGGGGCCCAGTCTCTGGACCCATTATGTACCTCTGTAATCTGTAAATACCTTTGTAACCTGTCATGATTATGACCAGATCTACCTGAGTTCATTACCTTTGTAACTTGCTCAGCTATCAAAACTTTGGGGCTCAGTCCCTGGACCCATTATGTACCTCTGTAATCTTTTGACTACCCCCACAGGATGGGTATGGGGTGCATAATAAAGATATTAAACTAACTAACCTATACCCTTTCCAAATTAATTTTTTTCCAATTTGAACCCATTGCTGCGCGAATCCTTTTAGATATTTGTAGCACGTTATTTATATGCTCTTTATTTATTCCTGTCTTTCATTTATGCACTTCAATTATATAATCACTAATTCTACGCCTTTCTAGAGAAGATTCTGTGCCTGACCTCATAGGAAAGATTTCTGATACATGGGATCCACTTCGTCATCCTTTTAAGTTTTTTCCAGCGCTTTATGTCCAGAACTCAAACTCGGATTTTGGTGACAAAATTTTGTTTTAGTTAATACAAAGTAGAAAATCGAATACTCTACTTTACTAAACCTAGTTCCTCATTAATAAACCAATATTTGTTGATATTGTAATGTTTGTTATCCATTTTTTTCATTATCAACGACACTTCTTAAAGTTATTTTATACTTAAAAAATGCCAGGCAAAAAATATAACTCTAATATAAATGTATTTTATTCAAAACGTTGTATATTGTTACGATAAATATTTCGATAACTTAATAAATATATATAAGACAGAGAATGTGGTTCCTCATTTGAGTGTTGTTGTCTGTCCTTCCTGTGTAAGCAGTGTTAGCGTAAGGTGGTGTACTTTAGCATTGGTAAGTTTATCATCACTCATCCACTCCCTGTTATACTTATGAGTGTTACTGATAATTCCAACAGTTGCATACAATATCCAACAATTGTACGTGTATATTTTAGATGGATTTGAATTGTATGTTACTTAAAATTTATTTGATATTTTCAGGTGGTGCTACAACTAACTGAACATCCACCATGGTAAGTGAAATTTGCTCAAATTTATTTAATTTTTGTTATTATATGATGAGTTAAAATACGCTATTTCGAAGTGTAATGAGATAATACATCCCTGAAAAAAGTATTTGTTTATAAAGTATAAAGGTTAAGAAAAATAGTAAGTAATACCTGTCTCCTTTGCAGCCGAAGCAAATAATGGAGATCAAGGATTTCCTTCTAACAGCACGGAGGAAGGATGCAAAATGTAAGTACTTCCTCCGTTATCCTGGTCATAGTATTGCCTAATTTTTGTTTAGGTTGGCTGTATATTATATTTAATCTTCATACATTGGTAAATTAGTATTGGAAAAAACTGTGCCAGGGTAAAAGACTAGCTATCTTTGTGGAAAAGTTTAAGGTATTTTAAGCTCAACTTTTAGTATTAGGAGGATAAATATTGATAATTCTGAGTGGATTAAGAAGGAACGGGCATTCACAAAGTGAAGTTTCATTATCAAAACCCCCAGGCTACTTCTGTTATTGATTGGCTTTCCTCAATAAAGGACCACAATGGAAATAAGTCACTGTTTGACTTTTGGGTTATCCTAGGTTATCTACGCATATGCTGCTATGTATGATAATCGATATGCAGAACAACCACTGTGAAAAAATAGCGAAATTACAAAAGCACTTGGAATTTCGCTGTTCTTTCACAGTGGTTGTTCTGCATATTGTGATATCACCTACTTGCTGTGATTTTATTGCATGATAATCTATGTAACTATTTGTGTATATGTACCTACATAAACTTAATGGACTTAAAGAAATCAGTTTTGCAGAAAAAAATTAGTTTGCCATTTGATAACTAGCTGCCAATGGGATGCCATATGTAAATACTGTATATATGTATGTATATAAAGGAACATGTGTCCTAAATAACAATAGAATTTGCAAGTAATGACAATGTACACCTAATATGGCTGGTGCAGGAGCCTCTCGTCTTAATATTAGTACTGTTATATTGTTAGATTTGTTTCAAAATACTTATTATATTTTTCGTAATATGTACATGCTTGACTAAGACCAGTCACCGCAAATTAAAGATTTAGTAATCAGATTCATTAGTTAATAAAATTCACCCATCCAGTGAATTTGCTAAATCTCCAAGTCACCAGTGTCGGAGTCATCTGACATCATAATTTGTTTATTTTAGGATAGGTTATATTAAGTTAGTGCTTGCTGATAATTTTACAAAATTTAAATATGGGACAACTCTTTACCAGTAGGAAAATATCTGAAACTTTTGCCTACCTACCTGGAGGTTGTTTTGGGGGTCAACTAGGCTAGAAGTACAAATAAGAAATACAGTGGTACCTCGGTTAACGATATTTTTTCGTTCCAGAATGCTGTTCAAGTGCCATTACCATAAGGAATAATGTAAAATAGACTAGTCCTTTTAGACCCCCAAAAATACACTTACAAAAGCATTTAAAAAAATAAACTTACATAAAAGGGCGAGTTTGGGGACCATCGTAAACTGAGGTACCACAGTACGTCTGTCTCTTGCTCAGCAGATGGAGGCTCAAGCCTCCGCCACATCTTGTGTTGTACTAGGGTCTAATTTTCATTAATTTGTTCTTACTTTATGGCTCTTCTGACATGGCAGGGTGAGCCAAAGAAAAGAGTGGAAGTATTTTACTCTAGATTTCATATTACAAATGAGTTTATAGATTACAGCCATTTTACATAGTAACATTTAGTGACCTGATAATTCTTATACCAGAGGTACTGTAGGTGTGTAAGATAAGAGAGATAAAATTGTTTGGATTTTTAACCCCAGAGGGTTAGCCACACAGAATAACCCAGTGTGTCTTATTTCCATTGGGGTCTTCAATCTTGTCCCCAAGATGCAACCCACACCAGTTGACTAACACCCAGGTATCTACTTGTTTGCTAGGTGAACGGGATAACGGGTGTAAGAAAATAAGCCCAATGTTTCCACCCTTGCTGGGGATCGAACCATGGACACTTAGCATGTGAAGTGAGAGCGTTGCCTACCATACCACGGGCAACCAGAACCAGGCCACGGGACACCTAGTGTCATGAACTCGTATATTAGGTCTTTTTTTTTTTTAAATGAACTTTGCATTTTCTGAGTTGTTGCAGCTGTTAAATTGTACTGGTACATAAAAGTAACAGCCTGCTTGATTGTAGCCAATGAAGTCTTACTGGCTTGGCCTTGTATTGGGTGTGGCAAAATAAGGCCTTGAAATAAGTCTTGAGAATTTTCAGCAGATGTCTAATAAATGCATAGTACAGTACGTATTTTCTTTTTGTCAGAGGGTAAAAAAAAAAAATACTGCTGATTGAGAATTAAGAATAGCACTACTGTATTTGGGAAGAAAGATTACAATTTATTGTGTAGTGTCACTGTTTTGGCTGTGCCTCTTGTGTATCTTAATGCAGTTTATCATGTATCCATTAATTATATTAAGAAAATTGAAAGTGATTCAGAGTGAATGTTAGTTTTTCCAAATCCTGCAATATTTGTGTTGTAGATGTGGAAGGCTAAACACACATTATAGTTACAAGAAACTTGAAATTTCCTAGCAATAATATTTACCAAGCATGTTCTGAATAATAATTCTCTAGGTTAAATTAAAAAAAAAAAAAATTGAACTACAAATGTTGCATATTTGGGCATAGTGTAAGATTTATATTTAATTAAATGTTTTCATATTAATGTCATTTTATATTGGAAAACTAGTGATAAATAGTTTATATGTGGTGCAGTGCTGTAGTATGTTTTCCGAGTGAAGTTAATGAAAAGATTGTCATGTGAAGTATGTACTGTACTTTGATGAGGATTGAAGGTTTATTTCTGGAATAATTATGTTAATGATCTTGTACATTGCTTATATTTGTAAATTGTTTTTCAGCTGTCAAGATAAAGAAGAATCCTGACAATGTTAAATTTAAGGTTCGCTGTTCTAGATTCCTGTACACCTTGGTAATTAATGATCGTGAGAAAGCAGAGAAGCTAAAGCAATCTCTTCCTCCTGGTGAGTACCAGTTTGATTAGTTTTGATTTTTATGTTAATCATGTAAAAATTTGAACTTGCAGAATTAGGTTAGTAAATTCAGTTAATATTTGATTTTATATACTTGTGTGTACATATGTACTCTTTAGTTGTTTGCATTGGTCAGCTCTGTTGCAGACTCAGCTGCTTTTGCTATTTTGACCAGCATTGCTGATTTTTTGTCCTTTTGACCCTATTATACCAACTCTTGTAATTATATATAGAACTTGCCTCCCATTTCTTTATCTGACTCCCCTTTTCTAACAAATTGATGTACAGTGGACCCTTTGTTTTCGTACAGCTCCCAACTCGAACAATTATGTAAGTGTATTTTTGGGGGTCTGAAATGACTAATCTAATTTACATTCGTCATTATGGGAACAGATTCGTTCGGTAACGGCACTCGAACAGCATTCTGGAAAGAATTATCGACGAAAACCGAGGGTCTACTGTACATCCACGCAAACACATTTTGCAACTGTACGCATTCCTCTTGATGACATGAGGATCCCACCTATTAGTTTTGACCATCCTCATGCCATATTCCTTCTTGAAACTGTCTTGTCTTTAACTTAGGGCAAAATTGTAACTTATTTTTATTAGGCATTTTCCATTGTGATTTCCATCTTAATTACTTACATAGTCATCTTCCAGATGCGGTTATTGAATAACTTTGGTTCTTATTTTAGCCTTTATACTACTGTCTTTTTTTCTATCTCATAAACATGCTGGATAACAGGTATATCTAGCTACTTCTACTTACACTTTAGGTCACACTACACAGGCATGCACATGCATATATATACATACACACATCTAGGTTTTTCTTCTTTTTCTTAATAGCTCTGATTCTTTTTATTTTCTCTATTATCCATGGGGAAGTGGAAAAGAATCTTTCCTCCGTAAGCCATGCGTGTCGTATGAGGCGACTAAAATGCCGGGAGCAATGGGCTAGTAACCCCTTCTCCTGTACACATTTACTAAGAAAGAGAAGAAGAATACCGGCAGGCCGGACTTGAGTCCTGGAGATGGGAAGTACAGTGTCTGCACTCTGAAGGAGGGGTGTTAACCCTTTCGGGGTCGGTGCCGTACTAGTACGTTTTACGAGCAAGGGTTGGTGCCGTACTAGTACGCCCAAATTCTAGCGGCCTCAATTTAAGCAGAAAACGTCTGGTAGGCATACATATGAAAGAATGGGTCTGTGTGGTCAGTGTGCGCAGTATAAAAAAAATTCTGCAGCACGCACTGCATAATGAGAAAAAAAACGGACCGTTTTTTTTTTCGATTAAAACAGCGACTTTGCAGTCGATTTTCGTATGGTATTTATTGATGTATTCTCGTTTTCTTGGTCTCATTTGATAGAATGGAAGATATATTACAGAAATAGAGATGATTTTGATTGGTATGACAATGACAAGTACCTTGAAATTGAGCTCAAAGTAGCGAAAATGTTCGATTTTTGACGATGTTCAAGAGTAAACAAATCACACCATGCGTCCAATACACATCAACTGGCGCGTCTTATATTCATGCACAAGTGCTCTGATATTATTTATACCATTTTTACAATGATGCAGTTGTATACATAACAGTAAATCTTCTATTTTTGTGTGAGAATAAAAATTCAAAATGGAAAGCAAAAGTAATGGAATAGGGGCCTGGAGACATGGCTAATGAACAGAGAACATGTTATGTTATATTTTAGTGCCAGGAATGTCTGCCTTGTTTACTCTGGACCCTATTTTGAAATTGGCATCATTTGAAATTTGTGTGAAATTGGAAAATTGCCATTTTCTGACCACTATTTTGGGTAGATGAAGAAATGGAGTTCTAGCGAAATAGCTATAATTTTAGGAGACTGAAACATTGGAATTTGTTGAAAATAGGGCTCGAAGTGGGTGAAATCGCCGATGCGTCAGTGTCATAGATACCGCGAACTTCGCGAAAGCATAATTCCGTTAGTTTTCGATCAAATTTCATAATTTTGGTGGCGTTATGATCGGAAAAAGATTCTCTATCATTTCATAAGAAATTTTTTTTTTTCCAAAGAAATTTTGACCCCAGGAACACGTTTCCAAGAAGGCCTGTCGACCCCCAAAGGGTTAATGTTGCAGTTTTATAACTAGTGTAAAGCACCCCTCTGGCAAGACAGTGATGGAGTGAATGATGAAAGTTTTTCTTTTTCGGGCCACCCTGCCTTGGTGGGAATCGGCCGATGTGTTAATATAAAGAATAATAAAATAAATACTACAGCAGAGTTAATCTATCCCTAGAAGGCACAGGAATGTGTAATTACGGCATAATGTAAAATGCACTGGTGAATGATAGTTTGGTTTGAAATGTTGCACTTTCTTCCAACTTCTTTATTATAGGTGTTTTTGGTTTCATTCCTGGTTGAACCATGAAGGCTATTTCCATAGTTCTTTATATTGTTAGATTTGTTTCAAAATACTTATTATATTTTTCGTAATATGTACATGCTTGACTAAGACCAGTCACCGCAAATTAAAGATTTAGTAATCAGATTCATTAGTTAATAAAATTCACCCATCCAGTGAATTTGCTAAATCTCCAAGTCACCAGTGTCGGAGTCATCTGACATCATAATTTGTTTATTTTAGGATAGGTTATATTAAGTTAGTGTTTGCTGATAATTTTACAAAATTTAAATATGGGACAACTCTTAATGTGTCTTTCCTCTTTACATTGTATGCATTACCTCCATGTTTTCTTTAGCCTTAGCAACATCCCATTTCCTTTGTATTGTACTGTACTATTACTTTTTTTTTTTTTATCATGATAATGTCCTCTTTAACTTTTATCTCCAGACCTATTTCCACGCTTCAGAATAAAGTACCATGTGATTGCTGACATGTTTTTTTTTTTATATACAGTGGATCCTCGGTTTTCGTTGAAAATTCATTCCAGAATGCTGTTTGAGTGCCATTATCGAACGAATTTGTTCCCATAAGGACAAATGTAAATTAGATTAGTCGTTTCAGAACCCCAAAAATACACTTACAAAAGCTCTTACAAAAATACATTTACATAATTGTTCGAGTTTGGAGGTTAACGAAAACCGAGGGTCCACTGTATACAGTGGAACCCTGAGTTTCGGCCATAATTTGATCCAGGAGGCTGTTCAAGTGCCGTTACCGAACGAATTTGTTCCCATAAGAAATAATGTAAATTAGATTAGTACGTTTCAGACCCCCAAAAATACACTTACAAAAGCACTTACAATAATACACTTACATAATTGTTCGAGTTGGGAGGTGGCCGAAACTCTGGGTACCACTGTATATCCTTTCCTCACTTAACGATGGAGTTCGGTTCCTAAAACCACGTCGGTAAATGAATTTGTTGCTAAGCAAGGAGCTTACTATAATGGTAGTGGATTTGTCTACCATCTTTGATATTGTTTTAATGTCACCTTTGCACCATTTATAACATATTTAGTATACAGTGGATCCCCGGATTTTGTACTGCTCCCAACTTGAACAATTATGTAAGTGTATTCTTGTAAGTGTTTTTGTAAGTGTATTTTTGGGGGTTTGAAACAGACTAATCTAATTTACATTCTTCCTTATGGGAACAAATTCGTTTGGTAACGGCACTCAAACAGCCTTCTGGAAAGAATTATTGACGAAATCCGAGGTCCACTGTATTTTTAAATGTTAATACAATAGAAGAAATCAGCTCTTAATATACATTACAGCCTCTCCTCACTTAATGAGAGTTCCATTCCTTAGACCACATCGGTAAACGAATTTGTCGCTAAGTGAGGAGCATGCTATAATGGTAGTGGGTTTGTGTCAGCAATCTTTGATACTATGTGATAAATGGTTTTGTAAACTGACAAGTTGAAGATTGAGACACTTGTGCAACATACGGGAATCTCTATTGAAGAAATGTTTCGCCACAGTGGCTTCATCAGTCCGATACAAAGCAGAAAGGTGAAAGGAAATTAGGAGTATGATGTAATCAGTCCCTCAGCCTGGAATATGTGTTCAGTCCATCAATCTTGTTGAAAGTACAGCATAGGGCCTATTCTGTACTTTCTACAAGATTGATTGACTGAACACATCGATTCCAGGCTGAGGGACTGATTGATTACCTTATACTCCTCTCCTTTCATCTTTCTGCTTTGTATCAGACTGATAAAGCCCCTGTGTGGCGAAACGTTTCTTCAATAAAGATTCCCATATGTTGCACAAGTGTTTCAATCTTCATCTTTGATACTGTTTTAATGTCATCTTTGTACCATTTATAACATTTATGGTATACATATTTTTAAATGTTTATAGAGTAGTGTACTGTATTTTGTAATAAACAGAATAGAGGAAATCCGCTCTAATATACATTATTTAGGTATGCATACTGGTCAAAGAGCCCGTTGTAAGTCCGAGTCATTGGTAAAAGAGTATATCACTAAGTGAGGAGAGGCTGTAGCTTATTATGCTGTACGTAGTTTATTCTTGCTGGTTTGTACCCTCTTCTTCCCTCCCCACCTTTCATCTCATTCTTGTTTTCTGAATGTTGCCTAAAAAAAAAATTCTTGATTTGCTCTCAACATGTTTGTGGGGGTTATAAAACTCCTGGTCAGTTTTCCATTTATTAAAATCTTTTAAAATGTTGTTTAGAGAGCCTCTATGTAGAAGCGAACATTCGATCCTTGTTCGATCGTCGTGATGCACATTGCATTCGCTGTTATGTTCGTTCCCATGACCTCCGCAATCCTTCCATGTACTATAGGATTGTCACAGATGTTAGTAGGCGCTCTTTATTTGTCCGTCGCCCCTGTTTACTTCGTCCCTTTTCTCTTCGTCTACATTCACTCTTGTCTTCCCTTCAACTACCACCTTTATACGTTCATGTGACATCTCCCTTTCCCCTACCCCCTTGGGAAATTCCCGCTGTCCGTGTTTGTTCTATTCCTCTACCTTGCGCGAAAGCCCAACTTCCTACGGTAGCTTCTCGCTCTTTCTTTCTAGACCCCTTCCGTTCTCATTCCCGTGCCATTGCAGTATACACCGATGGTTCAAAGTCATCTGTCGGTGTCGGATTCACAGCAATCTTCCCGGACAGCGTCGTGCGAGGGCATCTGTTACCCTTGGCTAGCATCTTTACGGCTGAATTGTATGCCATTCCTGTGGCACTTATCCGTATTGCATCTATGCCTGTGTCACCATTTGTGGTCGTTTCAGACTCCCTTAGTGCTTTACAGGCTATCCGTAAAATTGATACACCTCACCCCCTAGTTCTTCGTATCCAACTTTGGTTACACCGTATCTTTAGCAAGCACAAAGATATTGTTTTTTGTTGGGTCCCTGGTCATGTTGACATACAGGGCAATGAACAGGCAGACACTGCTGCGCGGTCAGCAGTACATGACCTTCCAGTTTCATAGAGGTGTTCCTTTCACGGATTATTTTGCGGTCATTGCTACCCACCTTCGCACCCGTTGGCAACAATGCTGGTCTGACCTGCTAAATAACAAACTTCATTCTATTAAACCGATTATAGGTTTCTGGCCTTCTTCTTGTCACCAATGTCGGGGTTGGGAGACTACACTCTCCCGTCTTCGCATCGGCCACACTCGTCTTACTCACGGGTATCTCATGGAGAGGCTCCCTGCCCTTTTGACAGAAACTGACTTACTACACAAACTGAAGATTATACCTCTAACACCTCCCTCAGTCCCTTCTTCCTCGATCTCTTGCTACCCTCTATCCCTGCACTATCCACCGTCCTGCTGCACTCCATACCCTACTAATCATCCATCTCCCTCTTACAACCCATTCTCCCTGCATCCTGCAATAACCTGCAGTGCTGTATAACCCGTGGTTTAGCGCTTCTATAAAAAAAAAATAACTTTAAAACACTTGAAATTTTGGAAAGTTTCAAGACATAATAGAGAAAGAAGCAGAGCTCAAGGAGGATGTAAACAAACCTAGAGTGAACAGGTGGCGTGCAGACACCATAATAGCGAATCGTGCTGTATAAAATATTCGCATTAGCGAATTGCCCTCCTGACTTTGTAGCTTGAGGAGCAGCTATGCCCATGTCAAGTCTTCTATCTAATTTGTCAATTTTTTTTATTTAAAATTTTCAGTAGTTATAGCACACTACCTCCTGTAAACCCATTTCATTGCTGCAAAGATTTTTTATAGTATCCTTTTGGCACTGCTTTCTCAGTTTACAACTATAGCTTCTTGGTGTTAAATTTACTTGCCCATTTTTCATATTTTATAATCTTATATTGGGTTATTATATAAACACTCTTCCTCCTATTATCCATTTAAGGCATGTCTAATGTCTTTAGCCTTTCATAGTATTGTTTAGTTCTGGGAGTAATATGTATTGTAGCTTTTCTTTCCTCCAGATACCATACCAATGCTGTATACTGTGTTCATATTTTTATGTAACCTGTTGTAAACATTCATTTATCTGAAGGTTATTTTTAAACTTAGCAGTGTAGCATAAGAGTTACTAATTTTATAAATATAATTTTTCCTTGCACAAATTTTGTAAATCACCTTGCCAATGACTATTTCCTTAAGTCCTCTTTTTCTGATGCTTTTAATATTCTATCAAATTTTCAATTCTTGATGCAGCTTGCTCTTGCTTTCTCTTGTTGACATTAAATGTATTTAGGTAAAATAATTAATCTTGCCTGGTATAGATTTAATTTATGACTTGTTTGTGTGAAGTATACAGTGGACCCTCGGTTTTCGTTGAAAATTCTTTCCAGAATGCTGTTTGAGTGCCGTTACCAAACGAATTTGTTCCCATAAGAACAAATGTAAATTAGATTAGTCATTTCAGACCCCCCAAAAATACACTTAGAAAAGCACTTACGAAAATACACTTACATAATTGTTCGATTTTGGAGGTGAACGAAAACCGAGGTCCACTGTATATGAATTATACATTCTCAGACATTGTTCCATTTTGGAAATGGATGCTTCAGATGGAAATATATTATTTAGTTTACCTTGTGCTAATTTGTTTTTTTTTTCTTTTCAGGCCTTCAAGTCAAGGAGTCGAAGTGAAATACTTACCTGTACTCAAATTAAATAATTATAAAAAAACAATTTAATTATCCCTGTTTTGAATTTAAATGTTTAATACAGTAAAATTTACTTATAAGTACAGATACTAGTTTTTAAGAATGCATAACTTGGAATACTGATAGGCAAGTTACCGGTGAATCATAAAGTATGATGAAATTATCATAGTTTTGATCCATCCTTTGCTATATGATGTGTCTGAAGTTATGTAAAAGATATAGTTGCAGTTACAAATGGATGCCTTCAAGTGTCCTTAACAGTTGGCACTACTACCTATTGGGTCACAAGTCACATATAATTAGTAGTCTATAAAATTATGACCTAACAGCATTCTTCCAGGCACTATTACCCCTAAGGGTTTAGTGCTTCTAAAATGGCATTGCATACTAGTGGTGGACTTGTGTATACCAGTTTTATTACATGTAAACTGTACATTATTTTTGTACTGCATAAAATGAAAGTGGAATTAATGTAAGCGAATTCACTTGCAGCTTTCCTAATGTAAATTTGTCCTGTAATTTTATGTGGGCAAGTGATAATTTGCCATTCCTTGGAAGCCTTTATGCTCTTGTCTCCCTGCAATGAACTGGACAAGTCTTTCCCCTTCCTTGGATCTACCCATTACTCCAGGTGCTGTAAGACCTCTACCGGTTTAGCACATGCCTTTAAATGTAATAGTGTACTAATGCATATACTATTTTGATATTGCTTAGGTATGTTGTGCTCAATCTAAGGGCTTGCCTGCTTGAACAACCTAAGGTAATTCATAGACCTTTTCAAAGCTAATGGCTTTAGTCATCCCTTTTTGTTCCTTCAGTTTATTATTCTTAATGTAGTAGTCTCTTTGTGCTCCTATTTTTTCTTTACCATGAATGTTCTGGGGGTTCAAGTCTCCTGCTTTATTTTTTTTACCCTGGTGTTGATAGATCTAAGGACAATTACTGGATTCAAATAGTGTTTTGAAATGCAGAATTATATGCACATTTTGCCGTTACTCTCATCACTACCATGTCTTAAAACATTTTCAGTTGTATTAAGTGTATGTATTATGGTTGGTCAGATCTTGAGTCCTTTCATCCTCTTGTCTTTATTTTCTTGACTCCATCCTGTTCCTCGTTCTTCAGGTGCTGTATTGCCCCTCAAGGGAAATTCCTTGATGCTGGTGAGGGGCTCTTGATCTAGGGAATTGGATCTGCTCCAGTTCCCTGAATTAAGCCTGAATACCTTTCACCCCTCCCGCTCCACATGCACTGTATAATCCTACAGATTTAGCTCTCCCCGATGATTATAATCAGGTGCTGTAAAACCACTGGTATAAATATATCTGCTGGTATGGGGCTTCTGATCTACGGAATTTGGTTTGTGCTCGCCATGGATCGAACGTGAATGCCTTCTGTTTCCCCAGGCACTGTATCTAATACCCTGCATAGTCCCTCCTACCCTCAGGGTAGGTAGGTTTCTAATGCTGGTTAAGGACTTTTGATCTAAAGAATTTGACTAGTGCTCCAATTCTTTGAATCAAACCTGAATGCCTTCCATTCTCCTAGGAGTTTTATGTTCCCTACCCCTCAAGGGTGGTTCCTTGACGCTGGTGAGGGGCTCTTGATCTAGGGAATTGGATTTGTGCTCCAGTTCCCTGAGTTAAGCCCGAATACCTTCAATCCCTCCCCATAGGCGCTGTATAATCCCACGGGTTTAGCGCTCCCCCATGATTATAATACGACTCCTAAAGGTTTAGCGCCCTAACTATGACTTAAAGGCCTCCACTGATGCTGTGTTTGAGTGATTTCAGAAACCCAGCATTTCCGCATTAATGGTGAGGATATTTCCACTTAAATTTGATATGGACAATGAAAATTATTGAATAATCTTGCTGTATGCCCCTTGTAGGTTTAGAGCTTCTTTTGATTATAATAATTGAATCTTATTTGCTTTTTGATTATGATTGTGCCGAGTAAACTGGTCATGGCAGCAGCAAGTTATAATAGTTAATAGCAAGTTTGATATTTAAAAATGTAATGTTTAAAGCACCAATTTACCAGTTAGTGTTTTTTAAATAAAATCTTTTTAAGGCGGTTGCTTTGATGTTGGTCTCTGATAACTCTCTTCAAGGGTATTTTCCTTGATGCCAATTTCTAATAGGACTTTGAGGTGCTTTGATACTGGTAAAGGGCTCCAAAATGGTTCCTTGACGTCGGTGACTTGATCCAGGGGAATGGACCTAATTTCTCCTTCCTTGGGAGAAACTACAATAATCAGATGAAAAGCTCAAATCAAAGAAATGGGTTCATCTACATAAGAGGTAAGTAACACGCAAGGCTAGCCTAGCATTACATGATTACACATATAGCAATACCTATGTGGGTTTAGCGCTTGATTATGATTAATAATAATGCATTGCAGCGCTGTATGACCCTGGTGGGTTAAGCTCTTAAATTTGATTATAATAATGCCGTAAAAAATATTCATTACAATTGATCTTCTCTGAACCACCACTATACCACGCAGGACTCTTCCGCAGCTCATTGACTGCTGTAAAGAAAGTCAAATGGGGTACTGATAAAGGCTTCTTAAAATCTATTTTCTACCTCGCTAACTGGATTCCCTTGTCCTGTTCGTGCGGAAATATTTAATCGCCTTTTATCTCGTATTTAAAAGTTTTCCGTTGACAATTATTTTTTGTTTTTACATGGAGGACGACATTATAAAGAAATTTGCTGAAAAGGAATGTGGGAAGAGCTTCATAGATTTTATGGGAGTTAAGAGGATAGGTTGGCTTTCGACATTCCCACAGATCACTTCAACTGACCTCGCTGAAAGTCTCACTTTTGCTACAGACTCAGTTTTTTAAAACTTTTGATTTGGGTTTTATTCTTGCACACGCACACCTCAAGGGAGGTTCCTGATCTAGGGAATTGGATCTGTGCTTGGGTTCTCTGAATTGAGCCTGAATACCTTCCATCTTCCCCCCCCCCACATGCACTGTATAATCCTACGGGTTTAGCGCTCCCCCATGATTATAATAATCTTGCACAAGCAGCGCTTGTGCAAGACCTAAAGAATTGGACCTGTGCTCCCCTTTCTTGAATGCCTTGGATTTCCCAGGCGCTGCGTGATCCTTGGCAGTGAATTTCCTTTTTACATGTAAAAAAAAAAAAACTACATTTTGGCCCTTCTGGCAACTTGTCCTAGTATAAATAAATAACTGTTGAGTGTGTGTAGTCTGCACATTCACAACCAACATTTATTTTATGTATTTTTTGTTTAATTTTGACGTAAATGTTAAGACGTTTTATTAAATTTGTATAATTTATATGTAACCAAAAGGGATAGTTTTGAGTAGTGAGGTACTACATGCCGGCCTCATGACGTATCAGTATATCCCTGCGCCAGGGTAGACGACAGGCGGTACCCAGTTTGTTTTGTGTTATAGCATCGATGGTTTGGTGTTTTGTGTGCTCTGTGAGGTGGTATGTGTTTATTGTCTTCTTCCTGCAAATACTGAATTCGCGAACCTTAAGTGCTGTACACCTGGAAGCTTAGTCTCTCTGCAAACATGAGATACGTGTTTATTGACGTTAGTAATAAGTGAAAGAATTTTAAAAAAAGTAGGATTTTTTCGTAAATATTTTGAGTAAATTTTCCTGCTATACTTTTTTTTAACTTGACATATCAAATTAATGTTTAATTCTAAGTAATTTACATTAAGGTTTTTATTACTGAATTATTGTTGTGCTTAAACTCGTTCAGGTCTTTAAAATAAGAACACAACACCTCACTTGATGGCAAGTTTCATATTGCAGAATAACGGTAGAAATAAATATCGTGCATAAAACTTTCACAACTTGTATGCGTAACAAGATCCTAGGTTTGTATCCTTGTCACGCGGAAGACGGGGGTTCATTCCGTTCACTTGTTGCTAGGGACATGTTGAACCGCACATTCAGTATAATAATATTGTATGTTCTAAACAGTAATTTGTTTCTAATAACTTAGCTAAATTTTTTAAAAAAATGTATGAATTTTAAGATATAATAAAATGAACACAGGCTCTATGTACAGCATCGGTGGTTCAGTGGTAGAATTCTCGCCTGCCACGCGGGAGGCCCGGGTTCGATTCCCGGCCGATGCATTCATTTATTGCCTGCAAAGGTCATATATTTACTGCTAAATAAGATATACGTCAAAATTTTTAATCACGTTAGGGAATCCTCACGCCAGAAGCCAGCACGTTGCGAAGTACCTACCATAAGGCTTTAGTAGCAAATACAGTAAAATACCTCATGAGATTAAGTGTGATAATTATGCTGAGAAAATATCTCTAACATTGAAAACAAGATTGTCTATGAAATACGAAAGTATTATTTTCTTCCGAGTAATGACTATTTTTTGAGAGATTTTCGGTAGTGAGTGGTTCATTTCACTACTTGTCAAGCAAAATTCAGTTCCAAGCATTACATACCATCCCTTTTAAGTACTGCTTGAATTTAAAAGAAGTAAAGTGAACCCCAAAAGGTTCAAACATCGCATCGGTGGTTCAGTGGTAGAATTCTCGCCTGCCACGCGGGAGGCCCGGGTTCGATTCCCGGCCGATGCATTATTGTCAACTTTGGGCCCGTCGGAGGCAATTAGATTGACTCAGGTGACAAAAATCAATAAGCCCATGTCCTATCGGCGAGCACGTTTAGTTTGATATCTTTATTATGCACCCCATACCGCAGATTTACCTTCGACGTCGTCACCTCTAACACCCTTACTTTATCTTCCCTCCTCGTTGACGGCCCCACCTTTGATTATATACTTCCTTACAACCTCTACCCTGCAGCGCTGTATGACCCTGGTGGTTTAACATTTAGTTTTGATAATAATAAATTAGTATGTTTATAAGATACTTCGGATTTATAAAAGTGAACCCCCAAAAGGTTCAAACATAGCATCGGTGGTTCAGTGGTAGAATTCTCGCCTGCCACGCGGGAGGCCCGGGTTCGATTCCCGGCCGATGCATTTATTGCCAACTTGCATAAGCATTCAGTTTTAAGTGTCAAACTAAAATCATACCTCCTGATCTTTAATCTTTTAAGGTAATCTTTGCTCATGCAAGATGCTCACCCATGATTTAATAGTGAACTAAAAAAAATGACTTAGGAAGGTTTAACATGTTTAAATAATTGTATTTAAGCGCAGGAAGGACATTTTTAGTAACAGATTAATATGTAGTGAAGTAATTAGCAATAAATTCCTTTGTAGTAAAGAGGTTAACATTCCCGCCTGTGACGCGGGAGTGGGGGGTTCAATTTCTCGCCGGGGAATCGTGTATATTGATTTGTACAAAACCAGCATTTTTGGTGTAGTTAAAAACTCTCAGTATAGAATGAAAACTTTAGGTGACATTTCGGTCCGTCGTTGACCATCAAGCCAAATGAGCGAGAAAGGCAGAGAAATCCGGAAGACTTGAATCAAAGATGGAATAGGGAGTGGGAAAGAAAGGAATAATTATTAGATGAAGCAGCAGCTAACTCAACACGTGTCGAAGGTCCTAAAAAAAAAAAAAAAGTGCATACTTCAGTATAATGCATCTCTACTTATTTGTCAATTAATAGAAAACATTCTCATGGGTTTGTAAATGTCTGAGGAAAATTTAACCCAGTTTTGCTCGTGTCTTGCGCGTCATATAACACACTGTATTGATGAGGATTAACTTACTATAATTGTCCTTTCTGATAGGACAAAAACACAATTTTGGCATTTTTTCCCATAGTGATGCTTTAATAATATTAACATGACTCTCATGCTTAGTATTAGGTCATACGTACTCATGCTTATGGTTATATATCCTCCATCATTTTTAACTAGGCGTTTTATTTATCCAATGTTAGTCTCTTACAGTAAGGCTTTCAAACAATCTTTTTATACACCCAAATTAAAAAATAATCCGTGCATTCGGATCAAGTGACTTATTTCTATAATATCGAAGGAGGGATGCCAGTGAAGGGTTCTTGACCTAAAGAATTGGACCTGTGCTCCCCTTTCTTGAATGCCTTGGATTTCCCAGGCGCTGCGTGATCCTTACGGGTTGAGCGCCCTTTCCCCTTTCCCCATGAATGTGACATTAATACGAGACGTTAAAACATGGAGTGATTATCAATTATGACTAAGGATTGAGAGCTCCCGCCTTCACCCCATCAATGTAATAGTAATGTGAAACGCGTTAAAATATGGAGTGATTATCGACTGTGACTAATATCTGGACGTTTATATTTTTATTCATCGCTTAGATAAAACTTAATTTTTTTTCTGGCGCGTAGCAAATAATGCATTGGCCGGGAATCGAACCCGGGCCTCCCGCGTGGCAGGCGAGAATTCTACCACTGAACCACCAATGCTTCATTTAACACTTGGGTTCAATTTTTACACTTAAAAAATGTTAGAAATAAACTGAAAAGTACGGTTATTGTCACAGTGTTTCCTGTGAAGAATTGAACCCTTGTTTCCTGCATGACAAAGGCAGGAACTGATATAATTGGGCCGCTTGAAATTTCAATATGATTGCCTCCCCGGCGGGGAATTGAACCCCGGTCTCCCGCGTGACAGGCGGGGATACTAACCACTATACTACCGAGGATTCGGTTGTTAGAGCTGTCCTTATTTCAAGGACAAAACATCTCTTAAATTTTCTTAATTATGTTTTATCTGAAAAAAAATCTCGAGAAGTGGATATTTATTAAATAAGCAATATAACTGCAATGAAGGGTAATTAAATTCCAAACACTTTCGGGGTCTCTCAGTCACATTCTCATGAAATATAGTTTGCTCTACTCGTATACAACTTTACTGCCACATCAGTGAACTCGTATCATTTACCTATACAGGCGAAGGCGAAGAATCACCGAGCTGCTGAAAGGGGCAAGTATATCTGAAATACGAAGGAAGTCTGCTTAGACGAGATGGAACTAACACAGATGACAGCAAAGGAATGAGTGAGATACTAAAGTCCTAGCTAACCTGTAGCAATAAATTGTTACTAATTTCTATTATACATGCTTTTTTCTATTACAACTATAATTACATTGATTAGGTTAACATCTGAGGGTTAATAACCCAGGATAACACAAAGTATATCAAGAGTGTAACTTGTTTCCTCTCAAGATTTGACCCACAATAAAAGCCTGCTTTTTTTTTTCATTACTGTGGGCAGTACGCCTTTATATTTATTTTTTGGTAGGATGTAAAAGGGTAACAGGTGTTTGTAGATATGCCCAGCCATCTCGCCCCTCTAGTGTATAGACATGACCTTTCTTCAGTTTGAGATGTATACCTGGAAGGTGTTCCGGGGGTCAACGCCCCCGTGGCCCGGTCCATGACCAGGCCTAGAGGAGGATCAGAGTCTGATCAACCAGACTTTTACTGCCGGTCGCACGCAATCCCAGGTGGTCAGGTACTGATTAGGTGCCTGTAGGAAATAAATTTATCACCCAGGAATTGGTCCCAGGACTCGCGTGAGATGTCGAAATTAATCGCTGAAACATAATCTTTAAAAGTATTACTGTATAATTAACTTCATTATTTTAATATACATTTAGTTGAACGTATTAATCACTAAAGTACTTTCTTTTACCCATAAGTCAACAGATAGTATCACCATGAACACTTGATGTGGAGGTGAGCTTGGAAGATGGGATAGAGTAAGAAGAGAGGAATAAGCCAGGGTTATCCTAGGTATGATAATTGTACCTGTGCCTAAATAAACTTAAACCAGCTGCTGGGGCGTTCCGGCCGGGGTATTGAATCTTTGTCTCCTGCTGATAGGCAGTGATACTAGTCACAGTCTTAGAGAATTTGTTGACTGTAGATGTATTTATTTAAAGCACATTTCTCTGTTTCACATGCTTGTTCGCATTATATTTGTAGACTTGTTTTAGTATTTGCTCAAGATTGCAGGAATTTAATTTATTGGAATTATTTAACATTATTATAATAAAAAGAAGCGCTAAAAATTATTCAACATATTCATGCTTATTTGTGTAACATTCGTATCTTAAAAACCTTTGCTCTTCAGTATACAGTTTATCTCGTACTTTTCTCACTTTTGAGCTCTTTATTTTTCACTAACATGTTTACTATGATCCTTTTCATCTCGAATATTTATGCTTTTTGTACTTCTCACAAACACGTAAACACAAGGAAAAAAATACAATTTATGCACATTACATACTACATTCCAAATGTCCATCCTTTAGCTCTCCTTCAGTCATGCTCCTACTGACATGTCAATTGTTCACACTCTTGGTTAGATGGTTAATTGAATTTGAAGTCTTGCGACTACACAAAGGTCATTAAGACTGCATGTAACCTGTTCGCTACCAGTCGAAAATAATTTATTCCCTAAAATAGGGTTTGCAAAGTAAACTCTCAGCAACACTGCCAGACATAATACTCGGCAGTGGCAGCGCCTGGGGAAGGGGTTTTCGGTCCTCGAAAAATTCCCTCACCCTCCAAAAAAATGCCCCCCTCCCCGAATAAATATAGTAATAACCAGATAGCCACCCCTAAGCCCCTAAAATTTTGTCACCCGTTTCTCGGTTCATATAATCTTGTATATTCCTATACAGTATATATCTCGTCTTGATGCGTCCGTGTACTTTCTCACTAGTGACCTTATGATGCTCTTATTCATTTGTTCTATAAAGATCATTCTATATTTTTTTTTCGTATGCATTCAGTCTTTCTTTCTAATTTTTACATACACATCCTCATGCATACATTTGCTGTTATTTTCTCTCATTATTAACATTAATTCTCAAAGCAATTCAAACCTTATGACATGCTTATATAACAAGAGACTTAATTTCTTATGATCAAAGTTTTGACCTTTTACCATTTATTTAGCATTTACATATAATTTAATTCCTTTGCACTCATTGTTAGCAATAAATGCATCGGCCGGGAATCGAACCCGGGCCTCCCGCGTGGCAGGCGAGAATTCTACCACTGAACCACCGATGCTACGTTTAACAGTTCTGTATTCACCTTTTTACACTTTTAAAATATTCTTGATTTATTAAAATAAATGAAACAAGTAAGTATTAGCCAGTGTAACTGATACCACCATTAAACCAAAGCTAAGGGTAAACATAAGTTTGTCTAGGAAGGAAGTGGACCCTAGTCTGCTTGACAAGCAGGTATGTGAACTACTTCACCAAGATTATTATATTTATTCTCATCGCCCGCACGTTTTTTTTTTTTTTGTCGCCGTCGTAACTTGCCCGCTCACTCAGCTGCCTGCTGTTCCCTCCACTACCCTCGCGCTACTCCTGTACAAGAGCAATGGCACTGGTACTGTGAATAAGACTAGTTGTTCACTTGGGTACAACACCTGTAGTCTGGCTAGAAACTGTTGGGTAACTGTGGAACCTTGTCCTGAATTAGGGGGAGCCAATACAGTATATCACTGCAATTAAAAATCTTTTGAGATTAATTAGTGAAAATCTGATTGAAAGAAATACGGTTATAACCGAAGCCCGTCCTCGGTAGTATAGTGGTTAGTATCCCCGCCTGTCACGCGGGAGACCGGGGTTCAATTTCCCGCCGGGGAGGCACACATTATTTATATCTTGCATCCAAGAGATGTTGAAATTTTTCATATGCCCGTTTCAAATAAGTGCATAATAAAACTTTTTAACTTATGCATTGAAGTAAAGTGTTAGTAATAATAATTTTAATCATACAATTAATAATGATATTACTCGCCAATATTAATCACAGCATTATTCATAGTCGTGGATCAAAAGTAAATGGTTTAATTATCGTCTAGTGTGCGAGATGCATTAGTTTGATGTCCGAGAAAGCATTTAGAGTGGTTGTGTCTATCATATTTTCCATATGTGGCATTCTGCTAGGCTCCGCTCTATCTACTGCTTCAGTATTCATTGATTACCTTCGCATCCTACTCCACTGCCCTCTACTTCATTCACATTTATTTTAGTATTGGAAAGTGCTGCTGTATAACCCCTGTGGTTTAGCGCTTCTTTTGATTATAATAATTGGAAAGTGCTAAACCTGTAGGAAGGGGGCAACGCCAAAATTTCTGTACTGTGGGTGGCTATCTGGTTGGAAGGAAGAGCTAGGAGACTTATTTTGGGGCTTTAGGGGTCTGAGGGAATTCTGGGAGGCTGAAGCACCCCCAAGACCCCTCTTGGAGCCGCCATTACTCATAGGGGATATATAGATCATGGGGAATGGGAGGCAGTCAGGTTCAATTCTAGGAAACAAAGGGTAGGCCACTTTAGTCATCGCCCATCAGTTTTCACTGAATTATATACTCTGCAGTCAAGTTCTCTTTTACAGCTTCCATTTCTGCGGGACAACTACGACAGTTAGTTTCTACTATAATACACTTTTTTTCATGTTGCTTTGAAGCTCGTGCCTATTAACAGTTGAACTTTGAAAGTTCGAAATATGAAGTTTTCATCATTTATCAATATTTTAAGATATTGGTGTCTTCTGGAGTGTCATAGAATCTCTGCACTTAATTGGTTAAGAAGGTTTTTAACAAGTGTTATTTACCTGGAGGGTATTGCGGGGATTAACGCCCCCAGCGGCCCTGTCCATGACCAGGCCTCCCGGTGGATCAGGGCCTGATCAACTAGGCTGTTACTGCTGGCCGCACGTAGTCCAACGTACGAACCATAGCTCGGCTGATCCGGCACTGACTTTAGGTATCTGTCCAGCTCCCTCTTGAAGACAACCAGGGGCCTATTGGTAATTCCCCTTATGGCTTGTGGGAGGCTGTTGAACAATGTTGGGCCCCGGACACTTAGTGTTTTCTTTCAGTGTACTAATGGCGCCCCTACTTTTCACTGGGGGTATTTTGCACTTCAGCTCTAGAAGTATCATTTATTTTTGTCTAGAGTACTGCCCATCGCACCTGGGACGCTTTTCCTCTACCGGTGTGCCTAGCTAGGTAGCACAACCCAATTAGCAGATCGGGATCGGGGAAGAGGCAAGGGTTATTTGGTTCCGACCATTAACTGGGTTGGTGAGTGTGAACTGAAATTTCCTATTTTACTAGTATTTAGCAGAACATTAAACATCTTGTTGGGATTAGTGAAAATCTTTTTAGTGGTTAGTATCCCCGCCTGTCACGCGGGAGACGGGTTCAATTCCCCGCCGGGGAGGCTAAAATATTGAACCTCGCAACCTGTGGCTGTGAGATGTATACCTAACTAACTGTGGGACTCAAGGAGGGCAAGACCAGTGTAACATTAGTGCGCACTTCTCTAATACATGTTAAGACAGTTAGTTAAAAGATATGCTTCGATCACCCCACAGGTGTGCATTATTCACCCTTTGTACCTATTAATATGTTCAGTACAGACCACACCGTGATACAGTAATTAAAAATTAAAACCGGAAGTCAGTCACATTATCTTAAAACCATTAAACCAAGAGTTGTCTATCACTTATAATTTTTGTTATACAAATATGTATTATTGAAAATATTTGGAGAAGCTGGTCCAAAATTTTGAACAGTAAACGCTGCTTAACCACTGAAGTGTTAAATTGGTTTTCTAAAGTCAAAAAATAATTTGGATTCAGAATTACATTTATTGTGGGGGAGGAGAGCGCTCCTGTAGGAGTCCAGTTCGATCCTACGAGTTCGAACCAAGAGGACAGCACTAATTCCTTGGATCAAGAGCCCCTCACTATAGTCAACCTTCCTTGAGGGGATCAGGATACATAAACTTGTATATTATGAGGCGTTAAATCCACGAGGGTCATTCAACTTAGGATTAAAAAAAAGGACTGAAAAAAAGGCAAAACATGCAGCATAAATGCATCAACGGTGCGAGGTGTGACGATACAAGTTGATGCCACCAGGTGACCAACACCGTATTCTTAGAAAGATTATTATTATTATTATTCATCCTAGTGGGTTCAGCGCTTAGATTTCATTATAATAATTGGTAGGGTTACACACACACTGATGTATTTCAATGTAGGTACATAGTTTACTGTAATTCCTGTTTTTGGGATTATCTGTGACCTGTTGTAACAGGTGACACGCAACCTTAATGACCCTCGTGAAGTCTATAGGCTTCAAACCTAATAAACCAAGCAGCCATTCCTGCCTCATCACTCCTCTCCACCATGCTAATGAAGGGCTTTGATCCAAGGAATTGAAGCTGCCCTGCTCTTGAATCAAACCTAATGACACCTCATTCCCTAGGTGCTTTAAAGTTATTATAGTCATAACTGTTATAGGTGCTTTACAACCCTCACGGGTTTAACACTTCCTATAACATGTGCTGATGTGACAGCACACCTGTAACATGCAGCGCTAAATGACTCTCGGGTTTAGCACTCGTGAATATAATCCCCTCAAGGGAGGCCCCTTGAGGGGATTATAATCAAAACTAGGCGCTAAACCACTAGGGTCATACTGCGCTGCTCCTTGAGGATAGGGTTGAGCTATATTATTATTATAATCAAATGAAGCGCTAAACCACAAGGGTCATACAGCGCGGCAGGGTAGGACAGGATGCAGGGAGGATAGATTGTAAGCGGGAGATGGATGATTAGTAGGGTATGGAGTGCAGCAGGACAGTGCAGGGATAGAGGGTAGCAAGAGATCGAGGTAGGTTGAGCTATAGCTCCTTTTGTTTAGGCTCTAGACAAGAGAGGGAGCTGTAGTTATATTCCCTAGACTAGGAAATCACTACAGCTGCTCTTCTTCCTGGGCAGCGCTGTACGACCCTGGTGGTTAATGCTTAGTTTTCATTGTAATATTGAAAGCCTGGAGGTTCAACTTATGTCTATTGCTTAGGTTAGTAATGATAATTTAGGAAATGCTGAAACCGTAGGGGGGTCATTCAGTACAGTGATTGCAGTAACTTATTGTCATAACTAAGCGCTATTAGAAATTTTTATAATAATTATCTTAATAAAAATGCTGCCGTTTTTGTGAAGTGCTGCTGATTTCAGTACCAATTGCAGTTTACTTCTCATTCTGAGGATAGGGAAAGAATTTTCTTGTATATGAAGTTTATTATTCACAAGGAGTATATACGTTGATTTTTTTCTCATTTACAGATGAGAAACTTAGGCCTCTACAGTAATATGCGGCTGTTATAGCAGCTGGTGGTGAGGACGCTGCCCGCTGTCTAGTCACTATGCGCAGGCCAGCTGACTACGACGACGCCGCTTGCTGTATCTAGTCACATTACTACAGCTGCGTGGTAAAGACGCTGCCTTCTTATCCGCTTTGTACAGCCCAGCTCAGCTGGTGTCGACTCTGTTTACAGCTGGTGACGACGGTGCTGCATGCTTGTCACTCTGGACAGACCAGCTGGTAACGCCCTCTTCTAACAAATTTTCATACATGGTAAACTATTTACATTAAAATCATTTTGCACACCAAGGAGATCCTTGCGTGGAACACTGGCAGAATTATAGTACGGGATCCCACCAAAATGAATGTACTTAGGGAATAATGATTTTACTAGCCACACCTGCCAAGACTCTGTGGTCATTGTAAGAGGCTTTTTTTTTTTTTAGAAGTCTTCAGCACTAAGAAAAAAGTGCTTGGGCGAGAGGGAAGGGTTTGGGTGAGAGGAAAGAGTATGGAGAAGAGGTCATGAACACGTTGAGGTGTGCACTACAAGTGAAGGTGTGGATTTAATGTTTACTACAAGTTAGTGTGAGGGAGTGAACGCTTGTCAAGTGCACCTGAAAGAATAATATAATTAAACGAATCGCTAAACTCAAACCCAAAAGGAAAAAAAATTAGTGACAAGATACCAGAAGAAAGCGTACTAACAAGTACACAAAAAGAGCATGGAAATTGATTTCCTACCTTTTTTTTTTTTTAAGCTATTTAGTTACCTTACTTTTCAACCTTGGACTATTCGAGTTTGTGTGGTGTTTTGGTGGCATTGTTCCAAGTGGCGGATTTACAATTTCCCTACACCTAACCAAATTTTATTTTAAAAACTCAGCGTCAATGGTTACATTATGTCTGTTCCTCGATGACTGGAGAATCTACATTCGCCTCTAATAAATACTTAAACTAATGGTAGATCAACAAGAAGTTTCCTATATAAAGTGGTATAAAACAAAATTATTATAAAGGTTATTTCAGATGGGTTCGTTGAAGTTACTTGGGGGCAGACTAATTATCGATCCAGGTAAGATTTTAACGTAATTTGGCACCAGTGAAAATGTAATGCCTTGTTCCTTCGAACCTTGTCAACGAGTGAAGCAGAACTAAGATACTTTCCCACACAAGTACCATAACACTTCTGCAAAGTAACTGGCAAAATAAAAAGCCATTTTGAAAGTTTGTATGCCAACATATGAAGACGTATGCATACGTGCATCGTGAAGGTATTGTATGCATACGTCATACGAGTAAGCACAGGTGGTGGCAGGTTGAAATAGGAATGAACGTTGACTTATAAAGGCGACGAGAAGAACTAAATGAAAAAAAATCTAAAATAGTGGGGGATCGGCGTAGAAACAGGCATAAAATGGAACGTCTAACTATACAATGATGCAAACAAATAATTATAATAGTTGTAACAGTAACTGGTATAAAAATACCGACGGGGTGTAAATGATTACACTAAAAACAGTAATTGTGTACATTTGGACACTTGAAAAGGGTTGCCAATCGAAACATTTTCTGAATAAAGTTTCTAATTGGTGCCCTTTAGTACATCACCTTTTGTAAATGTCAAAAAAATGCAACAGGCACAAAATATGATTTAGTCGTTAAACACAATTACAAATGAGCCCAGATGATGCAACGAGAACTGAAGAAACCTAAAACTGGTTTCTTAATTTGTACAGTATAAAAATATTTTTCAATTCATACATTTAAAGACTAATACCATAAAATACAATAACGGTCATAGTGATGAACCAAGTTATGTCAGTACATCAACCTGTCTTGCTCAATTATTACCTACTTAGATATTGTACACTAATCGTCTATAGGGTAGGAACAGAAAATTGCTCCATTATAATAAACCAATATGTTCCTAGAAGACTATTTTGCAAATGAATCTGGTAATGTGGTACCATATTTGGTCTTCAGAGGCGCGTTCTCTAGACTAGAATTATCTTTGGAAAGTTCTGTTTACTTTACCAGTACCATTATAGCACCTACACAAACCACTAGGAGGGAGAGGGAGTAAGCACTGGCTTCTGACGTGATCACAGGCTCTTGGAAGGTGTCACTGACTATTGAAACACCAGAGGGTTCTGCTGCATAACGCCTACTTCTTTCCTGGCGGTCTAGGTGGTCATGGTCAGGGTGGGCGTCGTCTCGGGGATGTTCGGGCTTCAAGTCCAGGTCGTCGCGAGTTAAGATAGACCAAACGTCCTTCAGGATAGTCAAATGCGTCTGGTTGGTTGCTGCTGAAGATACAGCGGTGGGAGATCGTGTCGAGTTGTGCATCTCTGTTATTCTCGGGTATTGTCTGACTGAAACAACGATATTGTCTCCAACGTCGGCAGACAATTTCCCAGAAGTTAGGAGGGCTGCAGCAATGTGAGGATCATTTTGAGGATGTGCAATAGTAACTGGTCGAGGGGCGCTACCGGAAGGAAGGAGATCAGTTTTCAAAGTGCTACTGGCACCATGTGGTGATGGTAAAGCGATGGTGGTACGACGGCGGAAAGGGCGCCGCTGGCGAGAGAATTGAGTCAGATGTGGCACGTGTGCCGGCACTGGAGGTGGGCGATCTCCTCTAAAAGGTCCAATTTTGGGCCGATTGATAATGGAGGCTACGGTACGTCGGATGCCTGTTGAAAACTGTGGAGGTGTAGGCAGTGTATCGGGTTCTAGAGGCCGACCATCTGATGTGAACACCTGCGCTGATTCAGCTACCATCATGTCTTCACCGTCGTCGTGCTCTAGAGGAAAGTTGATCAGCACTGGTTTGAAAACTTCAGGTCCAACAAGTTGTGGGAAGGGAACGGTATGGTCGTCAGGGAGGTGAACCATAGCTGCTATGCGGCGCATGGATGGCTTCTGAACTTGTGGCTTTCCCATACGGTCCACTCCCCCTGACGGCCTCACCGACCCATGTATTTTTGGGCCATTAGGGTTTCGGTTAGAATCGTGTTTGATAAGCTTATTAGGGAAAAATGGACGGTTAGATGCAGCCCCTCCTAGTCGCGGCACTATTCGAGCCATTGGTACAGGAATGGGGACGGGGGGAGGATTAAGGCTCTCGCTGAACATCACTGAATCATGGAAGATAGGATTTGGAAAGTGTTTTGGCCGTTTTTCGTTAGGGATTTCGCTTATGTCTTCGTCATGCGTTTCGTCCATATCGTCAATCTTCATAAGTCTTTGGGTGAAACTTACAGAACCTGAGGTACGTGGGCCGACAGGCCGCTGCTGGAAAGTGTGTTGAGGTGGGTGTGGCGGGCGCGGTACTCTGATTGGCATAATGTCTGATGAAGACACTTCGAAAGCCAACAAAGGGCCAGCAGTTTTTTTCTTAATAGGACGAAAATCTGATTCATAGACGACAGACTCTGGGTCGAAACCAAAGTTCTGAGCGAAATTTTCATCCAAAGTGGTGAATAATCCTTCAGTGGTGCGTGTAGGTGTCATTGTAGTGGCAGAACCCACACTGATGGTCGTTTGCCTTCCTGAAAAAGGCTCCTGGAATACTGATGAAACCTGACTAGGAAGTTGAGGGAGTGAAGATGCAGTTATAACCTCGGGCTTGCGGTAATGCGAATGTGATATTTGTATCCCATATTTATGAGCTGGATTGGAAGTCCCACTGGATTTAGGTGGAATATTTCGAATGATGGGCTGTTGCTGTTTGGTAGTTGACATTGTAAAAGGAGTAATGGGTTTTACTGACGTCGGCTGCGTAGAACGTGTCGTTGATTGGTAGGATGTAGAAAGTCTCGGGGATGTTGAGTGTCTTTGCTCTGGTTGACGTGTCGAATCAGTCTTCGAGTGTTTGTGTGTCTCCTCTAAATTTATATATGTTAAATCTTGTTTTGGCTTTATTAAAGGCACTTCCGAAATGACGGCGACTGTAGTCTTCACTGGTGTTGAGCCAATGGGACCAATAAAAGATTGAGAAGAGGAAGAAGGCAGTGAATACTCAGGAACAAAGGTATACCCTGGTGGTGGAGTAAACCGTGGTGTTAAAGGTGCGGAGAGAGAAGTGAAACGTGTTGTCGATGGGGTTGACACTGGAGAGGACGGGTACTGGTTACGAAGTGGCTGAATTGTTTGGTCCTCGTCTTTATCACGTTGTGGAAACAACAAATCTCCCTTTTGCGACCCAAAGAACGCTTCAGGAACGTCCCTTGGAACACTACCCAAGTTTACGTTACCCATTTTAGCAAATGCAGTGGCATTGACTATACCTGTGTTTTTCTTTAGATTGGGCAACTTGGGAAATATAAATCCTGGCACTCCCAGTGGGACGTTTGGTGGCGAAGAATGAGTTTCTGGAGGTAATGAATGAGAAGTTGGCCTCTGACGCAGTGGACCCATGTCATCAGGGCTCATGCTAAAGGGAAAACTGTCAAAGCCAGCATGGAACTCTTTTGGAAGGTTGACGAATGGACGATCTTCAGGGAATCTTTGGTCTGCTAGCTCTGACTGTGGTCTGGGCAGTCTAGTTACAAAAGTCTGAGAAGGCTTGTGAGCAGCCCCTTGAGAGCGCCTGTTAGTGGTGTATCGGGAGCCAGCAGGTACTCCTCCACCGCCTCGCACGTCATAGTTATAGTCATAGTTGTCGTAGTCTGCAAGGTACACAGTCAAAACAAGTCAAATGATTTAGGATTAGTTTTATAATTTTAAATGCCATATGCAAAAAAAAATATAAATTTAAATTACTTTTAAACACATTAAAGTGAAGTGCAATTTTTTTTTAATTAATGCTCAGTAGTTAAAATATCCTGAGAATATATTCTTACCAGTGACGTTATCGATGTTAGTCATCTAGTGTGAAGAATATTCAACGTGAAAGTTATTTCCCGTTGTAGGTTTCCATACGATGCACATATACATGACAGGGAATGGAAGATCAGAATGACAGAAAAGTCAAGGAATTCAATCTGATGTACGTATGTTAAGTGTTGAAAGAGAACATTTTGCTAGTCAGCAAACCTAAGAACCCAGGTTCTCTGGCTAGTTTTGACTACGAGACTGATATTTCCAGAATATGGTATATTCAACAACAATGTTTATGCTGGCGTCCCTATTCTCCTTGTGGGTGACAATTCCCATCTTTGTAAGTCTTATCATTCTGTTTTGAAAGTTATATTAAAAGAGAATTATTTCAACAAAATTTATCAGCTACAAATATAATTTAACAAAAGCCATTAACTATCCTCGTGACATGGAACATTGGCAGCTTATACCTGTGTAATATTTGCTTCCTGTCATATGTCTGGTAAACTGGAATTATAACATCTATGGTAGCTAGACAACATGAAGCTTATGGCATTTGAGACTAAGTTTACCCCACCAGGACCGATAGTCCCTGGTGGAGGAAAAGTCTTAAATGCCATAAACTTATTATTGTCTTTTACCTCTGATACTCATTCTTTTATAACATCTGTTTCTTTAATATCAGCATCTTGGTCTGTTAATTCCTGTATTACTAGGGGATACAGCTTTTGCTCTTAAGGGATACTTTTTCCACGGGCATAAATATTCTCGTTGAAACCCAATTCTAATAAAACAGTTAGTTGTTGGACCGATACTTACATGTGGCAGTATGGTGAGGTATATGTGACGAGGGAGATGGCCTTACCCCGATCACTTAAATGTGATCAAGAACACCACTTGTATTCAGCAGCATGGACAAGACTACCGGAAGATTTTGCAACGACTGTTTACGTTCCAGTTGCATTGGACAACCTACATTACCTTTTAAAACTTAATGTCATGCTTAGTTTTGAAGGTTAGAAAAAAAATGGATAGTTAGCAGTATAGTTAGGCTAGGGATGGAGTGAAGTTACGTCACAAGTCATGTCAAGTGGCGTACTCAGGGACAACCCGTCACAACTGAGCAACAGAACCACGTCAAGACAGTAAGATCACGTCGTGTGTCAGTCGTGCAGTTAAGTCAAGTGTAATAATGCTAAAATCAGATGAATTATATAAAACTTGTAGGAAAAAGTTTTTTTTTTTTCAGTCAAGGCTGTAGATTCTACAGCAGGGTAGGTAGATCAGCAGGAGACCTGTCAGTCTGGTCCAGTTCACGGGAAGAAAACTATTTTTCAGCGAGCCTTTTTATTTGACGAGGTAGTGGGGAAGGGGGCAGTGATGCTTTTAAACTGGCTTACAAAAACAAACAAATCATACCAATGACTAGAGAGTTTCTTACGTCTCTTCCGTTTACAGTTTTATAATACTTGCAAGCTTTTCCATTTATGGCTTTTGTAGTTAGACCTTACAGTAAGCAGTTATTTACCTTTAGTTTGCATAGTTTCTTTGTAATATCATCATTGTGTTCAGTTATATATGAAGTGTGCATCCTTTTTTAACCCGTGACTTTTCAACAGACCACCATGTTAATTCTTTTACCTGGTGTCAACATGCTTTTCTCTTCACCATTAATAGTTTTAAAAGCTTTGTCTTTAGTTACGTGTTATTATTTTTTGTTCACATTTGTTTTAAAAGCTCAGACACCTGGTAGTTTACTGGTAAACACTATACTGTAAACTTTAAGAACAAATGATCCTGCAACACTTGAGTGACAAAATTACGATGTTTCTTAGCCAATCATGTAAATGGGACCGATATATAAAATTCAAATGTGTCTTCAGGACCAATAGGAATCAGGGATTTAACTAAAAAAATAAACTAGTTTACAACGAATGTTCCAAAAATACTAGGGGCAGAGGTAATTTTCCTACAATCTTGAAACATTCCATAATGTTTGGATCGGGTCTTAGCGCTTCTATTTGATTATAATAATAATAATTGGATCGGGTCTTCTAGGAACATCTTTAATACCGGATCTAGGGCTCTTAGAAACAGTAACGTCTCCATTAGGCTCTTAAATCTTTTCAGGATCTGCAACATTTCCGTGCCTACATAGGTCAAGAAGGTTTCCAAGAAAATTCACGACCAGGTATCTAGCCAAACCCATTATGGGGTGTAAGAAGTATTACGTTGAGGTTAACGTGTAGCAGGATAACCAAGCACTTGTCAACACTGGCACCGAGACCGACATGAAGCCTGGTAGTGTTTCGTAAGAAAGTGGGTTCAAACAATTATGTACTTTTGTGATGGTGCTTGTTAGGTAAAGGAAAGTATGTGCAGTGTGATTGCGGTGAAGAAAATATGCCCTTACTTCACAGGCTAAGAAGCAAAGGAGACACTAAGCTAGTGTTGGTTTGAGGCGGTCGACATTGTGACCGCTATTAGCTTGGGTCTGGGACTTGTGCCGCTCATTGGTGTTTAAAATAACGTATGTACGTTGCTTACGTTGGCAGACGTTAAGGTAAGGCGGCGTGTTTAAAGGAATGGCGTGTTGTATGGGTAATGAATTTTTGCAATGGTAGGGAGTGGGGTGGAGGCAGAGATGGTGTTTGTGGTGTTGGTAGCAGGCTGTTTAAGCGGCAGTGTGACAAAGAGTCAACACTGAAGTCATAAGTTAAAAGCTACAAGGCCCAAGGCAGCAGGAGCGAGGGTGAATGAAACGCTAGGAGGAGGAGGCTGGGTTGGCCAGTCACCAGAGTTTCTTTACAAAAGGACACCGGTACATCCACCAAACTATACTAACATAAAACTAAGAGAAACAATAAATGCATGTATAAAATAGTTTCAAGCAGTCAGCATGGCATTCTCCACCATACAGTAAACATTAATAAGTTCAAGAACATTTAGATTAATGAAGTCACTACAGAATATATTGTATGAAGGAGCTATAATCTACTTTTAAAGTGTCAAATCTAACAGTGAACTTCTGAACTGAATCAAAGTATCAAATCATAACTAATATTATTCACTTTACACAATTCAGAACAAGATAAAGAACACACAAATTCTAATTTCGTATAATACATTACTGAAATGTAAAATATTCATACTCGCGTATATACGAATATAATGCAAACACACACACACAAACAAAACATTCGGGGTACTCCAGAAAAATGTAGAGTTAAGCACCCAGGCATGTCAGTCAACAGGTGCCTGGGTGTTGGTTTACTGTTGTGGGTTTCATCTTTGGGATAAAGTTCAAATAAAAAAATGACGGGACATAAGGAGTGCATATCTGCTCAAGTAACAGGAAATCACACTTCCTCTCACTCGTGTACTCTGGCAACTGTCCTACGAGTGAACATACTGACCAGTTTATGCTACCTTCAGATAGAAAAATAATGTGATAGATCTTAACTTTTTGTTTTTGACAATATACATGCAGATTACTTGAAGATAATAGCACCTGCAGTGAAAATATACATAATATTTTCTGAAAGTAAGATTGACTTGCTTACGAAAAAAACGAGCTATTAATTGTAATTAATCTGACAAGCCCCGTGGGATACCCTGCACCTAATCATAATATGGAACGTTTAGAGATTAAGTGAATTCCTGTCTTTGGTTTAGCGAAATATGTACATTTTTTACAGTTTTCTTCAGATTAAGCATTTCAGTAATGCCTAATTGTTTATACGGAGGAAATTAAGTTCACATAAATCACTTCTGCACCCCAATGGATCTAGTTCTTTCCATTCCTAAAAGAAAGGCTACTGTATGGAATCCTAATGAATCTTAAGTTTAGTTGATAGGCTTTACTTGTCACTGAATAGCAATTAATATCAGTAAAAGTCAGCTGTTTAACGATCGAAGTTATCACCTTAAGGATTTATTTTGTGGTGCGCACCACATGCGCCCTCTATTATTATTTGTAATATAAGAAACAGTTTCACTACGGTTTTAATACCTGTGCGATTATCAACTATAAGTATACCTAAGAGTGAATAGTTGTGGTGTATGTTATCACTGGTAAGCAGAGGCCTCATGGAGACCCTCATCTATGAAGGGCCGAGCATACTCTCATGGCACATTCACTCAAACTTGTACACAGGCACATACTCTTAATCAGTCGACATGTAGCACGACCCTCGGGACTTAGAAAAGCATGTTGACCAGTGAGGCAGCGAGCACCTGGTGTGAGCAAGGTGGGTGGGGTTAATGAAGCTGCGTACCTGGGCCGGCGGCGGCCTGAGACCCCGGCACTACCACGGCCGACGTTTGAACTGACCCAGCAGTTGCCAGCTTGTCTTGGTCGCAGCTGTCCTGTACATGAATCTTCCAACCCAGGTAGCGGTGAGTGTAGCACTGAAACATTGAAGATTGTTAGTCGAGCAACCATGGCTCAACAAAAATTTAAACCTTAGCTCAAGGTTTGATAGTAATTTAATTACTGGTCTATAACGTGTTGACAACTGGAGAGTTTAAAGAAAGAAAGCTAGCGAATAAGTAAATGTGAAATTGATATATACAAATGGTAATTCCTTAATTAGCTCGGGAGATGAGAATTACTGGTATATAAGTGAAGGTTAACCGAGAGGATGCCTTCATACATCGCCTCACAACGCTACGCAGCTGGGTTTAGCCCTGGCTTTATCTACCACTCAAGATCCTCTCACCGACTATTCTTCGTCTGTCCACACTTCCACATTCACCCACTTGTGGGTCTTACCCGAGAGTATTGTCTGTCTGGATGGGGGAAAGATGGAAGCGACAGGGCATAAGAGCAGAGATGACAGGCCAGAGTAATGTCTATGGTTGTTTTCTACTCTTATCCTACAACCTCTTAGTCAAATTCTTTGCTTTGGGGGGTACATCAGCATTCCTGTTCCCTTTAATTGAATCATTATAAAACTCGCTGAAACTTGCCCTACATCGGAAAACTTATTTTTGCCCCTCACTTTTTGTTCAACGAGGATTGGTACGTTGTTTTTCTCCATCACAGGTTTACTAGGCATTTCTAAGCTGCATAGTCTCTTCACTCCAACAAAGCTCACTCCTTGTTTTCTCTAAAAAATATCTGGTTCACTGTACTCCCTATTTCATCCTCGGATATTTTTTTTTAAGTGTCAAGTCAGTTATTTTTTTTTGTATATACGCTCACTTTGAAACTCGAGTCTCTTTCTACATCATGACAGTTTTTCCTCAATCCTTTCGACATCTCTGAACACATTTTTTGCATATTTTGGCGAGCCTTGTTCTACGCAACAACGACGGAGGGAGCTAAATTCTCAAGACAACAAAGAGCCTTAATTAGAATCTCGTAGAAGCATATCTTGCGAAAAAGGCTGTTAATTTTAGACCTCACCTGGTAGTAGACCGTATCCGGCGTGTTTACGTCTGGAGTCCACTGAAGGATGCCGGGCTGGCCCTCTTGACAGTCTAGTTGCAGGGTTCTCTGGTAGGCGCCGAAGGAGGTGAAGTCGTTGGCTGGTTTGTTGGGGTCTTCCTTCCAATCACAAAGGCGGCCGTATGCAGTGGGTACTGGGTTACCGTCCCTATCCTGCTCCACTCCGGCCAGTACTCTGATGCGCTGTGGACATTCACCATTGTATTACAACTAATGCGTGAAATCAAAATTAAAGTTTCTTAGCACCGAGTATTTAATTTAAACTCAAGTTTATGCATATACAAAACGTTAATATAAAAATAATTAGGTACAATTATTTTTTTGGGGGGAAAGGGAAGAGGGGATTATTATTATTATAATCAAAAGAAGCGCTAAACCACAAGGGTTAGGGAGGAGGGGAAGAGAAGGAATATCCGGCTGTATCGAGTTTCACTCCCAGCTGAACTTTGGGAAATGAGAGGGAGGGAGGGAAGGGAAGGGGATTAAACTTCTCAGTTGTATCTTTAGGGATGGATAGAAGTACAGGTGTACACAGTTCTCTCTCAGTACTCACGGATCGCTCGGCTGGCGTTTTGTACTCATAACCACCCTCTGGGTCGTCGGTGATGTAGAAGGGATGGTATCGAGAGGGGTTCTCTGGGTCGTAGCCTCCCTCCACCACGAAGGTGTAAGTCTTACCCCTCACTACATGGATCTCCGGAATCAACAGCCCGTTGATGAACCACGAGATCCCCCACCCGACGTGTCCTAAGGAATAAGTTAACATGCTTATCGCTAAGGCCATGTAGGTTATTCAGTTTAAGTTGTAAAGGTACAAACTTGCTCTTCATGCATCATATATACGATAAATATCGAGCATAGTACTCTTGTAAAGAATAAAATTAAAGCACTTGTCAACACTGGCACCGAGACTGACATGAAGCCTGGTAGTGTTTCGTGAGAAAGTGGGTTCAAACAATTATGTACTTTTGTGATGGTGCTTGTTAGGTAAAGGAAAGTATGTGCAGTGAGTGAGATATAGATAGATATATCACTGCACATACTTTCCTTACCTTAGCCTGAACATCACACCTGCTCTAGTAGATAATTAACATATGACGGCACTCCCACTTTACCTGTGATAGCACTATAACCATTGTTGCCTCCAGTGGGTCCGATCTGAGCATAGAAAACTCCGTCTTCGGGTTCGTGGCAGGGAATGGGGGGGATGTACCAAGGGTTGGCTGCTGGAGGTGCCTGGGCGGGTCTATTGGAACCCCTGGAGACAGCGGTGCTACTTTTATCGTTATCTTCTTCTGGCAGGGGACAGTTCCACTTTGGTGTGCGCCCGAAATCTACTAACATGTCGCCTGGGATAAAAAGATAAATCAGTTAAATCATTCTGTATAACCATATGTGAAATTGAAGAAGAATTTACAGAAGGAATTAATTTTGTTAAGGACTTCTCAACTTATCTGAACACAATTTAAAAAAATGTGAAAAGTACTCGACACGTTAACGGCAATGGGCGAGTTCAATGATCTGGTGACCTAATAAATATGATGCTAATCAAAAGCTTACTCTCACAACCCACGGTCAATACTGAAAATTATTTTTGCGGCGTATGGTTGCACCACTACAAGGAACCTATGGTTACTATAATTAGTCTATGGCCGCAACTGCAAATTAGGTATGATCACACCTATAGCCAAGCTGGTGTACTAGACCTGTATGACCTATTCAGGTTTATTGCTTTCTTATATCAATAATAATGGTGTACTAGACTACCTCTGAGGCGGAGGGAGTGGTAGGAAGTGTCACCCTGGGAGTTGACTGGTCCCACTGCCCAGATAACAGCCTGGGACCCGTTGGTGAGAATTGCCGTGTCGTAGCGGTCGACGGCTCGTAGGGGTCTCTGGAAGGTCAGCATAGTGAAGTTGTTGATGAGCGCTGCGTTCAGCAGGCGGACGTTGTTGCGGCTGCCCTGAAGGAGGAAACAAGGAGAATGTAAACGCAGTCTACGTTGGGTGTCAGTGTTGCCTAGTCATTGTTGGGTGTCAGACGCTGTTAATTGTTGGGTACACTCAACAGTTCGCTAAGAGTTCACTAGAAAGAAAATGCTACCAAATACTTTCAGTAATTTATGTTAAATAGTTACAACATCAAAATACTACTTTCCATGATACCTCATCGAGAATGTAGTTAAATTTATCGACTCATGATCTTTAATGGATAGGGAGGAGGGGTTGGGATTCAAACCTGATTACTTCCCCATCCTCCTAATACATGCGGTCTTACTGTGATCTTGGTGTCAGGGCAGGATCCTTGGCCGCCCTGGCACTGTGCCTTGGCCGTGAGGTAGTAGTCCTCAGCTATGCCTCTGCCAGTCTTCTGGTCGAGCCAAGCCACTACCACGTCCCCACCGACCATGACCGACCGTGTCAGTGATCCAGAGGCTCCGAATGACATGTACTGGCCATCAGCTGCAGGTAAAAGTTGCGTGACTGGTGTGGGAATTAGGGGCAATGCGGCCTACATGGTGGGGGAAAGTAGCTGCCTACATGGTGGGGGAAAGTAGCTGCCTACATGGTGGGGGAAAGTAGCTGCCTACATGGTGGGGGAAAGTAGCTGCCTACATGGTGGGGGAAAGTAGCTGCCTACATGGTGGGGAAAGTAGCTGCCTACATGGTGGGGAAAGTAGCTGCCTACATGGTGGGGAAAGTAGCTGCCTACATGGTGGGGAAAGTAGCTGCCTACATGGTGGGGAAAGTAGCTGCCTACATGGTGGGGAAAGTAGCTGCCTACATGGTGGGGAAAGTAGCTGCCTACATGGGGGGAAGTAGCTGCCTACATGGGGGGAAGTAGCTGCCTACATGGGGGGAAGTAGCTGCCTACATGGGGGGAAGTAGCTGCCTACATGGGGGGGGGAAGTAGCTGCCTACATGGGGGAAGTAGCTGCCTACATGGGGGAAAGTAGCGGCAGTGCCTGTTTTTAAATTCAGTTGCAGTTCATCATATGACTAAGACCCGCGTCAGGAAACACACTGTTTCCCGACAAACCTTATAACCTACCTATCTTCCCTTACTCCTATTAAATCAGAGCATATTCCCTGTCCTAGTCGCCGCTGGGGCGGGGCTCTTGATATAGGGAATTGGATCTGTGCTCCGGTTCTCTGAATTGAGCCTGAATACCTTCCATTCCTCTCCACATGCGCTGTATAATCCTACGGGTTTAGCGCCCCCCACGATTATAATTATCGTACAAATTAAAAGATGTCTGAAAGCCAATTCCGTTAAAATCCTCTCCCAGCATCTCGCTTCAGATAATGTAACAGGGCGTGCCGATTAAGCCTTACAAAAACTGTAGGCTGTATCTATTTCAGAAGTCGGGAGATCAGTGACTGCGGTCATTTGAATATTACTTTCTCTGTCATTGATTTTAGCAGACCCTTCCCATGGATCTGGTCTGTCATTGGTTCTCTCAGAAGGTCCTAAGGTTAATTCAACGACATTAGCTTTTCTGACTGAACAGACGAAAATACTATTTGTTTTTCGACATGTCACTGTAACCGCAGCCTTAATTACAACTATGCGAAAATTAGGCATGACAAAAATAATACTCTACTACTCTATTCTGCAAGACTTCATCTTCCAAAAACTGTTTTCAACGAAACTTCCGAGAGGCCAAGACTTTCAGACAGTTTCGTAGAAAGATTTATGTACAGAGCAAACTTATTTATAGACAGCTTCACTTTAAAGTTTGTAAAGCTTTATTTAGCGAGACCCTATAATAAAAACATCCTCTTCGCAATATTTTGTAAACAATCACCATTCCCAGTCATTATTACACAACGGAAATTTAGAAAGTTAAACGCCAAAAGTATTCCATTTGGTTAGAGCTGAGAAACAATGTAGGGTAGCAACTATCAGCCAGCTAATCAACCAACAGACACTAGGAATTCCTTTCACAGCTTTACTGATACACTAGATAAATCCAAGACAAATACATTTTTAGATTTATTTAACTGCCATCGTCTCCTGTCATTAACTGTTCGCTTTATAGTTTATGATCACCTGTAATCCAAGAGCCCAACCACATCAAATATTGCAATACTTTTCTGAAAGTCAGCACCACATCTGAAGCAAATGCATACGACACACACTTGCCTAGTGACCTATTTACCCTGAATGGTTCAGGGATCACCTTTAGTTGCAGCGACATTGTCGTCGTCTTTGAAAAGCCACGCATGCGCTGGTAACTGTAAAACACACTGGAATCCCTTCCGGCACCGGTCTGTCCTCCAGCTCAGATCTTTTCCTCAAATAGTCGGCGCCGGGGCAGCTCAGTCATCATTTACTCAAAGGCCTTGTGGAATGCGTGGGTTAAAAACTACGAATGACGCTATGTGGGTGACCATCGCGGGGCAGCTAAATTCTCATTTCCTTAAGAATAAATTTATGTTTAATATGGAGGTCATATACTAATTTCGTTTTGCTAAAGGTAATGCATTATGTCGTGGTAAAACTCAATGTAAAAAAAAAAAAAAAAGTAAAAAGTTGATCACTGAAAGCTTAATGCGGTCAGACTGCCTTCTGCAGCTCAAGTTTCTTTGCGTTGCCGACCTAGACAAAACTCCGTAGCTCCTGTAGAGGGATGGCTTGTTGACCACGGATATATACACCAGGGATTGGCCTGGTGTATCAAGATTAAGCCGAAGCAATCAGGGATTTAATCAGAGCTGCAGCGAGGGATACAATGATTGAAACAGTTGACAATGGGAGAGAGAAAGATAAACATGGATCAGGCAGCACTTTATGCAGCCTATATTGGTGATACCTAGTGATTTTAGCAGTAAGGCCATATATCAGTTTAAGTGTCAATCACACTGAAAGAATTTAACTCGTCCTTAACTGTAAATACTGCGTCTACCACCCAAATGTAATGCGTTACAGTTACGATTTGTTTTCTGTTTATAAATTATTTTGTTAAGAAATTACTATGGTAATGAAAACTTCATGGCAAGTGCGACATTGTTCCATAGCATGCTTGAATACTCTGATTGGATAATGGGACTGAAGATGAAGCTTGTGTTGGACTACGTGTTTAGTTTACTTAAAAGTTTGAGCAACAGACCTTAAGATGTGGTATTCACATCCAAAACTACCAGGCAAGAAGGCTTAAGGACTACTTTGACCCTGGTGGGTTTAGTGCTTAGTTTTTATGATAATACTAAAGGATTGCCTAGCGAGGAGAAGCTACGACTTTCCACGAGAGTAGGTAAGGTTTATCATGAAACAGGACAATTATTTCCTGACGCGGGTCTTATGATGACCCGCCACTGGAGCTTTTGGTCATCTGACCGAGGCCTTCCGCTGGCTTACCGGCCCACAAATTTAAAAAAATTATGGTTATGATTACCATTAGATACATTAATCTTCAATGATAGTTTTATCCCATAATACTGTGTAATAAAATATTATCAGAAGGAAAATTGTTTAAAGCAAGACAAACATGGATGCAAGTAGACGTGTTAAGTTTTACTTCACTAGTACAATAGATATGGTGTTTTTTTAATTAAAAACAATTGGGTCCAGAATATCTTGGTTCAAACTTTGCAATGAGGAGGGGGGGGGGGTGAAGTTATGCGACACAGGACTTGTGTGAAGTAAGTTTTTCTAGTGCAGACACTATATAATTATATATGACAAACAAAACACTTTGCAACATTGGGGTATCTTTATCCCAGAATAAGATACCCCAAATGTTGCACAAGTCTTTTTTAATCAAACTTTTCTAAAACAATTATACAATATATAATTATCAAAAATATAGTATATAAATACACTTATAATCTTGGCAGATTTCTCAATCTACCTCTATTTTCCCCGTTTCCCCTCACATCAAGTCCCTTACTCAGTGGCGGTTGTGTGAAAAACTTGGTGCAATATTATTATTATAATCAAATAGAAGCGCTAAACGACTTGGTGCAATAACTCTTTACCCTGTGGCATTTTGCTAGAATATATTTATGTATATATCACACAAATTGAGTGAAGAGATCAAGCCATATGAGCGAGCCTTATTAAAAAAAAAAACATTTCTCATTAGATAAAATGCCACTTTTTGCTTTTTATTTTTATGCCTTCAGGGACTTTGGCCCGGTAAACTGAGAAATTGGGGCAAAGCTTCATCCACTCAATTTGTACGGCAGCTTTCGTAGTGACTTGTGGTGGCAGTTCAACTTCCTAACAGTATGCGTACTAGTGTTAAGAGCCAAATTGGTATAGGTAAGAACTCTCTACAGAAGGTGCAGGAAAGGAACATGTAAAAGTGTTTACCATAAAGATTAGGGTTTTCAAAGGGTGAAACTTCCTGCCGTTAAATCTGACAACGCCACTCAATTCTGAGTCAACATCCCGCCGCAATGGCGATACATTTTAATAAAATAGCCGAAACGCCTTTAATTTGTAGTTTAAAAAATATTTTTATCAGTGGCGTTATCTACACAATTACCGACATACGTTGATTTTTCCTAGGGCAGGAGTTACAATATGAAGCAGTCTGAAACTTTCAAACCAGCTGGAGTGTGTCAAATGAGGTTTGCTGCCAGATAGGAGCAGCACATTATCCAAAAGTTATTTAAGTACACAGTACATGCATCACAAACTAGCCAGCTGGTAAAACTCACCTATTCTGCCGACGAGCTGCATGACGATGCTCTCCCCGGCCACAGCCCACCGTACCTCAAGCGCCAGGTCGTCCCATAGAACCTCACAATTCAGCTTCGTCTGAAAACCAGGTCAACGCAGCTCAGGGAGGTCAGCATTCACGATCATAGAATATACAACAGAATGGGCATACTAACAATTAATGAATCTGAACCAGAATTTTTAATATTCGCAGGTCAGCAGGCGATTCAGTTTAATATTTTAATTTACTTTTATTGGTTTGGTAGGTCAAGTGAAGGTCTAGGAACCCTGCAGACACCATTCGAATGCTCCAAGTACTTTCAGCGTTAAAGAATTTAAATATATTAAAAGGGCCAACCTCTTGTCAAATGATTTTAAAATGTTGCACTGAACAGGACATTATATAACTAAGATCCGTGTCAGGAGATATAGTCTCATTTTTCCTGACAAGACAATACCTCCTTCCCCCACTCAGATATCTTTTAAGGTCTCATCATGACTTCATTTCTGTTAGTTTTCAATCATTTTTAAGAATTGTTTTATAAACAGTTCTGTTTGTTGTTACCCGCAGAGCCAAGCCAATATTACTCATTCTTAGATTTATTCTAAATATTAAAAGTTTTGATATCTAGCAATCTACTGTGTTTACATGAGGGTATCCAGCGAGGGAGCAAATATAACTTTACAGATTTTTCAAGTTATTTCCTGATCAGCCTTGCTGTGGTGCCTACATTGGACTGCGTGGGTCTAGTGCAGCTTCCTGATCTCAGCAGGCCTGCTCTGGGACCGGGTCACGAGGCACTGATCCCTGAAATCTGAAGGTAAACCTTCCCTACTTTTAAATTTCCTATGTACCAATAAGCCTTTTTTTTTTTTTACCTGTATACTGTTTACAGTACGTGAGCAATATTCTTCCCTATAGTTTTCATTGCAGTTACTCATTACTTAAGTCTTCATACAAAACTTATGCTAAACTTAAATATATATAGCACTGAGAATATTCCATCACTTAAGGATGTATATTACAAATACCATAAATAATAATTCTGTAACAAGGATATATGAAGTGTGGACTGTATATGGATAATTTAAAATAAATTAATGGGGGTTAAGTATGTATGACAAGATATATTCTGTGGAAGGATACTGAAAGTTAGATTGAGCAAACCTTATTTACACTTCATCATTTAGTTGGAAGCGCTAAACCCGGATGGATTATACAGCGCTCGGGGACTGGGGTGGGGGATAGGAGGAAGCAAGTAAGTTTGACTCGAGGGTAGAACAGGTTAACATTAGTCGAATCAAGAGCGCCTCGCCTGCATGAAGGAACATCCCTTGAGAGGAGATGGGGTTAGGGTTTAGTTTGTTGGTGCAGCCTAAGAGTCTCTCAGTTCCATTTACATGACCTTCCACTGACAATTATAACTGCTGCATCCTTATGGATTTTTAATATTTCATAGACCTATTTTATGTGGCGTTTTTACTTTCTCCCATTTCTATTACACATTTTTTGTATTAAATTTAATCATTATCACTCCATTTGTTTAATTAACGTTTCCTTTTATTGGTTGAGTAACTTATTATTTATTTTACAGAGCATCCGAGTTATTTGCAAATAAATTCATATAGCTTTGAAACCTTCGGTTAAGTTCTTTTTAATATAAATTAGAACCACGGCAGGTATCTATCCTTGAGGCACCCCACTAGTGACATTTCCCCCATCAGAAAACGTTTGTATTTTCCTTGTCTCTCTTGTCTATTGTAGTTTGCCTTTTATTCTTTGTGTTTTGTAGTTTCCAGGTTAGTCTTAGGAGGGTAACTACTTTTCAAGAAACCTTTCTAAATTATAATCTCAAATTTATCTTCTGAACAAAATTGTCATGATGTATTTGATTAGGCCACACGGATACAGGATAGTTTTATCTTTAAGATTAGCCACACTAACCTAAATGAGGATAATAGTGTATAGAGAATTCTTGCACTGTGAAACCTGGAAACTTTGGCACTAAAACCCTCTCTGTGGGTATAAGACCGTAGCAGAGCAGCTCATAAGCCTTACAGGATTAACTAATGAATTTTAATGAAAACTTTTACCTAGGTAAAGGTTGGAGGCAGGGTAATATACAAATTTATTCCTCTAAGATAAATGAGGAAAAAAAATCCCCTTATACACTGTTAAGCACACTGACTAATCTTTTCTTGTTTATGTTTGTTTAAAGAGACTGAAAAGCACTTTGTGCTTCTCATTAGTAGAACGGGAACAGTATACTCACACGCTTTATTCATAACTGAAAGCACGAGGCTAACTGACCTGTTCCATTCCAAACAGGACACCTCACATACTAAAAGCATGCCTGCTCATGCAAGACCCAGAGCAGGACTTTGGTAATTAATTGTGCATTAAGTATTTTTTTATACGTGGAAAAAAAACCCTCAAGAGCCTATCACGCCTATGATATCCCTCCCAAGTTGGCCCACGATCCTATAGCTGGATCAGTGTTAAAAAGTGTTATAAAGATATTCAGATGTTACATATACGACCTATTCGTCAGTGTGTACTCACCTAATTGTGGTTGCAGGGGTCGAGACTCAGCTCCTGGCCCCGCCTCTTCGCTGTCCGCTACTGGGTCTCTGCTCTCCCTGCTCCATGAGCTTTATCATACCTTGTCTTAAAACTATGTATGGTTCCTGCCTCCACTATATCTTTCTCTAGACTATTCCACTTTCTGACTACTCTGTGGCCGAAGAAATGCTTCCTAACATCTCTGACTCATCTGAGTCTTCAGCTTCCAGTTGTGTCCCCTTGTTTCTGTGTTCCCTCTCTGGAACATCCTGTCACTGTCTACCTTGTCAATTCCCTCAGTATTTTGTATGTCGTTATCATGTCTCCTCTGACCCTTCTTTCCTCCAGTGTTGTTAGTCCTATTTCCCTCAACCTTTCTTCATAGAACAGACCCCTGAGTTGTGGAACTAACCTTGTCGCAAACCTTTGCACTTTCTCTAGTTTCTTTACGTGCTTGACCAGGTGTGGGCTCCAGACTGGTGCTGCATATTCTAGTATGGGCCTGACGTACACGGTGTACAGTGTCTTGAACGATTCCTTGTTAAGGTAACGGAACGCTAATCTTAGGTTTGCCAGTCGCCCATATGCTGCCGCAGTTATCTGGTTGATATGTGCCTCCGGAGACGTGCTTGGCGTTATACTCACCCCAAGGTCTCTCCTTGGCCGAGGTTTGTGTGTGTGTGTGTGTAATGTATATCCTTAACGTACTGCTACTTGTCTGACAATCATAATGGAATCTAGGCCCGGAGGATATCGTCTACAACCCTATCGTTAACCTCTGGCTCAACTCTTGGGCACAACCTGCTTCCAATAGTGGATTCCACCCACCTTTTGCTATGCGTTCAACTGCTTCACCTATCTTCTGGCTTCAGCACGCGAGTGTCCCTCCTCCTGCCTCTGCTTCAGACTGATGGAGGCTCGGGAACTGAACACTTATCAAAGCTGAGGGACTGATTTACTCATTTTCCATTGTCTCCAATATTTTAACTGTGCTAACTTTAAGAAGCCACCGGTTGGCAAAACATATATACATACATATATATATATATATATATATATCTTACAGAGATTCCTATATATCTTTCATCAACTTGTCTATATTGAATACCATTAACGAAATGAAAGATGTGGCAGCTAGTCAGAAGGATCAGCTAGAGGTCTCTTGAATCAAGAAAAAAATAAAGTATCACTAGATGAGAAGTGATGCAGTAACTTTCAGCTCTACAGTGACAACTGCCGTGGGAGCATAAGCTTTAAATTCCTTATACTATAGGAATTTATAGTATAACAAAAGGGTTTAAACTCATCAGTTGCGCAATTCCTACAATCAACGTCAATTTGACTGCTCACATTTAATCTCTTCAGTTCCCTTGCTCTGAAATATCTACAACACCTGAATGACTTTCCACATATCTACATATTTTCGCGTTAGAGTCAACGTGAAAAATGAAAAATATTCATAACTGTCACATGGAAACGAGAACATCCAAGATCTGCGAGAGTCCCTCGTCGCAGACCGGCAAAACGAAGCCTCGCGCGAGCCACCTGGAGGATTCTTTTCCAACTTTAATCGAAACAAATTTAATTGAATCAATTCTTTGTTGCCGATAAAACAGACATTGCATATATTGTTAATGAAAAGCACCGGAAAATTTGTTCACTACTGTATCTACATATTTATGTACATATATTGGTTTAAGAGTAAAAGATTATAATCGTGCAAATGGCCTAGGCTAGTAGGGAAGAAAGAGAGCAAATTCCATCACTCTCAATTAACCCAAGCTGTGCATACAATTTCGCTGATGAATTAAATACCCCTTAACAGGAGTTTCAGAAAATCTTTTCACTTATTCCATTTTTTTAACAAATGTTAGAAACTACAAGTAACCAAGATAGGTTTTTTTTTTTTTTTTGTTACAAAGGATTCTACCAAAATTATCTATAGAATCTGAATGAAGAAAATCCCCATTATTCAGAATTTCCTGGAAGACTCCGTGCAATTAGTGGTACTACTGTGCTTCACTACCATCTAAAACAGTTGTGTGCCAAGTAGGAAATACAAGAAAGAAAATGAATGGGAAATTTGCATTTAATGTTATTACAAAATTAACAAAAACACAAATGAACACCAAAAATATTTTACATAAATACCTTAGAATTATGAATTGCCTTTATAACTAAAAAGATTTAACAAAACTACACTTAGCAAAGTAACAACTTTAGAGAGCATATACCGACTCTGAAGAACAAGTATAATTACCACAGGCAGCCACAAAGGTTATGGAACAACAGCACCCTTTATTATTATTATAATCAAAAGAAGCGCTAAACCACAAGGGTCAGCACCCTTGAGACGGGAGGAAATTAACATTAACTGTATTAAGGCTCCTCAGTTTAACATTGCCAAATACAATTTTTTTAACCAGTTTACGGTTCAAAATACAAAGCAGTTTAGTGCCAGTTATGCACATTTTTTGTATATTTTTAGTTATAGGGAATTTATAATATTCCTAAATAAAAGTAATAATAACATTTGCGTTAAAACGCAAATGTTACGTGAAAAAATTGGTGGCCCAAGTACACCTGTGGTCGCCTCTATAACCTTTGCACCGTCACTGGATACACTGTTAGATAAATATTAAAAATAAATTACGTGATGCTGGTGTGAAGTAGTACTCAATCACACCTCATCTTAAGAATAAAAATGTTAGCAAATAAATAGATAAATTAGCATAAATTATATAACCTTCAACCCCACACAAACTAAAAATTACCCCTAAATCTTCCTAAAAGAACGCAGTTTAGCAACAAGATACAAATGTTTAGCAAAATACAAATGTTCTCAATCTCAGTATCGTGGTCTTACCTTAACTGTTTCTATACTTTGCTTTCTTCTATAAACTATTGGCATATATTTGCACTGTGTAATTCATGACTAATGTGCTTTTCATTCGTCAACCCTTTTGGAATAAAAGCTTTCAAAATGTGCAAGTCTGCACTAAACAGACAAGTCCAATATTCTCGCTAGTAAGGTTCTTTTCCCGTTTATATATTTAATCTATTGCACGATATGTTTTATATACCACTACATAAAAAGTTCCTATACTTTTTTTTTTTTTTGCCAGAGCGGCAGTGTAAATCTTTTATTCCTTAAATGTTCAAAACGAGTCTAATGCATAGTAATATCAGTTATAATATCAGTTATGCTAATTTTCAGCATTTTTTTTTACTTTTAGTTTGGTTCCATTTTTGTCATTCAACTTAGCCATAAATGTTGAACGAAGTTGACGATCCTCCGGTATTGAAACTAAAACTGCTAATAGTTGGAGGTCTACCCTCTCCAGACTTGCCAGAGGTTGCCGCACCCGGCCCAAACCTGTGGTTGGCTGCTGTAGCCCCAATAGACAAAGGTGGGCCCTCTGGTGAGCTGCCACTTTCTCCAAAGTTGCGGGACGAAATACCAAAGTGTGCAGCTGCTGCTCCTGAAGGTGTTATAGGAGCAGTGAAGGAAGATTTCTTTGGAGGGAAACCTTTTGACAATGAGGAATGGGCAGAAGGGAAGGGCCTGGAGTTAGCTGGCGGGAACTTTGGCAATTCATTTTTGAGTCTTCCTGAAGCCCTGGAGTCACTGGCGCCTGAAGACGTTACATCGAACGAGGCCCTGCTGGCTGTGAGACTGCCTACGTCATCGGTAGTGTGTCTGTGGGAAAGGGCAACTTTCCGTGGAAACAGTGCTTCCGTCTCGAAACTGGGTGGTGGGTACAATGGTCTGCGGACTGTTGTAGATGGTTCATAGTGTCGAGGAGTGGTAGTCGGTGGCTTAAAGAAAGGTTGCTGCGTAACCTTAAAAAGTCTCGACGTTGTGGGAGATGGTGCAAAATGTAAATTCGGTGTGGTTACTGATACGGGAGTGCTAGTTACAGGTCTAGGGAAAAATGATCTGGGTGTAATAGGATTATAAGGAGGTCTAGGTGTGGTAGTAGGTCTGATTGTAGTAGGTCTGTAAGGTCTGGGTGTGGAAAATAGTGAAGGATCGTAAGTTGACAGAGAGGCAGACTTTGCAGTAGCCGTCCTGAAAGATGGTCTAGGGGTGGTTGGAAGTCGGGGTGAAGAAGAGTAATGAGGTCTATAGGTAGTAGGGATTTGGTAAACAGTCTCAGGTTTGTGGAAGAGAGCCGGGCTGCCAGATGGTGGCTGGTAGGAGTAACCCGATGACTGAAAAGGTAAAGGATGCCAAGTAAGATGAATGTGCAATATGTCAAGCTGAGTTAGACATGCAACACTCGTCAAAATATGTTTAACTATCACACAGGTCATTCAGGCTTAAGTACTTCACTGATCCTCATTACAACTTCCCGGACCTACCTGTCTCTCTCTCAATTACAAATGCATCCATACAAGGCCCAAACACATCTTAGGAATGCTGTCTTGCATTCAGAAATACAGAAAACACCAAGAGCGTTAACAAGTAATAAATAGAAGAAAATTTGGGAATAGATAACTGATTATCCAGTTAAGAAAGATTTAGTAACAAACTTGCACTCTCGCACACCAACACACAATGCCAACACCAGTTTTCCAGTTGCACACATTTAATCCCAGACACCTGCAACATCCTTCATATCAGCAGTTGTACATATCACAGAATTACGTACTTTCAAGAGTGACAGTGGAAAGAAGATGTATTTTAAGGATGTCTTAAATCTTATAACCACGGCAGACCTGGTTATGAGTAAAATTACCTGCTACCACACCAGAGCTGGTTGCGAGGAAGTACCATTCGCTGCTTCCCCAGACCTGGCTGTGAGGGGTGTAATGCCATTCGCTATTCTCCAGACCTGGTCGAGTGTAGGGACACTCAACCATAAGTGACCTAACTACGAGGGTGTATTGTTACTACCACACCAGAAATCGTTTACTTAATGATCACACAGGCCTAGCGTCACCTGGTGTAAGACTTCAGCGATCTAATGCTACCCTACAATACGCACCTTCAACATACTGTGCACGTGTGCTTGTGATTATGTAACCCGTGACTAGTCCCTGGATCTCATCGCCCCAGGTCTCCTTGTTTACAATCTGGTTAATCAGGCTGTTTTTACTCTGCACACCTTCCGACATGTTTCCTCTCAAAAGGCAGTTACGAGTCTATTAGTGATCGTTCAGCTTTCGTTTTCACAATTATTTTAGTAACATTGCATGCCTTCATCGTATGATCTTCAGACAGCTAGTCCTTGGGTTCTCGCCTTCCTTTTCTTTTCACTGGTTTCTGTAGGACTTTGTTCAGTGTTGTAGCTGAAATCTGTCAGTGTAACACTAACCTCTGGAAGACGATCTGCTTAGAGGTTTGTTCTATGAATGCCACTTACAGATTCTAGTATTGTCTGAAGGAAGTGTTATGATACAAGCAAGAGAATTAATATTTTGCCTATAATTTTTTTTTGCTGCGAGGCCACCTGATTTAACTAATTACATACTGAATCATATTTGCTAAAAATCTAAAAATCCATCTGTCACTTTTACTTGGTCCTTATTTTTTGTAAGCATTTCGTGTGCTGTTACACCATGAACACATTTGTTGAACAGTTCCTCAAACTGGTTTATGTTTATCTTAACTTTCACCTTTTTTTTTCATTCATCAGTCAGGAATTTTTAAAAAAACTAAACTGTTTCCACCTTCAGATATTTATATTTAAGGCTACTGCTGCTCCTCCCAAAATACTAGTTTATATTCACGTTACTCAACTTACAATTATATTTCAGCAAGGTCAGGATTTTATTTATTCCTAGTTAATGTGTTGTTGAAAATTAAATTTGCTGAAAATGCCGTCATAGCTACTGGGATCCGGTGCGTTTGCAGGATTTACCTTCAATTGAGTTGGGATCTGAAGCAGGAGTGTCCCATACCATTAGGTTCTTTATCAGATAAACAGTATCTGTGAACATCTGTTCATGAATATTTTTGAACCTGGTCTATTATGTTACTTTCTAGCTCAAGGTGAATTTCGTTTGAGACGGCTTTCTACTAGCACTATTTACTGCTTCCTTCCAGGTAAGGTGTTAAAAAAAAATTGAGCAACAAGTTTGGGGCCGAATTTATAAGGTTCCGAAGCCGTGTCAGAAATTTAATCTTTAACTGATGCTGCTAATTTGCACTTAAGACTACACTTTTTAACCCGTTTCCTGCAAACTAGTATCTTAATATGGGTTTCCTTGAAGAATAAAGCATTTTACCTTTGAGACGATGATTTAAAACCTTGGGTGTCTGCAAAAAGGAACAAAAACGTTGCATTTATCCAGGGTTTTATGAATGTGGTGCTGATGGTACAATCACTAAGTTAGTGTTCTGCCCAATACGGCTCAAAGGCGTTTGGAAAAACTTTCCATTTCTTTCCTCTCAAGTCTTAAATTGTAAAACGTTTTTATACATGAATAATTGTAGTTTCCATGATCACCTTAATTGTTTCTTTCAGGTGTGATGCTGGGCAGTCTGGCACAGTGCTATTTATTCAGTAACATTGTGGATGTTACAGTCTGCCCCTCTGTGACACACTCTTCTTTATCGAGGACTATTTCATTGTTTTATTATTCTACCTACAGGTTCCATTAATTTTCCATAATGATCTGCAAGCAGTAAGTGCCTACTCATTTTGTATTTATTAGCCGTGGGTAAATTTTGGACAGCCTATGCCCTTATTTTGCTTCTGTAATGGTGGCTGGATTCACTGATATATCTTTCCCTACTTGAACTTCGCCAGTGTCTAGGTGTGAACCCAGTACACCGGTTTGATTCTAGATCCATAAGTTATGTCTGCATATAGGCGAAGAATAACTGGGAAAAAATGGATATAAATTACTAGCCATGTAACCTATATATAACCAGTACCGGTATCATTAACTTTCATCAGATTCTAATAGAGGGGAGGGGGAGGGATGGGACTTATCGAGACGACTGGCATCAGCCTGCCAGTGGTGGCATTGTAGAAAAGCCACCCCATCCAACATGACCAGACGGAGGTGTTAAGTGTGGCTGCGAGAATGTGAGGAAGGAACAATACCTTGCCGACCATGGTCTTCAGCAGCAATATTGTACGGTTCCTGCACACAACTACCCTAACCAGCAATGCTAAGTAATGACAAGAATTCAGTTAGTCTTTGTCTTCACTGCTTGGAGGATGTAACACTCAAGAGGGGGGAACTAATATACTCTCCCCCGATTTAAAGTTTTTGTGATAAGGTCCTGGCATTTTTTTTCCAAACGAAGTTATGAAGAGACTAACGACTGTATTTTCTGGAGTTATTTGCAGAGGTAACATTGAAATTGTTGCAATATGAATGCATTTAAGTTTAAAAATAGAATTATTAAACATGTAGGTGACAAGGTCAGAAATTATATATATATATATAATAATGTGATTAAAAAAGACCCACTTGCCAGTGGAAGAAAAGCGAGGAAAATGTAAGACGCAGCTTTAAGAGAATTTTGAGTGAAAGGCAGCATGGGAAAATTGAGAGGCCTTACCTGAGGAGCGACTCCCAGCATCTTGAGGGAGGGAGGTACATTAAGGTTCTTAGGAATGCGAACATGGCCGAAGTTAGCAGTGAATGCTCGACACCATACTCCCAGGTAGTCTATGTCGAAAACGGTGAGGTCGCCAGGAAGGGTAATTACGATGGTCTTGCTGGAGTATCGCTTCAGAGGCTCCTCAGACCCGTTCTCGTCAGGTACAATCTTACCAGAGGGAGTAGGCGAACCCTTGCCAACCCAGAAGTATGCATCTGTAAAACTCAGATAATCATAATCTATACCTTCTAAGAAAAACAGTTACATCCCTAAAACTAACTCGTAATACAGCTTCATCAGAAAAAAAATATAAATTAGGTAAGATAGTCTCTGCCGTAGACCTATCCCCCCCCCAAAAAAAAAAAAAAAAAAAAAAAAAAAAATTATAAGGGAATAAGGATAACCTATTGTGCTTAACCTCTATGATACCGGTGATGGCCGTCTGAAAATAAGAAACCGCTAGCTTATATCGGTTCTATGTACCAGTGGTTAAGTATCTGCTGGCTTTATGGAACCTCTTTCACCCCACTTAGCTTTTTTGCCATGCCCTAGTAAAGTTCAACTATTTTTGCTATAGACTTCCGCCTTCGCCCAACCTGCAACAACAACAGAAGTGTGCAGCATCTCTTGCAACCTTCAAGTTGCTTAGTTCAAACTACTACTGGTTTAATTTTTTGCTTTCATTTTTTTACTATCGCTTTTTTAATACACTATAGAGGTAATCTTATCTTTTCATATATTCCTGTTTAGTAATAAAGGGAAGTTTCATATAAAGTTGTTACAGCCTGACCAGCCTGCATATTTATATACATCAAATTTGTAAAGTGACCATAAAATATAACTACAAAATATGAACGAAACCTTTAAATTAGAAACAAATGTTATGCGCAAGGAATAAGAGAACTTAGTCTCCTCTATCCCTTCGTCCCCATCACTATTCCACTTCTATATCCTTCCTTTTGCCCCTCTCACCAGGGGCGGCGCCATCGTAACTGAAGTTAGGGATGAGGAAAGTCTGAGCGTCCACTACTACGATTCTGTCGGAGGTGACTCCGTGTTCCAGGGTGGGCAGGGAATCTATCTTCTGTGGCCGAGGGTAGTTGAGGCTCTTGTCTATCATCACGTGCCCGAAGTTGACCTGGAAGGCAGCGAAAAGTAAAGCAGCAGCCAAATGAGGGAGAAATTAGTAGACGGGGTAATTTTTACTTACCATGTATTTAATGCACTTGCCTCCAGCATAATGACAATGTACGGGTTATATTTTAATATTTTTGTTCAAATCCCTGATGGACGTACAAAACTTATTACAAACCGCCTCAGACATAGGAACACACATTTGGTCGTTTAAAATGCAAGAACCAGTACATATTTAATAATTTACTCATTCTTAGGAAGTCACAATCACCAGTTTATTTTAATTTCAAAGGATTAATAACCCAGGATGCTCCAAGAATTTCAAATAGTGGCGCTTATTTCCGTTGGGGTCCTTAGCTTTATTTCTCTAGGATGAGAAAAGCAAGACTAGGCATCTCTATTTACTGCAATATTCGTAAACCTGTTTCTAACAAGCTAGTGGTAATGTGTTTATTTGAGGGAAATTTAAAATTCAGAAATTCAAACAAGGGACCACTGGATTAATAGCCCATTGAAAAAACTATCTACTATATTAGACTAATTTTTTTTTGTCTGACTTTCAACTCTCTGCTTACGATTTCAAGATAAATTTATCTGCCTCGGCCTTTCTTTATAATAAACCTCTTCCAATCCTGTGCGGACCAGCCCGTCAAGATGTACTCACAGAGAAGGCGCGGCACCAGACGGAGAACCAGCGGATGTCCTTCAGAGTCTTGCCCTCTGGCAGTGTAATAGTGACCGCCTGGTTGTTGTAGCGCCCCAGAGGCTTAGTCCTGAAATACAAGGTTAAATGTTCATTGCCAGCCTGCACATACCTGGGGGGGGAGGGGTAGGACAGTCAGATTTTACTCTGCTAAAGCTGAACCACACCGTAAAAAAAAATTATCAGACCATTCAGTTTTTAAGAGTCCATTCCATAAATTCCCAAGCGATGAGTTTAAAAGTAACCATTTGCTACACATATTCAAGAAGTAGAGCTAGCCCACCATCTTTTATCTCAATGTATGTAGGCCAACACAACACCATTTTAAACACTTACAGTAGCTTTTATATAGTAAACTATGTAGAATTGAAATAGAATAACCCTATATTCAAAATGACATTCCCATTGGAGTAATTTGTGTAATATTTAAATTTTTTACATACACACACGTGTATATATATATAGTTGGAATTAGTGTGTTTGGAATGATAAATATGTAGTTTCAATGACCTTCGTGCAGTCAGTAGGCTTTATACCTAATAAACCAACCAATCATCTACCCTAGTGATGACAAAAGTAAAAACAAAAATACTTTGTTTCAAACATTAATGAATCAGTGTGTGGCATGATACAGAAAACCATATCTTCATCCCAAAGAATATTAATTGCTCAGATTGTTTAATTAGCATCCATGACTAGCTCGAAATTCATATATATTTTTTTAAACTTATTTGACTTGAGAATATATGCTTTGAAGATTAGAGTTTTATTATTAAGCAGGAGTTAGTAACCCAAGAAAATGAGCGTGGCTTATTTCCGTTGAGATCCTTTGATCACAGGCTAAGACCTAGGTATCTATTCTTTACAGCGAGGTGAACAGAGGTAGCACTTGACAATATGCCCAACGTCTCCACTAGTCCTCAGGATCGAACCCATTTCTTTTACCTGTATAATAATTAGAGATGTAGTTATAATAAATTTACAAAGTGTAACAAATCCTGGTCACTAGCACAAACCCAAACGAAAATTACGAAGTTTGTAATGTATAATTCGGCTAGCAACTGAGGACCCTCATAAGTCTGAAGAGGCTAACTCTACCTCCATCCCCGTCAGTTATAGGCCTCTTGTCTTCAGTTTTATTTTCAAGTGGGTTCGTTTAATGACATTTACTAATACTAATTACCACCACCACATTCCTCGAGTTGTGCAAACCGTCAGTAATTTAAGCATTTAGAGAAATTCCACTTACCCTCCTTTCTCGTCTGGGATGATAAAGCCATCGTCACTGGGGTGAGGTGTGGTGCCGGCGTAGAAGAAGGCATCTGTAAGCCACAAAAATTTGCACAATAACTGAAATACTGAAGTTATATTTTAAAATAGATTATATGACTTACAAATATAATCCACAATTTGGTATGGCAAACTGCAGAAAAAATGGGGTAAAACATGCCATTAGCGAGCCCATTTACTTCAAAACAGTTTGATTAATGAGAGCTCTAAGTTCTAGTGCGGAATAAACTTTTATAGGTTATCGCAGCAGATATATAGAGCCGAAGATGCGGCCAGAAATGGAACAATCTTGTGTGCCAGTAATCTTCAGAAGTTAGCACGCCATTCCTCTGTACTAACAGGTAAAGCTTACACGCCTTGCCGAGTTAGTAAGTAACCATTTATTAAAAGCCTAAGCCTTTAGTTATACTGAGTGTCATAACACAGTGAAGCCTCATCACATTTTACATAGTTAATATGGTAGTAGTAGCCTCCTAACAATACGACTTCTAATTGTATATTGTATTTGTATTTTAGGATTAGAAATTTAGGAATAGCAAAAAAAATAAAGAAGCCTTATTTTTTCACCAAGGAAGGCAGAGATATAATTTTTTTTATGAAAGTATAATTATGTAGCTTGACTCGTACATAATGTACATTTCTAAACGAGCTTATCAAGAAATCCATTATAGTGAATCAACGTTTTCGATATGAATGCCTAAAAAAGTTAAATGGGTATATTTGTAAATATTGTCTCCATGATTGTGACAAGTTTTGATTGTATGTTGTATTTTGTAATTTATAAGTTTTTTAAATAAATAAAAAAAAACTTATATCTGGAGGTCTGCGGTGGAAAGTATCCAGCGAACAATGGAATCTCTACAGTTTTTAAATATTTCAGACCACAACACGAGTTTCTTAGGAACAGAATTTAGTGACAAATTATTCAAGATGGGGCGAAACAGTCTTTTTAAAGTTTTATCTCCAACTTGTGGATTGTGAATGGGAGTTTCTAATATATATGAACGCTATTGTAGCAGTTTGCAAAAAAATAATTATCCATCTCAAACCGAACGGTGCTGGTATATCTATTAAGTATATAAACAATCTGCTATTTCCCCCCATTACATGTCTAGCTGACAGTGGCAATGCTTTTCTACAAAACAATTGCAAGAGGATGGTGTCGAAAATTTAGTTTGGCCACCTGGCATGAACGTTGGCGCACATTCCACTTGCGCTCGCTGCGGCTTCTCTTGCATTCATATATGCGCATAGCATAGTATTAATATTTAAAAGTCTTTGTATATTCATGTTCTGTCGTCCCCCACCCCCCTTGCCTCTAACCAATGATTGTACCATGGACGCTTTCGAAACAATTCCTCATATGCAGATACGATTATGCAAATCCTTTTAGGTCATCGTATGATTAGACTCAATTAGGCGGACTTTACATAAAAAGTAGGAAAAACTTTAAGCGAGCAATTTTCTCATTAGCAAATGCTCATTATCAAGTGCACGGATAACCTGATTACCCGGCCATATACGGCAACAGTGACCTACGGGAAGAGTAGAAAGGGGGGGGGGACCATGACCCAATTACCATGAAGGTTCTCTTCACCTCCCTCCCCCCCCCTCCCAACCTCCCCCTTCCCCGGCTTTGTCATACCACACTAGTAAGGGCTATCAGTAATTCCTAAAAGTATTTTATTATCCAGGAGAGTTATTGCATAGCCTGACGCTATGGAGGCAATATAAAGCTGATAACTTAAAATTAAGCATCAGAGTCATTCAAGAGTTTAAAGATTTTAACAAGACGTTCTCAAAAGGTAGTTTGGAAAACACGTTTCATGTTTAATTATGCGAGGAGTGAAGGAATGACTACTTCTAGACAACTGAGTGATGTTCCTATGGAAGGTGCTACCAGCCTAGCACTGCTCAAGGATCCCTGATATAGTCTGATCAAAACTCTCCAGAGCAAACTTACAGAAATTTCATCAAGCAGAGAGAAACTTGTCCGCAAATATGAGTTAGCTCTGCAAATTTACACAAGTGTTGGCAAGTCTTGCCATCAAAACTTTTCTACGTGAGTGTCCAAGGAGGCGGCGACTTACCTGGGGCAGCACCATCGTAAGAGAAGTCTCTGAGGTGAATAGTGCGAGAGTCCACGGCGTACACTACACCCTTCACGTGGTGGTTCAACTCCGTCAGTGGGCCGATCCGCACTCCATAGTACCCACCAGCCTCGCCTCCTGCAGGGGAAAACAACCAATTTAGACAACTTGTTAATGTTAAGGACTCTCCTGACCGAGGGTCATGGCCACAATTTACTCTTACACCACGAATACTTAATCATTTAAATATGGTTCAGAGTAAATTTGTAAATTAAGTTGAACGCGATATATAGATTGGGTAGGGAATGGGATGGGATGGGGGGAGGAGGGGAGGGAATGGGCTACAGGAATACGAAGAAATTAGAGAGAATTAAATATTTACCTTTAATTTTTCCCCTTTTCCCAGATTTAACAAGTTTAAAAGGTAAACACTCAAAGCACTTTAATGTATACAGATGGCTGGTCGATCATATACATATTTTATAAATATGATACGGGGAAATTTAGAGGAGAAAAAACTGGAACGCAAGCTAAGGGAAAGAATTATGTAGGAAAAAAATGTCAATTTGTTTTTTCCTTCAATATTGTGTCAGTCCGAGCGATGCTCTGGTCTGTTTAAAACAATGTTTGCTGCTGAAATTTAAACGAAAAACTTTTGACTTCATGTTCAAGACACTTCACCTAGACACTTCAAGGGAGAAGACAATGTTCAAGACACTTCACCTAGACACTGCAAGGGAGAAGACAATGTTCAAGACACTTCACCTAGACACACTGCAAGGGAGAAGACAATGTTCAAGACACTTCACCTAGACACACTGCAAGGGAGAAGACAATGTTCAAGACACTTCACCTAGACACACTGCAAGGGAGAAGACAATGTTCAAGACACAGGTATGCTCTTTACTGCGTTTAAGTTTCGCTGCATATATTGTGCACCAATTTTAAAAACTCCAATTTTTAGCTGAAGAGTCAGTTTTGATCGACTTTGAAACAATTGACAAAATTTTAAGGTGACTTTTTTCTCTTATCAGAGAAAATACTGAGCACTAATCCGTCCTCTTCCTAACTAATCTTACAATATAATAATTTAAAAACTGTAGTATATGCTAAAAAGGCCTTAAACAATAACTAGGGTTAATAAACTATAAATACCACATGCTGCGGTGGTCCCCACAATATGAAGAATTTAAGACCAGCGACTATGAATAACCCTGGTCCCTCCTACCCCCAGTGTGTGTGTGTGTGTGTGTGTGTGTGTGTGTTTTGACAAATCTGAAGTTAGTGTCAAGTGAAGGACTAAACCAATGTTACCACTTATATCCCTCCCACGGTGGTGCTGCACCACCAAACCACACCCACGGTGGTGCTGCACACCACCAAACCACACCCACGGTGGTGCTGCACACCACCAAACCACACCCACGGTGGTGCTGCACACCACCAAACCACACCCACGGTGGTGCTGCACACCACCAAACCACACCCACGGTGGTGCTGCACACCACCAAACCACACCCACGGTGGTGCTGCACACCACCAAACCACACCCACGGTGGTGCTGCACACCACCAAACCACACCCACGGTGGTGCTGCACACCACCAAACCACACCCACGGTGGTGCTGCACACCACCAAACCACACCCACGGTGGTGCTGCACACCACCAAACCACACCCACGGTGGTGCTGCACACCACCAAACCACACCCACGGTGGTGCTGCACACCACCAAACCACACCCACGGTGGTGCTGCACACCACCAAACCACACCCACGGTGGTGCTGCACACCACCAAACCACACCCACGGTGGTGCTGCACACCACCAAACCACACCCACGGTGGTGCTGCACCACCAAACCACACCCACGGTGGTGCTGCACCACCAACCCACACCCACGGTGGTGCTGCACCACCAAACCACACCCACGGTGGTGCTGCACCACCAAACCACACCCACGGTGGTGCTGCTCCATAAAAAGATTCTTGCAAGGTATTAGGCAAGCACAGTGCAGAACAAGCCTTCATTATGAACAACATATAACGCTCTAATGAGCACGAATAAGTCAATATAGCTTTACCCAGTCATACTTTTTTTTCAAAGCACTAGAATCTTTTTATTATTCAGCACTTTAAATATTCGCTTCTAATATATATTTTACACTATTATTGTCAGCTTCATACTGTCATGATCGTGTCACTTCTGCATAAATCATAGTCAAAAAGTAAAATTAGTCCAAGTAGCGCTGCATACCGCAGTATATATCCAAAATTCGCCGAATGTCACCAACAGCGTCAGCATAATTAGACGAAAGGAAAAATATCCTAATGGATGTTGAGAGATGCTGGGATTAAAGTCATGTAAGGACGCTAGAGACTGGCACCCTTCAATCCTCATTACCGTGTTAAGGTCACCCACCGTCAGGGAACAGCGAAGTGCGCTATAATAAAGGAGTATCATGTTGCACTACTATATTTACCTTAGTACAACACTAATGAAGCAACAACTGTCTTCTTTCGCCATACACTTTTCTGCTCCACTAATCAACCTTAACCATACTTTTCCCAGCCACATGAAGGTGTATCCACATTACCCATTATCTTGCCCACACACCACGGCCAGTGCCAGTGCCTCAGACTGCACACCAGTATGGAAGCTACAGTTTACACCAGTCACCTCAACATTGTGATATTTTATTTGATGTCGTTATTACTTTGGTACGACTACGTGGCTCCAGCCACACCCAGGCTGCTAAAAATAGCTTGCTACTTACAATAGAATAGGAAGGTACTTAGGAAAAATATAAAAGTGAATAGGTTACGCAAGTGTACGAGCTGAAAATATTTATGAAGTGATATGCAATACGAATTATGGCCCAGTCATATAGAAGTTGTTTATGGAAGGACGAAGTGGTGGAAAGAGGAATTTGTTTTATATTTCACATCTCACATCAGGAGGCTGGTGGGGACGTCAGTAGTAGTGCTTAGCCTACTGGATTAAATTATGTTGAACATAGCGGCTGTGATTGCAACAACCAACACTCAGTATATCCCCGTGATAAATCAGGTCTTTGCAACCGTCACCCCAGACATATCCTTGACACGTTTCACGCTAGTGACTGCGCTCAGTCATGATCACATTATAGTCACGCTTCAACGCCCCTGCATATGATAGAGAAAAAAAAATTACGAGAGACGTAGGACACGCAGACAAAGGTTAGAGCGAGTACACGTCATCAAACACTCGTGTCCACATCATACCATAAGTGTCCCCAGGAAACTGAGTCATCTATCAGTAAGAATAAAGCTAGACAACGAGGAGTAAAGGGAAGGAACGTAAGATTTAGAGAGAGACGACCCATGAGGACTGCGCTCCTATTAATTTAATAAATTGTATAAAATTCGAATAATTTATTTTCAAAGCATTACACACATACATATTTAATACTTTGAAAACCCCACAGCATTTCACAGACTAACACTAAAGCTAAAACTACCTATGAAAATAAAACCCACACGTACTAACAAGGACAAGAAAAATACTAAGAGGGAGAGGAGAAAGATGGGAGAGAAGAGGGAGAGGAGAAAGATGGGAGAGGAGGGAGAGGAGAAAGATGGGAGAGGTAGATATCTGAAGTATCTTTTCCTGGGGGGGAGGAAGCAATTAATTGGCTGTACGAAGTCCTCGCCATACATGTGGTTACCCATCCACTTACTGGGCAACCCGTCTGGATTTTAACTAACGACCTTTGATCTCTATTGCTTCAAAGTACAATTGTAAATCTAAAGTGGAGTATTTAGACCAACAGCCGATATTCAGCCATCTAAGACTATTTTGTTGTAAAAGAGGCATATTAAAATTGCTAACTGTTTGCTATTATATGGCTTATTAAATCCTAAGCCTAATTATAATGAATTTCCATTAAAAATTCCAACAGTCAGTGTTACAAAGGTACATTGTTGACCGTAAAATGCTTTAGATTAGAATTACCTCGCTTAGTGAAATCCACCACAGCAAGACATTTGACACTGTAAAATCTATTTAAAGTTCAAACAAACATTCTGGTGTACATTTAGTAAATTGTGATGCAAATTAAAAGACCTGTTCAGTGTACTATCAATATTTAATGTATGAATATATAAACATTTTGTGAAACTATGTTAATGTTAACTTTCCATTAGGTTTTAACAGTAGTTAATATGACAGTTTATAAGTACTATACTCAGGGGAAAGCGCTAAAACCATGGGGGCTCCATTCAGTGCCTATTGAACGAAAGGTAATTAGCACTAATTAGTTGTGAGGCTAAAAACCCACCAGGGAACAAAAACTGGATGGCAACATTAGTTTTATTGTTGCCTATTTTATGCATGGCCTCTGTTGGTTATCGTGTAAATTTAAATATTCTTTACTTAATTATTCTGGTCTTCCACAACTATAAAGAAATATACCAACAGCCTTCAATTAAAATGTAATTCTATAAAAAAATGCATTTATGTGTAGATAAAAGACATTCCTTGTACCATATTTGAATGGAAGTATAGTCTTGCTGACGCATACTAAGGCGGAGTATAACTGGAGGAAGAACGAGATCATCTTTATTTTAATCGTGTATTATGGAGTGCTTGAGGGTGATTGTTTACCTCTCATAATAACCATGAAGCAAAACGTGTACCAACATTCTTTAATGTTGCTCACGTATCATCTGCACTAGCAGCAATGACAAATTTTTATCTTCGTTCTAAACTTAAGAGTATATATGAACACTGGGGTATATACACCGAGGGCGGTGCATTTCCAGACGAAAAATATACAGAGCTTAACTTCCCCCCCCCCTTTGTTTTATTTCCTTAAAGGTTTTCATTAAAATTGAGAGCGCCTCGTCCAATAGACGAATTTTCAACGCTCGCGTACTGTAACTCTGTTGTCTGATATTTACAGAACACTTTGACCGCACTATGGAAAAGTTCATGCAAGTATACACACGTACTCTCCGGTCAATATTATATAGACCACTCGCGATTTTAGCTTGTGCGATGAATTTGGAAAGCCTCTTCTGATCGGCAATGTAATCAAGATACACAAGTCCTGGTCAAAACGACACTAGATACCAGGTTAAGATTAGACACTTGCAGATACTTGCAAATTAAAAAAACAGACTGCCCACGACACTGCATAACTAGGTGGGATGATTCAAGGCTCATGTATGGTAATCAGCAGGTGGTGCAGGCTCCCACACCAGTACATCACATTAACATACCGAGGAGGCGCCCATCCAGCAGGTGGGCACAAGTTTATACGCCACGCCCGTGCATCATCTTACTCCTGCGCTTGATTCCTGGGGCCCAGCCTCTCATACATTCATGCTTAAGGTTACCCGGTGACCGCTGCCTCTTACCGGGTGCTCAGTCATCGTCTATCACAGGAGAAAACACTACTGGTAGTTTGAAACTGGCCTAGATATTCAGACCTATTATAGTATTAGTACCGAAATGGCTAAATCCGTATGGGTCATACAGTGCCTGGAGAGGAGTTTATTAGAGAGTTGGGTTTAGCTTAATTGCATAGGATGAAGAGCTCTTCACTAGCATCAAGGAGCTCTCTCTCTCTCTCTCTCTCTCTCTCAAGGGTATCAAGGCGCGATTTCTCCTCCCTGATGCTCCACTTGTTGCATCTCTCTCCGTACTACATAACTTTCAACATCACGAGTGTACGAGTTTGACAAGCTCATCTGTTCAAAGTATAAAACTCTAGTCTATTTCGTCTGAAACTTGTCACTGGGTTAGATACTTAGAAGCCATCCAAAGTAGCATGGCGAAAAGTTAAGTTCTAAATAAGTGAAAGTCAAAATGATTTTTTTTTATGAATAGCATTCTTGTTGGGGACAGTTTCACGCTGTATAAGTCATGCATTAAGCACAAACTGTGTACACATAATAATGTCTTATTTACTACAAGTACAAGGTATACATTCCTAGCTGACAATATGATCACATTTACTACTCTATGATCAATCTATGTCCAAAAATGAAGAAAACACAGGCCCTTTGAATTATAAAGACTATTTACTACACTTACTACGTTGCTCTCGAACTTTTGCAGTATAATCGATTATCTTAACCTGTTTGCAAATTAGCTAAACTAGGCACTCTGGTCTTATTAACCGCTTAGATTCTTATTATTGGTGTTATACAATACAGAGAAGTTATTGTACAAGATTCTGTGCAATACACTGCCATGTTTGTTACCGAAACGTTACATCTGCGCAACAGGCTTCATCACTCGAATTCAGGTGAATATAATTATAATAAAAAAGGATCGCTAAAGGGTGAATATAATATTGAAGACAGTTTGGAGGCGATCAAGTCCCTCGCCTCAAAACTACTGCTTCTGTCTTCAGCATTATATTCGCCTGTATTCAACTGAAGCCTCTTGTACAGGCGAAGCTTTTAGGCAATAAAGATTAGAAGCCATACATAGAACACGGGAAAGGGCTGGGAAATAGGGAACAGAAAGGGATGGGAAAGAAAGTGGGAAGTCGGTTCGCTACACGTACATATATTTCACAGGGGAACCGGTTATGAAGCTACGACTCTCCAAAGGTGAATCAGAGGTGACTATGTTCTTGTTTCTATCGTCAACGCAAAACATTAAACACGTGTAAAAAAAAAAAATAACCAATAACTCCCTCAAACTGAGCTCTATGGAGTATTCGAGAGAGTTAATTAATAATCTGCCTTTGAAGGTTGTGAATTAATGCATTCGGAGATTCACTAGTTTCTATCCGAATTAATAAAAAATGATTAACATATTGCGTAATGTGGACCTGTGTGGGACTAATGTAGGAATGAAAGCATCCATAGTAACACCTTTGAAGCAGAGTATTTTGACATAGCCTGCAAACTTGGGGGGTCTTGGGTGGAGTTTTCGTTATATATACTTAAGTCTAATTGTTAGTGAGCATATACTGCTCACTAACAATTTACTAAACAATGTAAATTGTTATTCAGCGCTTTCATTATAAATTGGAGAGAATTAATTTTTCTACTATATAATTTTTTATTCGAATTAAGAGTAACTAACAATGTTCAAAAGAAGTCTTTGAAGCTGCAGTAGACACAGGAATGCTTGACGATATCCTCATCGTCCTATTGAAGTGTTCCATTTCAAACAGATTTCATTATCTCTTATTTATATCCCCTCCTGCGTGAGGGACTAAGAAATGTGGTAAACTTTGTTGCCACAGTGTAGCCGAGATACGTTAAAAAAAAAAAAACTTTCTCTAAACACTTGCTACAACTCGACGTCTCACGTTGCAGAACTGAAGAGGTTGTGATAGCAGGGTTCTTTCTTGTGGCCTTAACTTCTTTGGTCTGCCTCGAAGAGCTGACTAAACACTTCATAAATGAGAAAAAAAAATTCCTTCATTTACAAGTTTATTTTTGCATGCTATTTGACCCATTAATTTTCTTTAATTACTATTCTCTCATCAAAAAATAATCATTTCTTTCAAAGCTAAGATTCTTCACTAGTTCAGGCAGTCCCAACTCTTCTGTAAATATAACAGAGGCCAATAAAATTAATACAAGAGCGAACGTAAATAAAAACGTGGCTTTTCTGTTTCGGCAGGTCGAGCACACAGGCGTTTCACGTTTTCAAAGTCAGTTTAACACATACAACCGAAAAATGATAAAAAAACGATTGTTTCGCCTAAAGAGCTTGTCATGGCGCTAGTTGAATACACTTCAGTAAACAATTTTAACAAGTTGGTACATCAGTGTACATATTCCAGCCTATTCTTTACGAGGGACATTATATGAACTAAAGTTAGGCATGTTTCTAATGCCATATTGAGGCAAAACATGGGGCTGGTGGGAGGGGATAGTCATAGCTCAGCATCTACACTATAGGACAGTTATAGAAGCTGCAAAGAAGTTCTAAAAAAATCCAAAGCCATTCCAAATAGTATAAAAACCCTGACAATTCTTCAGCTATGTTGAAGGTCCACTGTGACAGGCACATGTGTAACATCTGTTCAGCACCGGTGCTGAACACACCAACTCCAAGGCCGAGGGACTGATTACCTCATGTTTTGTATATAGTTCTACTGTCTTCAAGTTTTGTCCTAGAATTTGTATTGATAAAGCCACTGGAGGGCGAAACGTCTACAATAAAGATACCCAGATGTTGCATATGTGTCTAATTTTCATCTTGTCGGTATTATATACCATTCATGAACGACTTAAGTCTACCTCATTCAGCTACAGAATTCTGAACAGTGTATGTAGATGCATAGATGGCGGCTGGACTTTTGTCAGTTCGCGACTTAATGTCATATGACAATATCAATCACTATAAAAATAAAAAAATCCAGACTTTATGCATAATCTCAAGCAAGAGGCTTAAAAGTCTTACTAGTTAGGCGTCAGAAGCGACGGCACAGGTCCATACACAACAAACAAAATCATATCTATTATCAGTTCCTCTCAGATGAGAGAAGACAAAACAGATTTCGTAGGAAGACAATCTTCCCGCCGTTTAAGGAAAAAAAAAAAAAAGTTCTTAAGTATTAGGTCGGTCAACCCCCGGTATGACGATAAGGTGACACAGCGTCGGGGGTGACATGTACGAGGAGTGGATCTCCTTGGCTTATATGTCCTAATGGGTGAACACTTACCTGCAGCTCTACAGTCAGTTCTGCTTCAATACTCCCCCCCCCCCAGTTTCTCCTGACAAAGCGGAAAGAAAAAATTGACAAACACTGGAGAAAAAACCCACAAGACAAGCTAAACATCCAAACAAATTGAACATTACTAAACTTCACAAAGATGAAATTTCTTTTACAGACGTTAGAATATAGACGTATAGGTATGTGCACTGGCATAAATCACAACTAAGTTAATTTTAGGGACAGACCCAAAAGATGTTTTAACATGCACAAGCTCGTAATAGGTAAAATAAATAAATCACTACCGTGGCTGAAACAATTTCAACTTTTTTTTACAAGCTGAAGAAAAAACTGATTTAGTTTTCGTCCGTCCTAGAACATTAAAATCAGTAGCGATTTAATAGTTCAACAAGAATCCAAAGGTCGTCTAGGTTGCCTCTTAAAGTGTAACTTTGTCATGAAGTTCAACTGCAGCACTAGCCATTACAGTGTAACTAACGTTGTCAATGACACTGCGTTGAAGTTTCGTTATTTCAAAGCATTCCCTGCAGGACTGACCAGCCCTGCAGGGAATAAGGGGAAGAAATGGGCGGGTAAGTTGTCCACTCAACCCAGACTAGATACCACTACCACCAGTGTGCTCTGCTGCTCACACCTATATCCTACAATAACAGCAACGATATACAAGGGTTTCTTCTCCCGCACCACAAAAAAAAAGCGCTATGCTATACTTAACTGTATATAAGAAAAGCTATACTACTTTTAGATCCAGTATCAAGTCTTCCTGAACACCGAAAAGTTTTATAATTTCCAATTTCAATGTCTTTGGTAAGTGTGTCTTGTTTCAGCCCAGGTATTGTGGCTTACTGTGACATCCCAGCACTCCAAGGATTCGATTTCTTAAAGGATTGCAGTTACACTGCATAGCATTTTTCCCCTGAACGCCAACCCCAACAGTTTGCTAATACAGGTACACAAGGAGTGGGGAAGAGAAGAGCTGGAAGGGACAAGTCTTTTCATTGTAAACAAGACTTGAGTAACTTTCACATCACTGACCCCCCCCCATCCATCAGTCTCCCTTAAACTCTTAACCTTCAGTCTCTCCGTGGACCCCCCCTTCCCAAGTCTGCCTGTAATCCCCCTCCCCACCAGTCTCTCCCTGTGAACCGCCTAACCCACCTCCTCGTTCCCTCTGGCACCCCCTAGTGTGTGTGTGTATACATGTGTGGGGGGTTGATATCTTATGCCTTCCATATTTCACTTCCTCCACCTCTTTCTGTCCTCTGCCGCCTATGTAGAATTTCACTTGTCCCCGCTCTAGGACGGAGATATCTTCATAAAAATTCTTTGTATAGGATAAACTATCCTATTAAGGTCAGGTAGATTAACCCTTGCTGGAAAAGTTAACTACAGCCTCATTGCCCTTCTGAGGTCTTCCAGCTCAGGCCGACAGGGAAGCATAGCTAACTTTTGTTCCCACTGTGTAATCATAGAATATAAAAGCACACTGTTGTAAAACCAACTTAAGAAAAAAATCCTAGCTCACTATCAGTCTCTCTCGCCAAGTCTCTTCAGACACCAACCAACCGAAATCTCCAAAACCAACAATAACTGCAGAACAAAAGCACAATCAACAACTAAGCTTTCTAACTTTCTCACTTTCCAGCCCCCACTCACCCCTTCCCAGACAAATGTAATCAGAGTTTCTTCAGGGAAGAATTTTCACGAGTCTAGCCTCAGAATCGGTAAGTGATACTGATGACACTGAATTATATTTATATGGGAACGCTAAGCCCATGAGAGTCATAACGCACATACTGGAGAAAACGTTTTTTTTAATAATTTAAATTTCGGTTAAGATCTTACGTCTAACCTGCTGATACAACCACATTCACAGTACAAGAGTAGACACATTGGGTCGTGTCTCCATTTTTTTTCTATCTTTACGAAGAATTCCTCATAAAACTGAGAAATAGCAAAATAGGGTTGCGTGTTAAGTTGATTAACTGGAGTAAAGACTTTTGGCACGAAGGAAAAACAGTACCAGCTTTTTTTTTTTTTTTGGGGGGGGAGGGGAAAATATCTTTTGTATCAGAGCCACTAAGGTGCTACAAGCACCAGTGCTTCCACACAACTTTGTTTATATAAAAATGAACACACTGAAAAAAATTAAACCATTTATGGATGCAATTAACTAAAATTTAATATCAATGACAAAAAAAATGATCTAGTATTGTAATATGCGCGAATTCGTGGAGTGAAAGGAGGATGTTTTCCAGAGTTGAACCCCAGGTCGATGTTGAGTGCTCTGGATATTACTGCAAGTTATGCCTCCTCATGTAGACAATACACATATCGCCAGAGGTGCACATAAATCGAATAGCATTTATAGGATATGCGAGGAAAGCTAATCTCAGACCTGCCTTCAGAAACTGAGAAGCTATTAGGATTAACATACTATGTTAGATCCATCATGAAGTATGCAGCACTAGCGTGGAACCCTCACCTGATCAAGCATGAACGGAAACTAGGAAAGATCCAAAGGTTTGGAACAAGACTAGTCCCAGATTTCGAGTTATGAATAGAAACAAACTGAATCTGACGACTTCAGAAGGACGGATTTGGGAGACATTACGACTATACAAGACAATCTTCGACGGAGCTGACAGGGACAGCCTTTTAGAAATTAAGAAGGATGTGAGGAAATACTTTTTTTTAATAGTCTGAGTTTTGTAAATAAATGGACTGGATGAAATGGTAGAGGCAAACTATCCACAGTCTCAAGAGTAGGTATGATAGGGCCCACGAGGCCATGAGCCAATTATGACTAATTGTGGTGCAAGAGGAGGGGCCAGGAGCCGACACCAGACCCCCGCAAACAGTACATCCACTAGTAATACACAACAATGATGAAGCAATAAAAAAAGCAAGCAAAATCGCATGCCACTACAAGATTTGCCTGAAACTCACCGAGGTCTCTCCAGACATTTTGATGAATATAAAATTTAAGCTCATTTCTCAAGGCCAGCCCCGCGGGACACCATAAAAATATACACTAGTCAGCATCAAGTCACGCGCAGCACAGAGGAGGTTGGAGGTAGAAGGAAAAAGAGCAGGAGTTTTCTGAAAGCTTGTGACTGACCAATTGGGAGGAGAGTACAGCTAGCCTGACCAGGGCATAAGCCAAGATACCTAGTGTGAGGCTGAGCCGCAAGGGGTAACGACTCTTGAGAAACTATCTGCAGGTGGGTGTCAGTCAACTAAAGACCCCCGCTTTACTGAACCCTGTGCAAGTTATTTTTTTCTCGTCTGCAAGGACTACTGGTCTCGCCGCTTCAAGGACGTTTTGACCCTAGTGATTAAGGAAGTTACCAAGGTTGAAGGTAGACTTTGCCTCAGTATTCACCCATTCATTTCCAGAGACCTTAACATGTCCTAGGCACCAGCCAGCCTCCCAGCACGGGCGTGGAGACTGCCCTTCTTCCTAGATCGTCTGCATGAGTGTATACTTTATTCAGGCAGGAAGTTTGACATTTGAAGAACGCATTGACTATCATTAAACATTCTCTGCAATAAAACAAATCAGAACAAAGATAAAGGTAAACAAAAAAAGCCTGCTTACCGGGAATAAAAACTAAATATCACATCAAGTTAAAATTGCACTAAGTTGTTAATGGCGATAGACAACTAAATGTTCCCCGAAATCGCTACAAGCTCTGATAATTATAAAGGGAACGACAAAAATCCAAAGGCAATAGTTAAAATATGTTCCACAATCAGCTGCACGCCAAAAGCTACACAGGAGGCAAAGGGGTGAGATGTGCGCTCCAGATCCTCAGTCGACAGAGATCCATTTCAAAGTGACTATTCCTGTTGGATGGCCAGGGGAAGGTGTCAAAGACACGTCCTGCCGATACCTATCTTGCTTCTCGTCTATAGGACCCACCAGGCCCGCCACTTCGGAAGGCACGTCTATATGGGGCCCATAAAATCATTAACACAGAAGTCTGCTTGGGAGTGAGCTCACCCTAACAGCCTTCGTATATGAATCTACCCGTTCATTTCCCGGGACACCAACCTAACTCCACATCCCTGTACTGTCCGTGGAGACCAGGTAACCACTTTTTGGGGGCCACAGGGTGGACAGAAGCATACTGGGCCAGGGCAAATACAGAAGGAAAACTAGGAGTCAAAAGACAGCAGTGAGGGCTGCATAGAGCTCCGCTGTGAACACGCAAGACTCTTGGTAACTGCATAGAAAGTTTTCACTTGCAATCACAGCAGACTCAGGCTTAAGAAATTAAAAATTTTCACAGTGGCTCGGCACTTATGGGTTCCCATCCACTGCGTATAGAAAATAGTCCCGACACTACACAGGATAGATAAAATCAACATTACCCACAGAGTGAGTCCCTGCCACTGAATGTCTAGTCTCTTCAAAACGGGATAGGAATCTGGGCCAGGGCCAGCAACAACTGGTTGCCTGGACGAGTGACTTTCGTAGAGGAACTAGGAGAGTACGTTGGTTCCTGGACAGACGACTTAACTTACAGAGGGGAATAACAGAACAAAAGTGCAGAAAGAAATGGAGACAAGTTTACTAATAAATACAAACTTCAGACTTCACAAACGTAAACCATCCCTTAGCCAACCTAGGGAACAGCCCCAGAATAAGGTGCCAAGAATTAGCAAAACCGCGTATATAGACTGAGCACTAGAGGTGCTATCAGCATTCGGCTAGTAATGGGTGAGAGCAGACGACCTCCAGTAATATTTCCGCCGCCAATTACTGGATGTGCCATCCTATAATCCTTTGGAGCAAAATTTAACGAGCGAGGGAGCCAGATTTTTAGTAAGGCAAACCCAGCCAGGCTCAGCCACTCAGCCATCACCCAGTCAATATAGCAACAGGGAAGAGGCTGCATCCAGGTCAATGTAGCAATTTATACGGGAGTCTTTTTCCATTTAATTTACATTATTATTTAAGGTATTATTTACTATTAGGTGAAAAGGGGTAGCAGATGTAGGGAGTCTCCCATACTAATCCACGTACCCCAGGATTATTGTAAGCCTAAGGTGCCATCATTGAGCTAATGTCAGCGTATTTAATACTCAAAATAATTCCAGAAATCTGTTAATTTTCTCACTTAAATACGCAAATAACTAAAAAAATAACTAGTTTGTTTGGGTTACCTGCAAATAGGGTTACTGGGCGAGCATTCCACACAAAAGCGCCACCAGCAGTTTCTTGGAGGGAGCAGAACAATACAACACAAGCCCCTTGTAAGGAGCAGCGAGGTGCCCGCACGTCTGGGCGGTACCTCTTATGTAAACAAGTGATGCTCACTCTTCTTGCAGCAGAACATTGCCATTATGCTGATTGTCTGCTCACCACACCTACCTTGTGGGCTATATTATCCGATACCTTATACATTTACACACGCAAGCATACAGAATATACGAGTAAGAACAAGGCAAGAAATTCCTTTCAGAGTAAATTTCTATAAAAATATAGTGCATTTTAAGTGAAAATTATTGAAAAATTTATCAGCAATACTTCTATGACATACCATTGAAGGTGAAACTAAAGGAGCAATAGTAGGGCTACTGACCAATCTGAGGTAGGTCCTTTAAAAATAAAAAGTTAAGTTAAACATTGAATTAAAGAAAATTCAAGTGGTGGCTCCAATTTTCATCTTTAATCAATTTTTTTTTAACATGTATCCATTTTGAATAAAAAGAAACGACGGGGACTCGAAGCTTAGTCCTGACAAAGTCGAGCCTGGTACCACTGAGCTACGAGGCTTCCAGTAAGAACATTTCAGGAGACAACTTCTGTGAGCGGCTCCTTCAGTGGCCACCACCGGTTACCATACTGTTTCTTCCCACGGAACCAGAAGCGTCCACAGTACATTTATTCTCATACCCCTCAAAGCCATATAGTCCGTAAACTCATCTTAATACAAGACTATCAATGGTATAGTGTTGGACCTTCTGTGTGTTAGGACCACGGTTCGAGTCTCCGTGAATTTTGTTTATTCCTTTTAATATATATTTGTACAATTTAAATTTGAACAGTTTTTTTCTATATCAAGCTCGTCAAGGTAGGTTCCTCATTGCTAACAAGGGGGAACTTTTGATCCAAGGAATGGAATTTGTTCTTCCCTTCCTAAGTTTGAACCTGATTGCCTCTCATTCCTCGCGCTGAAGGAACCCTATGGGTTTAACGCTTCCCTCTAAAATTCTATTCGTGGTATTAAGAATATTCAAGACATGCTTCTGCATTCATAGTATTTGGTATAGTTATGTACAGACAATAATAGTAAAGGATTATATTTCCTATTCTTAAGACGTATTTCAGCGGCATCTTCCATCACACTTAAGTCTACTAGATCCTCTTAGAGGATTTAGTTAACTAGCAAATAGGGGAAAAAAAAGTGTTCATTGTTGGTGTAGCCACGAACCAATACTTAGAGCTGCAGGACTGGAGGACAATGTCAGAGGCAGCAGACCTTAACCAGCCTTGTTTATCTCTGGTAAACAGGCAAATTAAGTGTGTAAGCATTTAGTCCAACCTTTGAAGTGCCGTGTCAAGAGTTATAATGGTAGATTTATCAAATGAAGGCTGGTTACTGGCGATTATAGTTACTTTAGCTATAGTTGTAATATTCAAATCTCATTTGTTTTGAAAGACTTACTTTTATTGAATAAAAAAAAAGTAGCCGTGGTATGTGTACATTTTCCTGATTTCGCTTTCCGACTTGGGTTCAGAACCCCCAGGAAACTGAATAATTAGCCAGGCTATTGTTATCTGCATTACAAATGCCCAGTCTTCATAATCTGACTATCCAAGTCATTTCTGCAGAAAGTCTTTTAGATTACCATTGCTATGGCAACGATTATCTGCTGGCAGGAGGTCGAAGAGTTGAGAGGTTGGGAAAGAGTCTCAGAATTTTTTTTTTCCACAAATGTGTATGTACATTTGGCTCCTACTTTTCATCACATTATCTTTCCCCATCCTACGCGTGTTTGCATTCCAGAAAACACAGTGTGGAAGCCTTTTCGTGTGTAAAAAGTATCTTCATTCTACACACAAATAACCCGCACAGAGGAGAAAAGCTTTATGACGACGTTTCGGTCCTTCATGAAACCATTAACTAGTCACACTAAGAAACGAAGGTAAGGGAGCCACTATGTATACGTGAGGGTTGTGTATTCCAGTCACGGTATTGCGCCTTTGTTTTCTTTACCATAATTCTAGATAGTTCATTCCTAGCTATTTGAAACGGTTATAATAGACTACATTTTTTTAACACTGCCACATGATCAATAAAACATTAGGTTTTCCAATGAATACATTCAGGAGCGGGAAGTACCATGTAGATTAATTTTGTATTCAACGTGAGGACTAATCTCGTAGGGGTCCTGCAGCACCTAGGGAACACAAGGCACAAGTTTCACCGCTTGTCAAATTCACTCTTCTATCCTCGTGGGCTCTATCATACCTACTCTTCAAAGGTGTGTGGGGAGTCTGCCTCCACAGCTTCTTCCAGGTTATTCTAGTTCCTTACTACACTGAAGTTTAAATACTTCCTGACATTCCTTTGTCCCCTCGTGTACGTTTAACGCTTCTGTTTACCCAATCCTATTAGTTCGAGTATTTCGCACGTCTGTATTTTTGGCATGCATTTTTGTACGCCTTGTTTATATACGTGTATACATAGGTACTTTTGTGCATGTTCGCATGTGCATACGGCCATGCGTGAAGTGGGGCTCTCACGAGAGCCAGTTGAGAAGCAGCCACCGTGAAGTTACCGTTCAAGGGAGGCCACCCGTGAAGCCGCAGAGATTGAGCTCCATTGTAGCTGGCACTAGTGCCAGTCTTTATTGATGAAGTACTGACAGGAAAGCTGTCAACCTTTGCTTACCCACAGCACTTCGCAGGAGAGCCTTCCTCTCTACCCCGATGTCTGCAGACGATAATTCTACCCCTCTTCCCCCCCAGAAAAAAAATACTTTGCCACTCAGATTTATGGAAAAATCTGCTTTAAATAGTATAATAAAAATCTTAGGACAGGTACATGCACGAAATAAAAAGTCTTGAAATTCTGGATGATTATCGTTTATAATGAAGGAACCACAGCTAGAGTGTTGGTATCCCTCGACCAGGTCAGGTGTGCTGCAGGTCAGTGATTACGTCAGGAGGGGAGAGGCAGGTTACACCTACTGCAGGCCAGCGAGGGGAAAAAATGGGGAAGAGAGGGGAAGCAGACATTACACGACGATCGAGGTGAAACCACATTTGAGAAAATGCACCGAATACGTATAATCAGAGACTCCCAGCAACATGCGGAAGCATTACCATGCTTCTTGACAATTACTAATCTGCACCGCTTGAAAGGCTCATTTATTATAACCCGCACATCAGTCGGCGAACTACAGCACAAAAATATTGGATTACAGATGTCGCAATTGGTCTTCGTCAGACCCCGTTGGGCATAGTTAAATCGTTTAGTTATTACATTCTAAATTTTTTTGACAAGTCATCGACCACATGACTGACTTGTATTGTTCTGTTAACGAAGAACAAACTATCACATACCACAGTTCTACGAAAACGTAAAAGTCTTGACCAAAATTTATAAGAACTGTCATGGCAATCTACACTTTCTAACTCGTCGCTATATACTGATGTGTAATATAAATTTCTCCGATACCAGGTCATTCTTTACACCAGAACTTTCCCTACGGCTCACACTTGCATATTTTAAAAAGCATCAATGACATAACACACTGGAACCCATGAACTCCAAGTTCTTACACAATGTGTATATTATATAATTTTCTCACGGTGACGCCGGTCGCTTTGCTCTGCCAAAACTCTGTTATCTGCATGAAAATTGTCGAAGGATTAGTTGTTCTTTCTGCCTTGGCAGTGAAGAAAAACACTTATGGTCGCAGAGTTAATAAAACGTGGGATGAAAACTATATTGATGTAGTTTCATTGACATACTTAAATCCATGTTTAAAATAAAAGAGCATCGAAATGTTTGCGAGAGCTCTACACTTGGAAGGGATGGGAGAGAGAACTCTTTATTCTACTGTTGTAGATGAGCTCCTTTATTTCTACGTCTCTTCTCCGTCTGTGCCTCCTTCCTCATGCTAATAAGGTTGAAATTAACTTGCAACATCACATCCCTTCATTTTAAAACAAAAAAGATCAAAAAGATCCTAAACAATTTTTTAAAGCCTAACCCGGCAGTGTGGGGTTAACAAAACACTGGTCATAAGCACGTGCCCCGTGTACTCACCGTGGCCTCACACACATGACTTTCCTCTACACACATTCAGTATGCACATGTGAGCGGGTGTACACCACCTGTTTACTAATAGCAATGAGAAAATGGGTTCACAGTTACTCGGGCCACCATGACAGCGTCGACCCAGAGTGACCAACCCACTGTTACCCCCCCACCCCCTTCATCTCTCTACTTACTATCTCCTTCACTATTAACTAATTCCCCTTCAGTACCACTATCCTTCACCATGCCCCTTCAACCACACAGGAACGAGGCGGATGAAGAGATTCTAATGACTTGCAATTCAGAAAATCAAAGACTAATCAATAAACTATATAATGTAGCAGCAATGAAAGGACAGTTACAATATTTTGTATGAAATAAAAATAGTGTGTGTTAAGCAAAAAATATATTGCGGAATAGAAAATAAAAAGTTACCTTACAATTAAAGTTTTTTTTTGAAAAGTCTCCAGGTAATGGACGCGAAAACCGGTCTAGGGAAAAATTAATAATTGTGCAATCACAAAAAGTCTTGTAAACTTTTAGGAATTGGGCAATAAAATCCAAACTGACAGATTTATCCTGGAGCTATAAAACTGATTACCAAGATTACCTCAACTCAGGTAGTCTAGGGAGGTTTATCAAATATCGAATCCACGTGGCTCATTCAAAACCAAGAATATGTTATGCCAGACCCCCCTTCATTCCCCTCTCACACGCCTGTCTTTACTCAGGTATGACGATCTGGTCATGCGAGAACTATATATGGGTTGCATTAATCTCTCAGTAGATTATGCGACCCCATAATTGCTAGAATAACCTTGCAATAGTCACCCGTGTCAGATAAAACTATATGCTGTATTTAACCATCCAACCTTGTCTATTACACATTATGGTCTGTGGAAAGAAGCAGGTATGCTACCTTCTGCATTACGTAACTGAATATTCGGTTATACGGACTTCACGCCCGATGAAACGAGATATTTGTACTTAAAGGCCTCAGCTAAACTGAGCTGCGTGAGGATATCTATTCTTTGTCATTCCTATATTTTTCATGACTAGCGAGTAAGCCCCATAATTATACATGTACATATTGATGGATGAACCCTCATCCCTGTACGTCAATACATGGGAAAGGAATAGTGCCGAGTGTGACAAGTTTACAGTGCAGTTAAACAGTAGCGTTTAAGATAAGTGAATCACGAGAGGCATTCACAAGCTAACAAGACACTAATAGTCCAATTTCTTCAATAAACATGAAAAATTACGACCCAACACTAAATCAAACCAACTAAGAAACATCTGTTTGAAGACAAGCTGAAGAGGCCTTATCTCAGAAAGCAACACATGTTAAGACTACAGTCCCACAAAGGTTCCTTGATGTTGGCGAGGGGCTCTTGATCTATGGAATTTGACCAATGCTCTGAATCAAGCCTGAATGCTTTCGATTCCCCGAGGCACTATGTGACCCTATGGGTTTAGTGCTCCATGAACGTAATAATAATAAATGTTAAGACTACAGCACCCCGGACCCGTTTGTGAAAGGTCTGAGGAAGTGGAGGTCCCCGACCCGACCAGTGGTGACTGCGGCCATTTACAGGACCAGCCGGGGAGAACCCACGATAGACTTCCACATTAAGAATAGATAACTCAGTACACGTGTATATTACATCAAATTAATTATCGGATGGAAATCTGAAGGTGCACATGAGTCTTGGGAACGAAAAAAAGAATAAAGAAATCTACTCCCACCCAGATAAAATTAGAGCTAAAACAAAAAAAGCCTTGGGGGGAACATGCTTCTTTAAGAGTGCTATAAAAAAATTCCTACACATTCATGAGACCACAGTCTTTCCCCTTGACAATTAATGCAAACTAACAAAACCGAAAAACTGGCTTTTACAAAGTTTGATCACCTAACTATTCTAAGATGTCCTCTTGACAATGTTTTGCTTCTGGGTTTGTCTGTCTGTTAAGGAATTTTCTGGCCACCTGTAATTATCATCATAGAGCGCACTTTAACTGTCACATTGCTCGAGGTTAATAAAATTGTCACTAACGTCGAGAATGTTTTACAGACTCAATTATAAGTTACTCTGAGATTCAACAGCCTAGTGTTGTGTTACATGGCGGAAGTTTGTTTTTCCTCACTTATGTAGCAAGAGCCAACCCACTCTCCGTTCTACAGTAAGAAGGTACTTCTGACTTCCTTCAGTCTCATGAACCAACGTCTTTGATACACCCTAGACACCATCCACTGTGCTACCATGCTTACCGTATTTGCATTTCACCGACACCACCTTCCCATAACCTCGCATGCAAATCACGAGTAATGCAACACAAAAGTAGAAATTCAAAGTAATACCAGAGTAAAAAACCAATACTCAGCATCACCTGATCAACTCAAGAGGTGGAGACTTTTGCATACTTACTCGTACTTATTCATTTAGCAGTAAATTGGTACAATGTTGGCTCTTGTGGGTAGTAGTCGTGACATTTACGGACCACTTTGACCAGGTAACTCACTCAGGAATTACAATTAAAACACGTACAATAAAAGGACAAAATTAACGACAGCAACGAACAAAAGTTCTTTAGGGTGGCATCCCTTAGATTGGGCTGGGCTCTGAATGAGCCGAGAAAAGACGACAGCTCTTCGTGTGTAAATAGAAGACGCGTAAAAAGTATAAAAGTAAACTTTGGCAGATGTGGTGAGAATGAGCCAGATACAGCAGTCACTCCAAGACGAACAATGCTGCCTAGTTACTCGTCCTCTTTACGCTGAACTGCCACTATCTGAAATTGATGGTTGCACTACATACTCTGAAGTTCATTCGCTCAAGTCATCCCTCAAATGGAGATCATAAAAGAAAATCAAACCACCAACCAGCATTAGTGTTACTGCTCTATCTACTCGGGTAATAACATGAAATTTCGGAAATTGCATCTCTTAAATTTGTCATGGCGGGAGGTAAAAATAACTTAAAAAGTGGGCTACCTAAAGTATAAATAGAAGACAATGATATAAGCATCAGGGAGACAATCTGAGAAGCTCAGACTCCGGGAACTAACGAGGCAGTTGATAGCTTTATGTAGGGAAGATCGGCTTAACCATGTCAGTCCAGAAAGTTGGAGCACACTAGACAAGCTCGTCCACACTTCATACTAATGACCTTGTGCAACGATGGTCCGGATGCTGCCTTTGTTACCACAGGAAGAAAAATGAAATCCAAATTCACAGGAGCAAATCGCTGAAGTTTAAGACTGAGACTAAAGTGACATCTATTGTTGCTATGGTGATAGTAGTAGTAGTAGAGGTAGTAGCAGCGGTAGAACTGGTCTTAGAAGTAACAGTCGACAGCAGCAATAGTAAAAAAATTAATAAAAGCAGAAACAGTTTAACAAAAGAACAGGAGAATTCCAAGATATGTACTCAGGGTATCTTTAATGTAGACGTTTTGCCATCCAGTGGCTTTATCAATAGAAATTCTAGGACATGATTTGAAGACAGTAGAACTATATACAGAAGATGAGGTAACCAGACCCTCAGCCTTGGAGTTGGTGTGAAGATCAGCGTAGTCGTGAAGAATCTGAAGCACAGGCAAGAAGACTGGCGCTTATATACTGCCTTCTTGCTTGTGCTCCAGATTCTTCAGACTACGGTTCTCTTCACACCAACTCCAAGGGCGAGGGACTTTCAAATCATGTCCTACAATTTGTATTGATAAAGCCACTGGAGGGCGAAACGTCTACAATAAAGATACCCAGATGTTGCACATGTCTAATTTTCATCTTGTCGTTATTGTGTACCATTCATGAACAAGATATGTACTGTTTCCGTTGGGCAGGATACAATACTGTGCTGGTTTACAAAGTGGAAAGATTTTATTTACTCGTGTCACAGCTCCCAGAATTAGAACATAAAGGCTTAGCAACACCGCCTATTTAGACGGAGTGCCAGAGGCACAAGAAATATTTGGCTAGCAATGAGCAAGGACATACTGGCCAAAAAACAGGTAGTTGTACACCTTCCATCACCACTCCTGGATCACTGGATGACCTCCAGTAATACTCCATTAGACAGCCACCTGATAAAACACCCAGTATGCCTTTAGGTGACTCACCTGACTAATCCTCTTTGGGTGTCAGATTTCTATTAAAGTTTATTTTCCGTGCAATAACTTGAGTAACTTTGAAGGGCTTCAAACTTGCAATGCCGATTAGTCTAACCAAGAGAAAGATTCGTTATAACTTCAGGTGGAGTAGGTGCAAACTTTTCAATTTTACACTATTTAGAAAAGAGGGATTTTGTCTTTCATGTGAGAAGTAGAGAATGTGTACTATGATCGGCTTAAACTTTCAACACTGATGTACTATGCTCGATGAAAGGATCGGATTATGTACATCCTAATTTGCCAATTTTATTAAACTGGAACATTTAATCTGACCCAAACTTATTAATTTTTTAAAGCATTATATTCAAGCACTTCTTTAATAGCCATGCAGTTTTATTGGGATTAGTATTGGTTTTCTTAGTACGAAACCTGTCCATGAAAACTATTGTTGCCATTATCCCAAATTTAGTATAAAACTTTAGGGAGCTACCAGCCTAGTTTCGTCTGATTGGGATTAAGGGAGCCGAGCTACAACTCTCGTACCTCTAGAAGGTTTCAAGGTACAGCTACTAGGCCTCTAGCGTGCACTGACTTACAGAGATAGGGAGGGGGGTATGTGATGCCACTTTCGGCTCAGGCAGCCTGAAACTAGTTTTTGTAGAGGAAGAAGACTTGTCTGAAGGCTTTCACATCCTGAACCTTGGGTTTCTCCAGGTGGGCAGAATTCTAGTTTCCCTTTAAACCGAACTAGTCTCTAGGTGGGTATGCTACCCTCACTAGCGCAGGGGTAACTAACGTGTTGCGATTAGCAATGTCAATCAACACCTGTGCAGGTTGCCTAGACCTAACCCATTAACACCCATGAAGGTATACGTAACCTATTTCAACATCTGTTAAGCGTTAATCAACTCTAATAAGGCAAATACGCATCGTCGTGGTTAAAAACCAGCCAGAGTGAAATTACATGCCCATGTGTTGCTCCCAGCCAGTGGACGAACTGGATTAGCTTACACCTCTTCCAGTCCTCTCACTGTCGCCTTACTGAAGTCTACCAATTCAGGCAGACAGCTTTCATTACCAGATGTATGAAGGTCCATCCTCTGTGATGGAACATGACGGGGAAGTGGATAGTAGGAACGAAAGTCATCATCACAGTTGGGCAACAGTACACTGCTGATTTAATTAAATTTACTTGAGTAAAGGCGTCCTGCCACACACTGGGCACCTTATCCCAATCTGTAGTCCCTCGGGCACCCCGCGCCCTTCAGTAGGCCACTCACACTTACCCAACAATTTCCTTTCTACCACTACCACTGGTTCAAGCCTTAATGTAAACACTTGAGTGTTATGACAAATGAAGGACTGGAGGAAAGTTCTGCTCAAGGTAACACCAGAATGCAAGAAATACATAGGAATCTTTATATGACAGCTCTACTGGAAACGGGTTCTTACAAATTAATACACGTACAATTAATGTACACTAGGTATATACTTATTGCACAGTTATATGCTGAATATTGTTACACATTACCAAAATTGTCACTGTTCGTACTCCCTGAACCAGGACTATCAACAGCCTATGCCAGACTGCATTAAGCCTCCAGACACAAATCATGGCTTATTCCAAGAGGGGTTGAAAACCCTTTGCTTTAATTTTTTACCTATTCATGCTAAGGACCGAAACCTTCAGCAGGTGTACAGAGATTCTTAGCAGGCGTATTGAAATTCGTACAAGAAACTAGCAGAAGTACGTGATCTTTAGCAGGGAGGGGGTCACCCACCCTCTCCTCTAGTCAAAAACCTAACACTACGTCTGAGGTCAGGAGTGCCAGGATCAAGAATAAGTGTTCCTGCAGCAGACAAGGTCGCTAACCTTATCCCCCCAGACTGTGCTCTTATGCCACATCACACCGCATATATTTCAAGGCAAAATCTTAATCTAACAATCATGTAATGCCTTGGTTCCAGAAATGATGTAGATGTTTAGTGTTCTAAATTGTCCTCAAGACAACAAAAAACTTGTGTGCTTCTCAAAAATCACTCACAGTGATACACCTAATATAAAATCATGGCTTAATTAAAAATAATACGCATTATTAGGATTCAAAATATTTGAATTATGCTTTGGATTAAAATATAAATACTCATTTTCTAATAAATTAGTGTAAAATATATTAATGGGGGGGGAGCGCTAAACCCGCAATAGTCATTCAGATCTTGGTATATGAGAGGATCGACTTCAACCCAAGGAAGGTGGGAAGCAGGTCCAAGTCCTTAGAGGGAAGTGAAAGGTTCCTTGAAGGTATTATCATGGTTAAGGTTTTGTTTATTAGGATTATTAAACTTTAGTAGTAATAATTCCAAATAGGATTTATCATTATACATATGATTAAGGATTATTACGATGAAATTAAGAATATTGTGAAAGATTACGAGACTATCGCAACATCAGGCAGTGTTATGGTGCATAGTATAAACATTGGAATATCGTCAGTGAAGCTGTGCTGCAGCAGCGCACTCAACGCCTGGAGGAGCAGCAGCAGCAATAGCAGCAACAGCAGTCGCGAGAAGTGGCAGCAGCAGCTGCTGCCAGAAGTAACAGCAGCCAGGAATATAGGCTGCAGTTTCTGCCACCCGAGGGGCAGCAGAACCGGCAGCATTCAAGGAGCTTAGAAGTGATGGCAGAAGCGGCGGCAGGTGGGAGTGGTGACAGCAGCGGCAGTTATGGCACAGCGAGGCAAGAGGGAGCTGGGAGTGGTCTGTGACCACACAACAGATGGTTACTTTCAACAACGGTGTCAACAGTGCGGGGAGAGAAGCAGGGTGGTGGGGGGTAGTGGGTCTCTGGAGTGTGATGCAACAAGGTTGTGGTAACAGTTAAGGTATTTGTGGGGGGGATAGAAGTGGTGGGGGGAGATAATACTGAAGGACAGGAAATAAAGGTAGATGGGGAAAGTGAGAGAACGATCGATCCAAGAGAGAGACTGGAATGAATCCTGGAAGGACGTAAGTATGAGAGAATACATGCGACTGGACACCCAGTCTATTCGCTCTCCTTCCGTTACTATCCCACCTGTTGCTGTTCATGCTCTCCCGTTATTCATACTCTTTACTACCTGCTAATCTACCGTTTATCATAAAACGGTTGTTGTTGCTGCTGCTTCCGTTATGTTCAACTCATTTTTGTTGCACGAACCCGGGTTAAATGTCTGGCGAGCAGAAACAAAGCCAAGTCGTCTCACACCTGCTGCCTGTGTTCACCTAGCAGTAAATAGGTAGCTGGGGGAAAGGCAGGGGGGGCTAATCAAAAGTGTTATGACACCATCCACTGAATGGAAGTATACCTCAGAGGCAAATTTTACCATTTACTGATAAAGGATAGCAGATCTTAGCATGTAAATTCAAGGTTGTGAAAAAATAAATAAATTTGATGAGTATCTGTCTCGCAGCTCCTTACGGTAAGGTAATTACGAACTATACTTTAACTTTGCTAAAGTATAGTTCCACTATATTTTAACAAGAGCTTCGCTCTTAACAACGAAAATAAAGTTATAGTCCCAATAAAAGTTTACAAGACTTTTCTTTAGTATTATCAGGAGTAAGTGTAAGAGGCTCAAGATTTTTCCAACACCCTCCCTTAATGAGTAAATATTATCAGCAGACCTCTAGCTGCTATCAATAGGGAACTTTATCAGTAAGATATGTGTTCCATAGTCTGGAACATTGTTCCAGACTATGGAGCAAAACTTCTCCAGGCTGAGGGACTGACCACCTCAAAACTAAGTCTTCAAGGATGATGGACCGATGATATCGTCTTCACATCTTTACTGCTTCTGCTAACTCTACTGTACTCGACCGAAGAAGCCTACTGTGTAGGCGAAGCGTTTCGTAATAAATATACCTAACTGTTGCACACGTCTTGCTCATCAGCCTGGCTGTATTGTACACTATTTTCATATTAACAGGAAACTTTGTCAAGTTCCACAAGTTCGTGCATGAGCAGCCATCAGCAGTGGCTGCGTTGGACTGAGCGCGGCTAGACTCGACACTGAGTTATCAGGCCATCAAGCAGACCTAGTCTGGGACCACGCAGCGGGGGAAAAGGGATGACCCCGAAAATTGACTTGCTAGGTAATCGACAGTTAACAGAATCTGGATCCAGTTCTTTGTATTATTCTAAGGAATTACGAGACTCCTTACAAGTAAAAACCTATGCTGTTATGTGGAATACAGCAATTAAATAATGCAAGGGCAACTGGTCAAATGTAGAATCGAATCGCCAACACTGACGTGTGTCAATTTGCATGAGAGAATGATGGGTGTGAGCGAGAAGATAGGTACAGCAGGGTGTGAGCGAGAAGATAGGTACAGCAGGGTGTGAGCGAGAAGATAGGTACAGCAGGGTGTGAGCGAGAAGATAGGTACAGCAGGGTGTGCGCTGGTATTTAGAACAAAAATTTGGTTAACACTGCAATAAAATGTACAACGCAAGAACAAAAAAAAAAAAAGATACCTAGATATAACAATATACCAAGATAAAATAACTAGCATTAGGCCGAAATCCCGTTAGTGTCAAAAGGCTTAAAAATTAGAGATCACCACAGACATCGTGTATTTATAAAATCCACGACGAGTAGAGATAAAGTCGTGGGCAGTTAAAATGTGTTCCATAAGTCAGCTGTACGACACTGATTTACACAGGTGGGAACACGAGGACCTGCCAAAAGGTAGCCAAGGACGATAGGTGTCCCCTGATCTATAGTCGATAGTTAATCTCAAAGTCGCTATTCCTGTTGAAGGATAGCAAAACAACCACGTCCTGGCGAACACACTGCAACTTGTCAACAAAAACCCACCAGGTCCACACGTGTGCGTACCATGAAGTCACTGAGACAGAAGTCTGCTTAAAGAGCGAGCTTGTTACAAAAGCTTTCGCCTCAGCATCTTTATTTTCCCAGGACATCAAGGTGTGGCAGAGAATGGACGAGACGTAGGTGGGTGTGGCAAGGAGTGGACAAACCACATACTGTATAGGGAGGATGTTAATGGGAGCGAAGGTTATGACGTCTACTCTTACACTAGATACCAAAAATGAAAAATTATGAAAATTATATTTGCACATTTGATTACATTATTAGGTGAGGAGCGCTAGTGAAAACTACTTTAAAGTTAACGATAATGGCAATGTTTTTATCCTTTGACCTTTTATGACACTCAAGAGAGCACGGGAGCTGCCCAGTCCCAGTGCAGGTTGAATGATAAGAGTACTAACCTATCTGTTATCCAGCAATGTGAACAGAGGATGCAGAGTAGATATTTGCTGGTATCCTTACCAGGGAGGTGTGGCCACGGACCCTGCTGTAGTGTTCTTGTTATTTCTTGTAATCAAAACTAGCAGCATTTTAAAAGTCATAGGCCAAAAGTAGCATTACAAAATCGGTGTACAATATTCAAGGAAAGGGAGGGGGGTGGGGGGTAAACTGAACACTGGAAAGGGAGACTGAGGTATTGTAGGATACGCAGAATCACAATCATTGCACACAAACCAGTAAATTATATTAAATTTGAAAGCGCATACTGATCCCGAGTTAACCTGGTGTGATCCATGGAATGAAGTGTGTTCCAATTACTTAGAGTAAGTTCCCTTTACCAGCACCAAAAACTTTTCTTACGTCAAGGGAATAAAAGTAAAATATTACTAAACCTTAAGAAGAAAAAATAAGCTTTCTCTTAATGACAAATTCAACCCTTGGCTGCCTACAATGTCATCGAGGTCTCAAAGGCACCAGAGGTCATTAAACTCTTTCTTTGCATTAGCCTTACTGCCTGGAGAATAAGTGTTGTTAAAAATCTCAAGTGATATTCCTCTAGCGACAGAGTGACAAACTCCCCAGCAGTCGGATGTGCTTGGGCAAAGTGGCAATATATGTTCATTATATCTAGTCTTTCAGTATTCCTTGGGAAAGATTAGTTAACACTCGCACGTCCTGCCTATAATTTAAAACAAGCTACCCATCTGTAGGGCAAAGTCTAACTTTCACTTTCCATTACCTAACTCCCATACTTGGCCCAGAAATTCAGAGGTTAAAGCCTGCTGTAGGGCATTCATTACCCAACACAACGACATGAACCGGACAACAACAAACCTCCGTATCATTGTCTTGGCATGAAAACTGGCTTGCTACTCCTGAATTTTCTGGACCACAGGATGGATCATAATGTACCTAACAGCGGGTTTACTCGCTAGGATAGTCAATATACGGGGACCTAAGCTAGTGATCAGAAAAGACCAGGGAGAAGTGTATAGAATTCTATATTTAATACAATGTTGGTGGCTAAGGGCAATACGAGTTCACGGAGAGTATCACTACAAAATTCACACGCATCTCTACTCCGACCCAGCAGTAAAAGCCTTTATCTTCTGAACGAACGGAACCATGATTAATAAGTCGGGAACATTACCTGTTGAGACAGTGTCCCCAGCCACCGCCTGCAGACTGATCTCGCAAAGCATTAAGCAGAAATTATATAGGGTATATAATTCAGTCAAACGTACAAGAGGCACGCAACGTTGGGTAACATTTCTAGAAAGTTTAGCCCAACAGGGCGATAAAGCCCACTGGTGGGCGAAAATTCCACAGTGAAGTTACCTAACGTCGCATACGTCTTACACATCCAGTGGAAAGCAAGGAGAGTATCCTCCCAGACGGCTATCGCATCCAGGATTTAGGAGAACAGACGATATTTATGCATGGACACACAGCCTCGAGCACCCAGCCGGAGGACCCTCTGAACCCGCAGCAGTAAGCCAGATTGCCAAGCATGCTCAGTTATCTAAAATAATAAAAGGCCAGGAATATCTCGCTAAAACAGGCTCTCCACTATGAAAGTTTGGAATACTATAATGCTTAGCCGAAGCGGTGGTGATGCACTGGTTCCAGCACAAGCAACAGGAAAGAGCTGTCCGAAGTGTATAGTTGGCAGCCACTAAACCTGGAACTTCACAGGAAATACTAGATGGCGAGTCCGGAGATCGGTTACCTCAGGGACGACCGAATAAGACCGTATATTTATAACCAGCAAGATTTTTTTTTTACATAATTAGGTACACATATTTTTTATCCAACACATTAATACTGTCAGAAGGGACTAATTTCATACTCAAGACTGGAAAGCTTTTCTACACTAGCAACGCAGTACAAGACATTCCAGATTATTATAATCAAAAGAAGCGCTAAACCAAGGACATTCCAGAGTGACCAGTTTCCCAACATTTTTACCTAGATGCTAATATTAAGGTAAATATTTTTTGCCACTAGGTGGGCAGAGGCAGCAGTGTTGCAAGGAAGATTTTCAACAAGTTTTTTCCTGCTAGGGAGTTCCAGCTCTGACCTTAGCGATTGTTTAGTCTGAAACCCCATCAAGCAAGGTGTGTATAGAGCCGCCTACTGCATTTCTGATTTAGTAGCGCATGGCTTTGTTGGTTTATGGTCTTTAAACCATCTTATTGCAATAATCCATCACTATTCAGGCAAGGATTCGTAGACCAGTAGGATAATTACAAGTCTTAATAAAACAAACAAGAAAATCGTGAAAATGCAGACTTCAGTATGACACTAAATTAACGATTAATTGCTCTGTTTGGTAACGTTCCCTTCCATTTCCCAGTCTATATGCACAGCTGGTGAACAGCAGGCACGGTGAACTAGTATCTGGAGCGAGCCTTCATGGGTGGGCAAGACAGTAACGGGAGAGTGGGAACAAACAGCCGACCCTCCACTCTTGCCCCCCATAGTTATTACCAGGATGTCGTCGGGTATATTATACTCTGGAGGAAACTTGACGTTTCACAAATCTGCCGAATTTGTCGGGCAGAAAATTTGAGAACTTGCACATGTCGAGGAGACATTTTTTTTTTTTTTGTAAAAATAGTGGCACTATGCAATTCACCTAAATTATTTTTAATGTTTATTATATAATATGAAAATTTAATTCTCTGCAAGAGACATCCTAATTTTGAAACATTAAGTTCCAAGCAGATGGACTAGGCTTTATGGCCTCTGAGATCTAGAGGTGGATATTCTGAAGTTGCAAAGATCACATAACCTGAGGGGGTATAATAAAAACATTTCAGCTATCAAACTAACAAAAATAAGTGTGTAGAGGACAAATTAAGTTTTTATACACTAGCTTCAGTCTAGACTGAAAGGACTATGGAACCTTCAAAAATCTGAAAAAAGGTCTTTTGCCTTATATGTAATAGTTGTGAAAATATTCAGAGAACTGACCTTTTTGTGCTCCAAAAGTACAAGCACTATCAAACCAAGTTAAAATAACCATTATCAATTAAAAATCCTATTAAATGAGTAATGACTCAGACTTTTCTGAACGCTCCGAGGTCCCTACAGGCAACCCGGTAATTAGGAAAAAAAACATGAACGCGGAAAGGTCTAAGCCGCAGGCAAACTTAAAATGTTTACCACAACCAGCCAATCTACTGGGAAGGGTGAGGGGGGATTACAAACACCAAACAGGTGATTACGGTTAAGGCAAGAAGAGTGTCCTAATCCTCAAACAGATTAGTTTCAGAGGATTCCTTTTGCAGGAGGACCAAACACCCATGTCCTGCAGAGACTTTTATACTTCGTTGCCAGTCTGTAGGGCTTAACACTTCCCAAGGAAGTATCTAGGGATATGACCCACGAAGTCACTAAGGGTTTTATGTGAAAGGATACTATTCTCAATTTATCTCCTCTGGTCTAACTTCATGAACAGCCCGATTTTTTTTTATTAAATAAACAAATCTAAATTAAGTTAAATCACAACATAGAAAGTGCTCCTCTCAAACAAGCAAAGACGCCCCAGTGTCCTAAGAACTTTCCCTTCAAGGAAATCAAGTCTCATCTATTGGCTGAGCAAGTTCACCCCCCCCCCCCACACACGCAAGAGATTGATCCTCGGATTTAAAAGCTACGACCAAGAGCAAGTTGGACAGCTACAGACAGTTGGTGTACAAGTCAAGGGGACGGATGCATAGATCAGGTTAAAGTCAACGGAATAAATATACAACTGCGCTCTCCGTGTACTCTTCAGGAAGTAGTTAAGGTTGAAGGATATTCTTGTTCTCGTTCCTCAAGCTGTCGGTAAGAAGGTGAGGGAAGGAGTAAGTGGGATGAAAAAATTCGGAAGGTAATTTTTCTATAATCAATAAGAAGGCAAAGCCGAGTATAGCTTCTATGTAATTAAAAAAATATGAATTAAGGTAGGAATGTACGAAACGCAAACTATTAAAAAAAACTAAAAACAAAAGCAGGAAAAGAATTGGGGTTCGATATCCAGGATGTTTGAATACCCCTTTCCCCCCCCCTCGCATTAATGAATAAAACAATGGCAGAATGATATCTAATTTTATTCGTCCTCAAAGTAACCTTCACCCTTGAAGCTGAAGTTAGTGTTCACCTCACGTTGTCCCACTTACCAAATCTCAAATAATTTCGTGCAGGAACGATGCACAATCTGCATTAATGATTTAGACACAGAGGAGAGATATCTAAGAGACAAAAGGAGGAAAACTAATGGGGAATTACAAAGTGTACTTAATTTCTTGTTCTTGCTGCTTATGGCCGCCGGAGGGTGTCAGCTCATGTGAATCACACGGTGTAATGCTGGGTGAATCGCACGGTGTAATGCTGGGTGAATCGCACGGTGTAATGCTGGGTGAATCGCACGGTGTAATGCTGGGTGAATCGCACGGTGTAATGCTGGGTGAATCGCACGGTGTAATGCTGGGTGAATCGCACGGTGTAATGCTGGGTGAATCACACGGTGTAATGCTGGGTGAATCACACGGTGTAATGCTGGGTGAATCACACGGTGTAATGCTGGGTGAATCACACGGTGTAATGCTGGGTGAATCACACGGTGTAATGCTGGGTGAATCACACGGTGTAATGCTGGGTGAATCACACGGTGTAATGCTGGGTGAATCACACGGTGTAATGCTGGGTGAATCACACGGTGTAATGCTGGGTGAATCACACGGTGTAATGCTGGGTGAATCACACGGTGTAATGCTGGGTGAATCACACGGTGTAATGCTGGGTGAATCACACGGTGTAATGCTGGGTGAATCACACGGTGTAATGCTGGGTGAATCACACGGTGTAATGCTGGGTGAATCACACGGTGTAATGCTGGGTGAATCACACGGTGTAATGCTGGGTGAATCACACGGTGTAATGCTGGGTGAATCACACGGTGTAATGCTGGGTGAATCACACGGTGTAATGCTGGGTTAATCACACGGTGTAATGCTGGGTTAATCACACGGTGTAATGCTGGGTTAAAGGAGAGGAAGACACGGGGGAAAGGGTCGAATTTATGCTTCGTCACTCCTAGCTTCAGCCTTGATTACTTCCTTGTTTAACAAAGGCAAGTGGGTGCCCCTGTCAACAATGCCGAGATAGGTGGCACTCTTGGCCTTGATAATGTTTTTTTGGACGAAAACGCCAAGAGTCCTTCACATCAGTCTTGTGCATTTAAACCTATTAAACATTTACATAAAACTCACTTATTTTCTCCACTTAAAAACAAATAGTGTATCGCATTTCGGAGTATACTTAAGCATTTATGTATTGTTATCTTTCACACTGGCACTTTTTGAAAGTCAAAGAGGCAGTTGCTTAGGCCAGAATAATCTAAAAGCTCAAAGTCGTGGCTTTTTACCGTTCCCTGTAACCCGCCTTCAAAATAGAAAGGAGATTAAAACTTTTAGAGGAAGTTTAAATTTTAGAACATGTTGCAAGAGGGAAGCAGTAGAACTAAGAAATATACACAAATAACCATAGGAGATGGGAGCTTACGACGACGTTTCGGTCCGACTTGGACCATTTACAAAGTCACAGTACGCAAGATACTTTAACAGGGAAAAATTAACAGTTTTTCTCGGCTGTTTAATATTTTATGAAGCACATTTAAAACAAAATCTACCCCATGCGGGAAGGGGGCGAAGGAAAACTGATGATAGAATAAAGCAGCAACACCTTCCTTGATACCAGAAGAACCTTCACATCCCTACAGTAACTGAGTAGGTTAGCGTGATACCCAGTCGTCGACCACGGGTCCACCCACCACCCGAGGCCACCTCCACTTTCCCAACCCCGCAACAAATACGCGAAAGCGTTTCCGCTATCAGGATTTATGGTCATATCTAGCAGAAGAGCCTGGCTTGAAGTAGTGCTCGGAGTTACAAAATACTACCAAGCATTCTATTTGAAGCGGCTGTGGAGATATCCCAGTGTAAGTTGCTGCAATTTAGGAATTAACCAGTATATTTGTAAGAGGCAGAAGGAAGAGTAAGGAATAAGAGTCGCCAGTTTGTCGTATCTGGAGTGAGGGAGAAAAAAAAAAAACACGGTAGGAGAGAGTTTGCTGAAGATAAAGATAGAAGTCATCCTTATTTATAGTATATATGTGCACCTAAGCCTCACTATAACACGTCCACTACATATGCGACAGACATTGCCTTTAGGATGCCAGACATAAGGAATCTTTCACTATCGACATCTGCGGGGAGAGGAAGGGAAAGGTCTACAGGAGACAATACTTTAGTTACACATTACAGTTTTTATAAAACTGGTCGACTTTATACTACACCTGGAACGCTCATTATTGATAGCGAGCAGTTTCACACAAACACTTCAGGCTGAGGAAACGTGCGCTGATAATTCGAAACGTCTACGTAACAAACGTTGTTGCAAACTTCTTACACATCCTTTTCTGGAGCATTACTATCAGTTGGTGTTGTGCGCTTCTTTATTTGTATTCATATATTTTTGGATTAAATTACTTTTGGGAGGGCGATGAATTATAATCAGAGCAGTTCAGGTTAATATATTTGCAAGCACTGCAAACAAAGCCATAACAAGCGAGATTACGAAAGATATTTGTTTGTTGTTGACTGCAAAACAGTCAATGACTATTATCTTCCTTGCCGTAGGATATGCGAGAAAGTGTTTTCAAAGATTCGAATGCTGGCATTCGAAAAATATGGTAAACGTATTTTTTTTGAGAGGATAGTGTACACAGATGCAAGGGGGAGTACTGAAAAATAAGCCTGAGGGCATGTTGGAAGGCAGGTGTCAACAGTAGCAGAGGAAGGTCTCGACATCCAGGCTTGTGCGAATGTTAATTTAAATTCAGTTTTAGTGATGAGAGTAGGATTTAAATGCTGAATTGTAAACCGTATATTCAGGGTGGTAGGAGTTAGATCAACACTGGACCCTGGTCTTATGCCCTTCTGGAAAGGCAGTTAGCGATGATTGCCAATGTTGCCTCCAATTACCCTACCATTATTAGACACCCTTTAAGCTACTTATATACCCACTCTTACATTTTCCACTATTCTTCATAATTAAAAAAGAAGGTAATTTATCACTTTTTCCAAAACCTAATTTAAGATTTTGTTTTGTCTATTTTTAGTTTTATGTACGAAAAAGAATCCTTGACTGAAGGTCCACATACAAGACCACTGGGTCACTGAAAAGTTCATATTTTTGTCCACTTTCAGAGAAATGCTCATTAATATTCGTATGCGAGGGCCGTACTTAAGACGCCTCTCACCTGGTACCTTCACTCAAGACACAAACAGGAGTCATACTTTGACATCTTGAACTATACATATATTAATTAGGAATCAAGTATGTAAGAGCCCCTGCAGCAGTGTACATAAGCAGGAGTTTTCGAAAGATACCATAAATTTATTAAATAAAATATTTAGTACACTACTTGATATATATTAAGAAATTTATCTATAAAAAATCACAATATGTGTAGTTTAGAAGAACGTTATAATCAAGGTTAGGTATGATTAAGCTATATAATACCTTTTAATTATGTTACATTGCCAAGTAAAGATGCAAATAAGCTATTTGCATTCGTTTATACAAGAATTTGTAAACGCACACTTTAAAAGTGCGATTTTATTTGCAACTTAACAACTCTGGCAGTTGCGTACAAAGTAAGAAACGTACAATTATGAACGTGTGTCGGCCAGGGTGAGCCTCACCTGGGGAAACTAAGGGAGTTAACAGCTTGTGCAGGCAGGGAGGAGCCGTCTTCTGCTTTTGGCCACTAATGTCTTTTTTTTTTTTTAGCAAAACAAATGCGGTTACCATATTGTGTGGTTAGTGTGATACAACTGGCTAACTACTTGTGCCTGTCAGTAATCAACAAGGTATTTGACAACCATGGGTGCTCATACCTTATAGCAAATACTAATACTTTATCAGGTACTACAGCTGTCTTGCACAGTGTTTCTTCACGAGATATATTCCAACACAGTTTTGCCTAGGGATTAATCCCTGGATGCAATCCACAACTCTAACACAGAGGTTAATATTTTTTACCGCTAGGTTGGCAGGGCAGAAGTGTAAGGAAACCTGCCCAGGTGTTTCTCTGTACCAGCGAACGGAACCCGGGATCTTGCAATTGAGAGCCATTGCGACAACAGACGAGGTTTTTTTTTATCATAGAGAACCTCTAAACCCGCAGAGGTCATGCAACGCCTTTGGATATGCGAGGCAGTCATGATCGTGCCAAGGAAGGGAAGAACACGTCTAATTCCTTGGATAAAGTCTTGAGGGAAGGCAGGGGAAACAATTTGATTTAGTATTTTCAGTAACAACTTTGTGTACAAAAGTGATCCAAACAAATCATACCACAGTGATCCAAGACACTGATATATAGACGTACATTGAAATTTAAAAAATAAAAAAAGTTCAGGGGTAGGGGAGAGAGGGGGGGCAGTTCGTGTCGAATAAAAATTATAGTTTGCCACTGATCCGGATTCACATTTACTGGTCTTTATAAAAAATAAATGTATAATTTGGTTGAACAAAGTGAAACACCGCCTAATGTAAAATGAGATTTACTAAAGCTACGTCCATAGGTCGACCAGAGTGTGTGTTTAGCGCAATATTGTAAAGCACTAAACTTGTGGGGGTCATGGAGCACAAGGACCGGTGGCGGGTGTATCCTGAGTCTGCTTGTGCGGAGTTTGTGCTTGTCATCATTGACTGCAGGATACACATGTTCCAGCGGCACCACCATAACCACACCACACTACTCAACCTCTATCAACACTGACTAGTGTGGAGCAGCAGCTGTGTGCTGCACAGTATGTGTACACAACCCGTACATTGGGGAATGAAATTTATAACGACGTTTCGGGCACAAGTCTCATGCTATGTGTGGGGTGTGTATTTTTCCAGCCACGGTACTGTGGCTTTTTATTCTACATAGTATGGCCTCGAGGATGCTGGTCTCAAGCCTCGAGGATGCTGGTCTCAAGCCTCGAGGATGCTGGTCTCGAGGATGCTGGTCTCAAGCCTCGAGGATGCTGGTCTCGAGGATGCTGGTCTCAAGCCTCGAGGATGCTGGTCTCAAGCCTCGAGGATGCTGGTCTCAAGCCTCGAGGATGCTGGTCTCAAGCCTCGAGGATGCTGGTCTCAAGCCTCGAGGATGCTGGTCTCAAGCCTCGAGGATGCTGGTCTCAAGCCTCGAGGATGCTGGTCTCAAGCCTCGAGGATGCTGGTCTCAAGCCTCGAGGATGCTGGTCTCAAGCCTCGAGGATGCTGGTCTCAAGCCTCGAGGATGCTGGTCTCAAGCCTCGAGGATGCTGGTCTCAAGCCTCGAGGATGCTGGTCTCCACAGATACTTGTTGCTCAAGGCCACCCGCCTAGCAACCTGCCTCGGGCAATTTCAGCAAGAGTCTGAACTTGTCAATCACTGGGCTACCATGTTAGTGGGTCTAGTATACTCAAGCAGTCACTAGCGGCCCCAGGGACCGTCCCAACACATGCAGCAGCAGCAGCAGCAGCAGCAGCGGGCTCAGGCACAGAAAAAACTGAGCATCATAATTTTAGGGAATGGGAAGTAATTTGGTTTAACCCATGGATAGGTAGCTACATTTTTTTTTTTTGGGAACGCTTCAACAAACAACTAAAGGCAAAAGCAGCAATGACAGGTCGACACATCAAAAAATGGAGGGAGGAGAGAGAGAGAGAGAGAGAGAGAGAGAGAGAGACCATCAGATATCAGTTACCACATAAATCTCCAATTTTATTGTCCTCTACTTTACCTTCGTTTACGAAATTTTATATAAAGTAAAAAGTTAGTTACTAAAATACGTAGCAACCTTTCAAGTGAAAGGGAGTGCACCGATACTGAAAAACTCTTGATCAAAGGAAAAGGAGCTACCCTTCCCCAGATTCAAACCTTCAACATCCCCTGCCACTGTAAGACACTCCGTCGAAGGTCCAGTCAATTTGTAGAAGCCTTCAGCTACGGATTAAGAACTGTGGAGGGGAACAAGGCACGAGGAAGCACCTGTGGAGGCGGGACCCTGCCATTTTTTTTTAACATACTATTATATAGAGAAATATTGAAGAAAAAACTCACACTGGGCTACTTTAAAAAGTAGGTTGGAACTTTTGTATGGACTAGACTAATATGACGTGTTAGGTGGGAAACTGACACTTTACTCCTTCATATTGAAGATTTTTTTCGCCATCCTTAAATATAATTAACGAAAACTGCTATTTTCTCTTTTACTCAGTTATAAATTTGTTATGAGTGGCTTGACACTTTAGTCTATGTCTAGCCTCTCCTAACAAATCTATAAATGTATATACGAGAAAATTAGAAATTGTGTCTTAAGTGCACTTAAATGAGAATCGAATGATTAGAAACTTTCAATATGAAGTAGGAAATTATCAGTTTATAACTGAAAAAAATATTTACTCCTCGTCCACACTAGAAGGTTCCACCTCACTTGTTCCATTATATGGCGTCTACCATGACGCAAACATCTCTTCTGCAGTTATGTGAAGCTTTTCTCACTGTAGCACCCGGCATTTGACCCCCCCCATCCCCCAAGAAACTTATCCTATTCTCCCTACAATACTTCTTTGGTGTAAGCCCTCTACCTACAGCAGCAGCAGACTCTCGTACCCACACTGGCAGCAGAGGCTCAGCCTTTACCAACCAGTCTGCTTAATTACGTCTTACTTCACGTAATTACGACACTCTTGGCTAACTGCCAACTTTTGTTTTACCAGGAAAACGACAGCTGTTATCCCTGCACGATCACACTGCACGTTTTACTACTCTTGGTATAGCTAAGTCACTCTGATCTCTTACTCTGGGTTAAGAGCTTTGCTTTTACACAAGTCCTGCTCGTCTTTAACTATGAAATAATTGAAATGGAGCAAGAGGGGAGGATTACAAGAAGTCCAATTAGGGAGGTAGGCAGTCTCTTGACAGTGGGGGAGAAGGGAGACAGGGAAAGAGGAAGCAGGGAGAGCTAGGGAACTGGAATTAGGAGATTTGCTGAGCTCGGGAGAACTCGAGCAGGAGTCCAGAGGACAGCTATTAAAATTGAACAATCCATCAAGCTTAAGGGGAAAAAAATTGTACACTCCACTAAAACGAGTTAAGGGTTTACATTCAGTATGTCGGTTAAAAAACTCGTTAACCGAATTTAGGATACCAAGGTCTTGGTACACACGTCAGTAGCTAAACAAAAACCCAAGGTTGATGTTAGAGAAACAGAACTTTATTCACTGACACTCAGAACTAAGTGAGCGGGTAACTGTGGCTGGGATTTACAGAAGTCTGAAAAGTGACCATGACTGTGGTCAAAGAGCGACAAAGCAATCCCATCCTGTTAATATAATTTTTTTTTTACACTTTCAGGGCCAACCAGAGCTGCCACTTTCCCCACAACGTATCGTTGACAAACCCAAAAATCTGAAATAAGAGAACGTTAAACAGCCAATACATCAGCATCCAATAGTTTATTACCCGGGACCAAAATATTAATTTAATCAATATTATAACCTGTACCCCGAAGTTACACTGACTATTCAGTGTATGAGAGTTGCGCACATACAAATATAATCTAGGTTAGTGCTATGTAAAGGAATTAAAGCTAACGATCTAGTGGCAAGTAAACACTTCTACAGGAATATAACATGTACGTGAAAGTAACATGTATACCACCAGTTACGAAACCCCAACCCACAACAAACTAACACTGCCCTCCTCATGTACAATCACTCCCAAACACAAAGATAATTCAAGGGCCATCAAACCAACGACCACCCCGCCGCATTTACCACAAAGGCAAAAGTAACCAACCCTATACAAGCCAGGGACGCCCAGTCTTGGAGACTATCACTAAGTAAACACCACCACACATGACAGCCACACGAAATTCTTCGGAATGGAGCATGAGTAATGGAGGATAGGAAGGGAAGTGTACAAGTACCGTTAACTCGAGGCCAGCCAGTTAATGAGGAAGAAATGTTTAAGCGAAGTAACTGAACAAGTTAAGGAAGTAGAGACGAAAATAAAACAGGTGAAATAGTATTTATGGGCGATGGAGTTAAAGAATAGAACAAAAAAAAAAAAAAAAGGCGGAAAATGAGAGATGAGGTTGATGTTAAAGTCGTGATAACATTAATTCCCGCTATGTATATAGACAACTGCGGGCTCATGGTCAGTTACTCAACCAGGAAATGAGAAGAGGCACTTGACCGTCCATCTGTGGTAATATGGCCAAAGAAAAAACTGATGACAATCGCTACTCTTAGAATATTTAGAGTAGTCATAATAGACACCCAGATGCAAAAAGATCACAGTAAACAGGTGATATCAAAATAGGCAAAACAACCACTATGAAAAAATAGAAGAATTCCAAGAGATTTCGTGACTACTCACATTATCAAGGAACTATAAAAGGAAACATGACAAGAAGGCTTATAAAGGGGCAGAATACACCTCACAGTCACATCACACTAACAAAGACTACACCTCACAGTAGCGTAACATCTCACGACTCTGTGAAGAGGAACATAAGAAAGGACCTGAAACTCTTCCCAAGAATTAAGATTAGTCCAATTTATCATTAAATTCTTCCCAAATTTTATTAATTATAAATGAATCCAATTTATATAAACCAAAAGAAATATTCATATTTTCAAAACTGCTTTTAATGAAACATGATTCTATTATATTCCTCTCAACCATGGACTTGCTTGATACAACCTTCTCAGCATTTTGAAAATCAATTGGATGGTTAAAGTCTCTCACATGAATAAATAGAGCATTAGAATCTTGTCCAGTTCTAATGCTATATTTATGTTGTTTTAATCTTAGTTCAAGACTTTTACCAGTTTGACCATAATAAACTTTATCGCATATTTTACAGGGAATCTTATAGACACATCCGTCAGCATTTTGGGGGGATTTTTTTATCAAAAGTCTTTTTACTGTATCAAGATTTTTAAATACAACTTTGATATTAAAATTCTTAAGAAAAGAAGGCATATCAACCAAGTTTTCATGGTAAGGGAGAACCAACATATTTTTGGTTGAATAAGATGTATCTCTGCAAGAGGAAAGTAAAATAAGATTCCTATTTAAAAGAATTTTAAAGCAAGCTTCATTCCATTATACCTACGTCAACTAAATATTTAGTTTAGTAAACTATTTATACTACGTACTATTTGTTGCTTTATGCTTGCACTGCCATGTATTCCCATGCAAAGTCCTTGCTGTTTTTTTTTGACTAATAAACATTACCTCGGGTCAAGCTTGTGATTAAAGCCTACCAAAGGCACCTTGGTTAAGCAGACTCAAGCACTGCTTCCTAGGGGCATGGCAGCAAATAATGTATACCTCATCCCACACTGCTAGATGGGAAAAATAGTGATGGATAAGTTGGCTCCCAGACTGTGTTAAAGGTACCTCTAAATAAGGCATCGCTCTTCTTCCCCCAGACTGCTTGCCGAGGAAGTGCAGTGGATAAGGTAACCCCCCCGCCCCCAGACGGCTTACTGGGGTAGGGAAATTCTGGTATAAACAAGGTAACCTCCAGACTGCTTGCTGGGGAAGTTTGCTGCGTCTGTGATCATGGAAGGAAACTCTTCATGGCAACACGAGCCTTACCACAAAAACTTGCCAGGAAATGGCAAGAAAACTACACACAAGAAATCTGCCCAGCAATCAAAGTCACATCTTTAAAAGTTTTTATATGGTGCTAGAAGTCTGCCTCTGCTCAGCAGTCCAGAAGTCTCCTCCAGCAGAGAAAGTACATGGTAAAAAAAATAACTTGTTCCTCAGAAGAGAAACTTAAGACACCACTATTGGAAAGAATATAATCATAGAAGACATACTTCTCACACTTTTCCCTAGTGTTCTCACACTAGAAACTGGATAAATCAAATTGTCGACGTTAGGGAGAAGGAAGGGATTTGGGGAAGGGAGGGAGAAGGGAAGGGGAAGAGTTGAAGGCGAATTATTATACCGTGAAAAACACTAATGCTATATAGCGTTTTAACAACCCTTGGCGAATGGGAGGTAATGGGGTTTGGTCTCGGGAAAGGAACCTAATTCCTTGAATTCATTTTGAAGGGTACGGGATATAGCAGGCAGGTAGTTGTGACTTTTACAGAGCACTTGACCGTGGAGTCAGAGCTCAAATATACACAAGTATGCCCCTAGATACAATTAAATAAACACAACGAACATATGCTTTTATACCAAGTTAGCATAACCAGCATCAATTTAAGCCACGACAAAGACCAAAAGCCGTGGGGCAACCTGTTAGAATACGGTCCAGTCAACGGCACGTCACAAACTACACTGGGGAGAACACCAGCAAACAGTTATGGGCGAGAGGTTTGTGCCTGATCCTCAGTCAACAGAGCAAAGGGAATAGCGGCGATTGGTGACCTAAATTCGGGTGTTAACATTTATAATCTTCATAGTAATGCTGCTTACTAAAAAAATCACCTTGGGGCGGTAATAAATCCCAGCCTGTATGCAGTCTTCTCCACCCCCATCTTCCATCCCCCCTTCATCAAGCTTCTCTCCAAACCTGTTTATTCATTTTGTTCTTTTTTTCCTAAACATAACGCAGCTACGCTACTCCAGCAATATGTGATCAAGATGCTATATTTCCCCTGGTTATTGTTCCATACAAAATGAACATTAAGCAGAAAATTATCAGCTTCTGTAAATAATCTAAAACGTTGACACCGCTTAGCGCCTCGAACACAACCAGAGGCTGCAACCTAAGCCACAACAGAAAGTCGCACCCCCACACAACCACAGCTGCACCCCCACACAACCACAGCTGCACCCCCACACAACCACAGCTGCAACCCCACACAACCACAGCTGCAACCCCCCCACAACCACAGCTGCAACCCCCACACAACCACAGCTGCAACCCCCACACAACCACAGCTGCAACCCCCACACAACCACAGCTGCAACCCCCACACAACCACAGCTGCAACCCCACACAACCACAGCTGCAACCCCCACACAACCACAGCTGCAACCCCACACAACCACAGCTGCAACCCCACACAACCACAGCTGCAACCCCACACAACCACAGCTGCAACCCCACACAACCACAGCTGCAACCCCACACAACCACAGCTGCAACCCCCACACAACCACAGCTGCAACCCCCACACAACCACAGCTGCAACCCCACACAACCACAGCTGCAACCATGACTACAGCAAACCACAATCAGAGCCATGACCAACAACCAGAGCAAACGGGGGACAAACTGTAGAAGAGAACGCTGTTGCCCATAATAGTTTGTGAACATTAGACAGAAGGAAGACTATCAGAAGCATGTCTTATTCTAGCTCGATACTTTCAGCATGACCAACAGAAAGCCACTAAAAACTTCAGCCCTTGTGGCACATTTAGTAATTGGCCTAAACCAGTTGGTTAGCGCTACTCATTTTAATTTAGCAATGGCAAGGCATACCGTATAAGATTGACCCATGTGAGACAGCTCTTGCGCAAATCCATCCCTTTCTTCAGACCCAGGCCTAAGATTTGTATATTAAGTTTTTTAAAGCTTGCCTATTTACAGTATGCCCTGTTGATAGTTGGCAGAGCTCACCGTTGTCTCTAAATAGAGGATATTACCTTTTCAAAGCAGCGCTACACCGATGGATCACCTGAAACAGCTTTTCTTCCTCTCCCAGACGACAGATTCTTCAGGTGAAGTCTGCGCAACAAGAGTCACAACAACCTATCGCGGTTAAGTATTCTTACGTTTTGTGTTCTTAGGTTAGATTTATTTAGTGGACTGGGGAGGAGATTTTTTAAGCGCATACACCGGGGAGGAAGATTCTTTAGGTCATCGCTTCTAGATACACAGAACACTATTTAATTTAAAAATATTTTTATGTAAAGCCCACAGCGTCTTAATACTTTGTGAAATAGTCAATACATTGACTAGAGGAGATTACACTTTGAACCATCAGGAAATTATTTCAGCAATACTTTCAAACTATAATTATAAATTAACTACTTTGCTTATTATTATTATTATAATCAAAAGAAGCGCTAAACCACAAGGGTTATACAGCAACTTTGATTATAAAATCAGGATAATCATTAATATTTTAACACCGGCCACATCTCACCGAGGTAGTGTGACCAGATAAAGAATATTTTTTACCATCACTATCAGTCTTGCCAGAGGCCCCGATACGACAGTTCAGATACTCCTCCAAACTGTAATATTCACACCCCTCCTTCAGGGTGCAGTCACTGCTCTTCACATGACTCCAGTCCAGCTAACCGGTTTCCCAGAGTCCCTTCATAAATAAAGGGTAATTATATTTAATTGCTGTCATGTACCACCGCCGCACTCATCACACCAGACCAAAATAAAGTCCGTTCTTGCAATCCCCCCCAACCTGAAAACGAGAACAAGAGGGAACAAATGAAAGTTAAAACAAGCAAATGAATTAAGACCATTAGGAAAATATGACCTAGATGAGGAAGTGACGGAAGTCGACCATACATGTTTCAGTGACGGCCCACGAGGATACGAATTGTGAACAGGGTCGTGACCAGTTATAATAAGGGGAGGAGTCGAGCCTCGACCTCCACAACCAAGAGCATGTTCACACCTCTCTCACACCACCAGCTGTTTGAATAAAGTACGCAGGATCTAGAGCGTAATAAAGACCCGTGTTAGGCAACAGTGTTTGAGGAATATGATTACATCAGAACTGTAAATAAAACTTGCTACATCACACTGGTCTAGATAGTTGGGTGAGGGTCGAGAGGGAGGGGGGGGGACTGTGTACAGTCAATCAGCCTGCCAGTCTCATACAGTGACTTGACAGTTTACTGGCTACCTCTGCTCCACCCACTGACCAGAAAGTGGTGAAGCCACCAGGTAGGAGAGCCAAGCATTCAGGCGTTATTCTAGTTCAAACATTTACTCCTAACTGCAGCAATGAAAAGGAGACTACTTTATAAATTTATTTTTTTTGAACTCCTAGTATGCTAAATTCGTGAGGGTCAAAACAGCGCTTAAGAAACAGAAGCTTGTCAGGTTAGATCCAAAGGGAAGTATAGATCAGGGATAAACCTCACCAGCATGACTATATTCTCTCTGAAGGGTTGAAAAATAATACAGCACCAAGTATTAGGAATGAACTAGCGAGAACGTTAGTAGAAACAAAATAAACTGTTAAGGTTCTTATTTCTAACCCTTCAAGGGAGAGTATATGCCGGTGAAGGGCTCTTAAGCCAGGAATTTCGATAGAATCTGCTTTGAATCAAGGAGTAAAAGCCTGGGCCCTTAACCTGGCTGAGACCTTCAGCAACTGTCATCTGATTCCTCTCCCACTGATCCCGGTTTATCCTCCTTATATTTGGCTGCCAACTATCCATTTTCATCTATCCTAATCCAATCCTTAAAACCATCCATCCTTAAAACCTATTCTTTCCTGTTCGAGAAAGTGTTTGTGACTAAATTAGTTTGACTACGAGACTTGGAGAAGAGAGAGAGTTACTTGCCTAAGCCATTGGAGGAATTAATTAATAGGTTGTGGTTTCAAGATATAATAAACAACATCGCGAAAGGAAGACTTACACGAAAGACAGGAATTCGAGAGATAAAAGAGCTAAAAATCAGGAAAGGAAATAGGCAACTAGATTCAATCCAGCGAAGGAAAGGTCAGGTCCAAAGCCTAGTATCTAAGAAACCCTCACCAACAAAGAAATGTCCCTTGAGGGGACCATCCCAGCGAACGTCAATTAGAACTAGAAAAGTTTGTAAACTTACTTGGACAAGTTTCACTCTTGGAACAAATTTACATTTATCTACCTTGTTTGACAGAGCGGAATTTTTAGTATGCACACAGCCGTGCATCCTGGACAAAATCAGAAAGAACAGGTCAGCAGAACATACAAAACTTCCTTAGAGACTTCAAAAGAACTGCAGCTACAGGACCGGCAGAAGAAACTCTGCTTAAAGTGCAAAGATAAGCCAGTCACTCGAATAAAAGATACAAACATCAAGAGAAACTATCATACAGTGTTAAACCCCTTCTGAACATGTACGAAAGGTATCATGGAGATTTCAACGCCAAGTTGGATAGTCATCTTATTATATTTATTGTTATGAAACGGGTTTATCCACAAGGAGAGGGTAGTTTCACGTACCTTGATCAAGATCCCTTCAGTAGCATAAGGGCATGTTCATTAAGGGGTTACCCTCTCCTGTCCCATATGGCGAACGTACGTATCCTCGAGCCCGACGGGGGTTTAAGAGCTAGAGCCTGATACTGGAGGTAGTACACTGCAGAGTCACCACAACAACAGATGCTGAAAGTGCGCAGCTGGTCGCACCTGGCTTGTGGACCAGCCTAAGGCCCGTTACATTTATTATGTTGCGGATCCAGCATTAGGAACTATCATAAAAATTTGAAATTCCGACGAACTGGCGATTTAGAAATGGGCAACACCTGGGTATTCATTTTCTGAAGGCTTTTCGCCAACCATTTGCTTGTTTAATTCTGAGATTATTAACTGGAGAAAGCAGATTATAATAGTCAGTTCTGCAGCCTAGTTTTCCACCGTAATCTTGACTACAATAAACACCTAGGTTGAGTGACTGATTACCTTGGTCTTCTACAGTCTCCAGTTTCATCATCTTCAAGACAGAGGCCGCTTACGTCATCGACTGTCTCCTATTATTATTATTATAATCAAAAGAAGCGCTAAACCACATGGGTTACAGTCTCTTATTAATAACCCCAATTCATAAGAATGTAACGTTGGTGAAACCACTTCTAATTCATCAATTAGAAATCTATTATAGTAACGTCTCTTGCGAGTAATCCAGAGTTAATAGCAAAAAATACTGCTGGTAAGATAAATTACACATTACAGATCCATTAAGTTAAATTACCAACCCAGCCTCAATTTCCAGTTTTCGTGCGCGTTTTCCAGCGTCAATTTATGAAAGTTCTATGGGTCAAAATTAGGAAGATATATTTCCTGCGAGGCTAACTACAAACTGGAAGCTTGTAGCTGATTGGCAGAGCGATTTGTTACAAGAGCTCACTCCGCGCTCTTGGCAAATAATACTAAACACGTATGAACACCAAATTCAGACAGGCAGGCGTTGAAGAAACAGCTTCATGTACGGGTGCTAGAGGCTCATCCTGGGGCTTCTCAGATTGCCACACCGCTGAAATCTGCCACATTTTTTCCTACTATGAAGAATTTATAAACTTCCCCACCCAGCCGCGTCATCCAGGGGGCCGCCCCACCCAGCCGCGTCATCCAGGGGGCCGCCCCACCCAGCCGCGTCATCCAGGGGGCCGCCCCACCCAGCCGCGTCATCCAGGGGGCCGCCCCACCCAATGTATTAGTGGCTGGTCAGGAGGGCCATGGGAGTAATACCCACCTCAAAACATTAGTCTCAAAACAGATGCATCTTATTGTAACTAACGTTTTCATTTAAACTATAGAAGACAAGCAGCTGGAAAATCCTTAAATACGGAGAAGCAAGGAAAAAAATAATAAGCTTCCAATCTGCTCGAGGATTAACTTTGAAAGAATAGAAAATATCTGTAATAATTATAAATAAACACATTCTAGCAAAAGTAGGAAAATTATGAAACCCAGCACTCCAGAGAAAGTATGAATGTAGAAATGCGCCGGTGCGTGGAGATTATCATACCTGTGGAGGGTGTCCAGTGTTGATGGCTGGAGGGATTGAGGAGGAGGGGGGGGGGGAGAGAATACGGTCGGATGAAGGAAAAAAAGGATCGTAGGAGAGGAAGTGATGGATTGTAGGGGGGTGGGTAAGAGTAGGGGATGGCCTGTAGGAGGAGGGGTTTATATAGGGGAGAATAGAATTGATAGGGCGCTTACACTCTTTTAAAGAATAAACAAGGCGGAGGATGAAGATTATTATTTTCACGTGAAGTCCTAACTGGTTTGGTCATTCAGCAGACTACAAGAGGTCAAATCCTCCGTCTGTTGCACTAACTCTTACTTTCAACCAGGTTTCTTCTCAGGAATGAAAAGTAGAAACCACGGAACGGATGAGGTTTGAACACATGGCGAGCGAATCTTAAAATTCCAGGCCATGGGTTCTAACCCCACCTTTTCCGTGCGCGCGAATACCCTAGTCTATACGAGTGAAACGTGTCTTGTTCCTACTAGCGTATTTAGTCACATGAGGGACCCCAGCTCTAAGTAGTAAAATATTTAGCCTAAATTATATTTCAGTAGGCCGATGAAAATGACATGGTAAAACATGCCATAAAGCTGACTTAAAGAAAGCTTGAAGACAAGAGAAAGGTGCTCCCCGTGCGCTGAAAACTCGCACCTGAGTTGTATACATTTCAAGAACTCAGAAAATTTCCGCCTTCAAAACACGAGACGAATACATAAATAACCCGCACGTAGGAGAGAGGAGCTTACGACGATGTTTCGGTCCGACTTGTGACTTTGTAAATGGTCCAAGTAGGATCGAAACGTCGTCGTAAGCTCCTCCCTCGTACGTGGGGGTTGTGTATTGTTCCAGTCCGGTATTGTTTGTATTATTGATGAGACGGAAATATAGTTGAGCAGCTCTCCTGGCTTGTGCGAGCCATGGCTGGCTTATTGAACTTGCTCTTATTGTTTGCAAGTTACTTCAACAACATTTAGATCAGGAATAAAAAGGCAAAACGTGACGAACAATGCACAAATAACCCGCAAGTAGTTTGAAAGTGATCTTTCCATTTAAGATTTTTATAATTAATAGTCTATATAAAAGTCAGAAGCCATTTTAATACTATTCAGATTTATTAATCTAACCATTTGTTACAAACATCAGCTTCTATTAAATAAATTGTTTCATTCTTTTAATTAAATGGCACTACGTAATGTACATTTCTTTGAAATTACACTAAATCTTTATAAATTACTTTCCATTTTATACCCCTGCGGTGACAAGAGCATAATTACAGAGCAAGGCAGTAACGGGATGGGTGTGCACAGCAACAGGAAGCCAGGACGAGTGTGAGCAAGTAGGTCCCCGTCCCACAGCCAGAGGCACTTGCTACCCGTTACTGCACTTGCTACCCGTTACCTGTCAAACACAGCTGACCCGCCAGGACTTACCCTCAACACCTCGAGAATAAGTCGCCAAAACTTTCTCCCTAAATACTTTACTCTCTGAAACCTGTCGACTACACAACTGTCATTAAAGCTGCATGTCGCCTGTTCACCACCAGTCAAATATACTTCAGTCCCTATTTCAGGAACTAAAACAAACTCTCGGCATATATACTCTGAGAGATGTACACCTCTCGGTGAGTACGTCCTGTAACAAGTTTGCTGAAGAAAAACACTGACCTGTAGCCAGAGCGGCGCAGACAGCGAGGCACAAGCGAATAGTGTGATAAGTCCTCTCCCTTCCCATGGTTGTGGCATACTGACCAACCCGCACTCCAACACACCCTTGTATCTTACACTCTCCGCCCACCCTTCTATTCTCGCCCCTCCATTGGCTGTAAACCGTGACGTCGTGGAGTGTTGGCCAATGAGAGCCCGTGGTGCCAAGGAGTGCCTGGGAGTGTAATCAGTTAGATAAGAGGTGTGACGTCACCGCTACTCCACCGCGAGGTTAGTCGTTGTGGTTGACCCAGCCCACTGTGGTTGACCCAGCCCACTGGTCTTACAGAGACCAGATTATGAGACCATTGTGAACAGAGACAACTCTTTTTTTTATATTTTTCCGTTGAACAGAAGTTCATACATCAGTAGCGTGTTGTTACTATCAATTAAACCACGCCCACTATCACCTACAGCCACGCCCACCATTACCTACAATCACGCCCACCACCACATACAGCCACGCCCACTACTACCCACAACCACCTACACCCACTTCTCCTTGAAGGAGGGGCAATGTGCCACGATTCTAATAAAGGGTTCTTGATCCAGGAAAGTGGAGCTATTTTTTTGGCACACAAACCTGAGTACATACCAAGAAAGTGGAAGGGGGGGTTATCCGATGCTAGTTAAAGGTTCTTCATCCAGGGAACTGGAGTTACCCTTTCCCCTTGGACCTCATTACCTCCAATTCCACGTACGAGCCCTACGGGTTTAGCGTTTCCACACGTCTTTATTAATATAATGATAATAAAAATAATAATAATAATAATAAAAATAATAATAATAATAATGATAATGATAAAAAATAATAATAATAATAATAATAATAATAATAATAATATAAGAGAGGCACTCCTCCCTACAAACTCCCACAAAGACCACTAACAACCATGGCCCATTCCCACGCATCTCATGGTCGCGCTTGCGGCTAAGCCCACGCCTGCAACTACGCCCACGCCTGCGGCGACGCCCACGGTCACGCCCGCGGCTCCACCTGCGGCCGACGCGTGCTGAGGTGGAGAGTGTTATGTGTTGTGACAGAGGTGCTCACCTCAAGTCTCTGAAGTAAACACTCGGGGCAGCCAGAACAAGTTACGTTTCTCTCTGAGGTTTAAAACCCATGGCATTTGAGTAAGACCTACCTAGCATGAGTTATTAGTTGATGAGCAACGTTCATGTGCAACACTTAAGTATCTTAATTGACGCAACATATCGCATGCGTTGCAAGCTTCGTCAATGGATTATAGAAATAAACTTACAAATCCTGAAGATAGTAGACATCGTGGGGGCGGTAGTTTGAGGTAATCAGTCCCCCAGCCTTGGTGTTAGATAGTCAGTCTTTTAGGGTTATTGAGACTAATTCTTTGGGTAGTTTTAAGAATAGATTTGAGAAATATGTAAGTGTGAAGAGTAGAATTTCTGAAGGACTAGTCAAGTACGGGCCAGTAGGCCTCCTGCAGTGTTCCTCCAGTCTTATGTTTTCAAAACTAACAGGCTATTGCACTGCTAGTTTTAGGCCTGGCTTGCTCTGGGTTCGAACCGCCTGTGAGTTGTTGACAATCACATCACTACATCATCGCTAGACGACCTCAGCCACGCAGGGAGTAGCAGGGAAATAGCCAATAACTTGAAGAATGGAACATAAAAGGGATAATAAGTGGCGGGGAAGAAAGAAAAACTTGGGAAAAAATTGGTGAGATGCATGGGAGTAAAGTTCCACTTAATCTGACAGAAATAAACCAGGCTCCCGTGGGAATATATTGTACCACATATCAACATACTTCTGTACCACACACCAACTTATCACATCATCGTAGCGCACATCACCGGGAGGCCTGGTCGTGAACCGGGACGCGGGGGCGTTGATCCCTGGAATACCCTCCAGGTAGCCCCCCAACATCTGGAATGACCAAGACCCCAGGACCGAAACTGCTTCAGCAAATGTCCTCAACCTTCCTACACAAGTCTTCTACATTTGATGGTCAAATGTGTGATGATGGCCGCACGGTTTTGTTGACATTGTCCAGTGTGGAAGCTACATTAAAGTGAGATTCATAATTTCATGTGAGGGCCGCATCCATTTCCTAGAAGGGCCACATGCAGCAGGTTTGGGGTCCATGCAGCCTAGTGAGAAATGGTTTTTTTTTTCCTGCTTTTGTTGTCAGTTTTCCCCTTCCATCGTCGTCAATTTTTCCCCCTTTCATTGTTGTCCTACTTTCCCTCTTTATTCTTTCTCACTTTTCCCATTTTTTCCCATCTAATCTGCCAGTTTTCCTTCTGTCAGTAGACACTTAATATTACTCAGCTTTCCTTCATATTCGTCACTTCCCCTCCCATTAATAATTTCCCCTACCATCAGCCACTTCCTCTCCCATCATACACTTCCCCTCCCATCAGTCATTTTCCCTCCCATCAGCCACTTCCCTTCCCATCAGTCACTTCTTCCTCCCATCAGCCACTTTCCCCTCCCATCAACCATCAGTCACTTCCACTCCCATCAGCCACTTATCCTCCCATCAGTCACTTCCCCCTCCCATCAGCCTCTTCCCGTCCCATCAGCCACTTCCCCTCCCATCAGCCACTTCTCCTCCCATCAGCCACTTCCCCTCCCATCAGCCACTTCCACTCCCATCAGCCACTTCCCCCTCCCATCAGCCACTTCCCCCTCCCATCAGCCACTTCCCCCTCCCATCAGCCACTTCCCCTCCCATCAGCCACTTCCTTGTCTATTTTTAACAAGAAATTTCACTCTCCCGTGACCTCATGTTTAATACTCTGTCAACAGCTTCTATTGCTGTTAGCTCCAAGACAGCTGTCATCAGTTGCTGTTAGCTCCAAGACAGCTGTCATCAGTTGCTGTTAACTCCAAGACAGCTGTCAACAGTTGCTGTTAGCTCCAAGACTGCTGCCAACAGTTGCTGTTAACTCCAAGACAGCTGTCAACAGTTGCTGTTAGCTCCAAGACTGCTGCCAACAGTTGCTGTTAACTCCAAGACAGCTGTCAACAGTTGCTGTTAGCTCCAAGACTGCTGCCAACAGTTGCTGTTAACTCCAAGACATCCGTCCGGTTAGCTGTGAGGCAGCTGTCAATAGCTCGTGCTTGTCCTAAGACAGATGTTACCCCTTCATACTTTACCCTTGATTCTTGGCACTTCGCCTTGACCCTTGATCCTTGACCCTTGACCCCTTGACCGATCTCAGCTCAAAGTCAACGTCTTTTAGAGGCGAATCTCTTAGTTTGGAAGGAGGCTTCTTGAGGAGAATGTGTGTCAAGGCGCAGAGGGTCGGCAGGCAAGGATGTACAGGTCGAGGATGCTGGTTTTATTCACGGTTAACAGGAGAACAACATCAACAGGAGAACAGCATCAACAGGAGAACAGCATCAACAGGAGAACAGCATCAACAGGAGAACAGCATCAACGCTTGGACCTCACGAAACAGGAGCAGAGCATCTATGCTAACTGAAAAACTGAAAACGTCTCGAGAAACACTGAAATAATAGTTGTTAGAGAAAGAGAGAGAGAGATGATATTGCCTGTGTCTCTTCTATCTTATTTCACTTGCGCTAGCAGCCTTGAGTTTTGCTTTCATGGGAGACTGCCAGATATTAGCACTCCCTCAAGACATACCTAAGTAACCTCTCTCTCTTTCTCTCTCTCTCTCTCCCTTTCTCTCTCTTCACCAACTCTTGATTCAAGGAACTGAACCTAGTTTCCTTGCCTAGCATAGAACTTGATTGCCTTCCATACCCCCAAACACTGTGTCACCTTAGCGTTCCTCTGATAAATGCAATAATAATAATAATAATAATAATAATAATAATAATAATAATAATAATAATAATAATAATAATAATAAATATAATCTTTCATTTTTCCATATTGGTTCGGTTTTATCAACAGCGTAAAGAAGCAACATAAGAATAGAGGGGGAAATTGAAGACGGCCTACTAGGCTCTCATAGGCGTGTCCTTCTCACACCCAACCACTCACCCTCAAGTGGACGTTCAAAATATTTTTAAAACGACAGTCACACCGCTTGAGAGTTTGTCTCACGTGTTCTTACTGTCAACCCGCTGCTTTCCCAAATTCAGGCAGAATCTAAACTTATCCAACTGAAAAGCATTGCTGCAAGTCCCACCAGATGAGCCTGGCCCAAGGCCTAGACTCTGGAAGTACAGAAACTCTCAGAGCTCATCAAAGGTATATCTCCTTCCTTCACCGTTTGTATTAAGCGCATTGTCATAGACGTGGTAATCACTGATGAAGATTTAACCTTGGGTAAACCAACAAATATTATTACAATACTGGTATGCTTCAGCTAGAAGACGAGGAATTAGACACATGCACCAGCTGAATATCTCTATTTCAAGACGTTTCGATAACCAGTGGCTTTTTCGATTCAATCCAGAGATGATATAAGAAGATATTAGAAGATGAGGGAACCAAAACTGAGGGACTGATTACCTCATCTTATACTGTCTTTTTTTGTCATCTCTGAAGTGAACTGAAAAAAAAGTTATTAGTTGGTGATACGTCTTTCAACAAAGAGACCCAGGCGTTGCGCATGTGTCTAATTCCTAACCCAACAAAGCCAGATAGTGCAATATATTTCCATCGAGTCCTCTCAGTTTTTATGTAATTTAGATACATATGTAAACCGTCTGCATATTCCAGGAAAAATCATACAAAGATGGGGGAGGTAGGAGACGCAGAGTATTCATATCAGGGAGATATCTCAATAATTCTGTTTACCTCGCCGAGGCTACTGGTCCCCCACACCTCCACCAACAGCTGAACCCCATATTTATAGTTAAAGCAAAATAGATTCTTTATTTAAATTACAGAAGAACGTTCGTGACTAAAAAAACTTGATATGAGGCCACCATAAACCCTGACGTCTCCTTCACCCTGGAACTGGGCCACGATAAACATTGGGTTTAGGTCGCTTGATGCGAGGTCGATCTGGGTCGTGGGGTCAAGGTATTGCAGGATACTCGTGAGCAATGGGGAGGGTTGTTGGGGGAAAGGGGGTGGGGAGGAGATAGTGGGTGTGGGGACTGGGCGGTTGTGATGGGCGAGGGTCAGGGGGCGTGTGTGACCTCGCCACCAGGCAGCTAGGTCAAAGGTTCTTCTTTGACCTAGTGGTCGACCCCCCACACTGGGTCTCTCTTTCTTTGTCTTCTTACTAAACCTGATGTGTGATAGACAATAAGTGAGAGGTGGTGACACCATTGGTGTGATAACACCACTGGAATTATGACACCACTGGAATTATGACACCACTGGAATTATGACACCACTGGAATTATGACACCACTGGAATTATGACACCACTGGAATTATGACACCACTGGAATTATGACACCACTGGAATTATGACACCACTGGTGTGATGACACATATTAGCGGGTCATCATTACCTGACTTGAATTCGTAAATGGGAGACAGGCCTTGGCAAAACCAGGCTAATTGATGACCCCCTACTACTACTACTACTACTACCATTACTACTACTACTGCTACTACTACTACTACTGTTACTACTACTACTGCTACTACTACTACTGCTACTACTACTACTACTATTCCATCAACGAAGAGACATCAACAGTTAGCTCCATCAACGAACGTTTACCTTCATCAATGAACGTTGCTAACTCCACTACAGCAACAACAAGAGTAGCAGCAGCCTTCAGGGTGAGAGAGAGTGCCTTGATGCTGAAGAAGGGACCTTGATGCTGAAGAAGGGACCTTGATGCTGAAGAAGGTACCTTGATGCTGAAGAAGGGACCTTGATGCTGAAGAAGGGACCTTGATGCTGAAGAAGGGACCTTGATGCTGAAGAAGGGACCTTGATGCTGAAGAAGGGACCTTGATGCTGAAGAAGGGACCTTGATACTGAAGAAGTGAGCTACGATTCCCTTTTTCCCTGGATCAAAATCGATTTTCCCAGACACTCTATGACTAATCAGTGTAAATAATAATAATAATAATAATAATAATAATAATAATAATAATAATAATAATAATAGCACTGGCTGCTGAGTGACGAGATCATCAAAAGTATTTTAACATCTAAACTGGTAATCTCGTTAATGTTTACTATGTTAGTTTAACAAATATCGACGATGTTTTGTAGCAACGATATGTTTATTTTGGTCGAGTCTCTAACACAAGAATTTACTACCAATACTTTTATTACTGTTATTGTTTTATTATTATTATTATTATTATTATTATTATTATTATTATTATTATTATTATTATTATTATTATTATTATTATTATTTACTGTTATTATTATTATTGTAACTGGTATTATTATTACTACTATTACTACTACTGCTACCGGTACTACTAGTTCTGCTATTACTTATACTACTATTAATAATAATAATTACAATAATAATACTAACGTAAACACTGCAGTTTATGTTATATATATATATATATATATATATATATATATATATATATATATATATATATATATATATATATACACGTAATACAAGTTATATGCAGATTAATAATACACTATTCTTACATATATTCACAGGAAAGGTTGGTTGCTGTGGGTGAGTGCCACACTGGCACAGGCCGCAGACTCCGGAGAAAGTGCCTTGAAGAACGTGCCTGAAGAAAGTCCCTTGATGCGGGGGGAAGAACTTTCATGTATCCAGAGGAGCGGGAATTAACCAGACGGAGGATCGAAGCTTTACCGCTCCTTGTGCTGAGTGACCCCCCTCCCTCACCCCCACCCGCACATACACGGGTTTAGCGCCTGTATTTGCTTTGCCCAATCTTTTTCATGGTAATTCTTTTTTACATTGAAGATTGCCGGCTGTTGGGCGCTTGCCAGGATACTGACTCTAATAATAATAATAATAATAATAATAATAATAATAATAGAAGTTAATACTATTTTTTTAATAATAATAATTATACTAATTAGAAGAATGTAATACATAATGATACATTCCTATACATATAAATACTTAAGATTTCCAAGTACGTATATTTCAGAGTATAGATACATGCATAGCTTCACACGTATGTCTGAAGCTTTCTCCAGGCCTCAGGTGCTAGGCGAGGGCCAAGGATGTGCCACACAGTACCTTCCTGTAGGCTCTTCCTTGATACTTAGTGTCAAGAATGTGCCACACAGTGCCTTCCTGTAGGCTCTTCCTTGAGACTTAGTGTCAAGGAAGTTTAACACTGTGTCGTCTGTAGTTCTTGGATGCTTTAAATTTATCTTGAACACAACTTGATTTGCTCTCAATTTATTTAAACACTCAACTCATGTAGCACTCAACTCATGTAGCACTCAACTCATGTAGCACTCAACTCATGTAGCACTCAACTCATGTAGCACTCAACTCATGTAGCACTCAACTTATGTAGCATTCGACTCATGTAGCACTCAACTCATGTAGCATTCGACTCATGTAGCACTCAACTCATGTAGCACTCGACTCATGTAGCACTCAACTCATGTAGCACTCAACTCGTGTAGCACTCGACTCATGTAGCACTCAACTCATGTAGCACTCAACTCATGTAGCACTCAACTCATGTAGCACTCGACTCATGTAGCACTCGACTCATGTAGCACTCAACTCATGTAGCACTCGACTCATGTAGCACTCGACTCATGTAGCACTCAACTCATGTAGCACTCGACTCATGTAGCACTCCACTCATGTAGCACTCAACTCATGTAGCACTCAACTCATGTAGCATTTCACTCGTGTAGCACTCAACCCCTCTAGCACTCAACTCATCCAGGAACTTGGTGATTTTCTCTCAATTATTCTTCAAGGGGAAAAGGGATTTGTCTTGATGCACTTTCCTTCCTAGAGGGAGAGAAATGAATTATTATTATTGCTATTGCTATTATTATTATTTTTGATAACACTAAATTGCATCCTATTATTTGTAGTTAAATTGTATAAACTGCAAAATTCCATATTTTGTAACGTAGATGAACCATATATGGTGGAGGCCTCTTGAAGACAGTAGTAGACTGATATAGGCATTTATCTTACTAATGTTAATTGCTCACAGTTTACCATCCCACATAATCTATAGTATACTGATGAGTCCTATTTGGTTCTATTACGTTTTTTTCTGAGGGGGACTATTACGTTCTTTTCTGAGGGGGACTATTACGTTCTTTTCTGAGGGGGACTATTACGTTCTTTTCTGAGGGGGACTATTACGTTCTTTTCTGAGGGGGACTATTAAGTTCTTTTCTGAGGGGGGACTATTACGTTGTTTTCTGAGGGGGACTATTACGTTCTTTTCTGAGGTGGGCTATTACGTTCTTTTCTGAAGGGGGACTATTACGTTGTTTTCTGAGGGGGACTATTACGTTGTTTTCTGAGGGGGGACTATTACGTTGTTTTCTGAGGGGGGACTATTACGTTGATTTCTGAGGGGGGGACTATTACGTTGTTTACTGATACAGTCTAACTGCACTTTCACTAATTTCTCGACATTATATTTCATTATCCATTTCTCTCTCAATTGGCTCAAGTTTTTATTTTAAATTGTTTGCAGATTCCACAACCACTGTGATCATCTATTATTAGAGCCACTTTCTCCTTCCTCGGATCAAACATGATTATGCTATTAAATGTTAATTTTCTATTTAATGATTTTAGAATGCCTGTCTTTCTGCTCTTGTTTACCCATAATAATGTTTTTGCCTCTGTTGATTTGCCTTGCGGTTATCAATAGCCTGATTGATCAGAGAAAGCGCCACACTTCGGGGACGGAGGATAGAGCCTCCACCATATCTTTCAGTGAATCACCCACACTGTTTTAGAGCTCCAAGCAATAGATCAATGTTGATTCAAGTTTTACCAGGGACATGATGTCAAGTTATCCCTCGTAGTTCTCGCCTCTCATCTTCTGAATCGGTACAATTCCGTCACATTCATCGGACGGAGGATCGAGCCTCCACTAGGCCATGCGCTGAATGATTAAAACAAGCTTACCGCTTCAAATAAATAAAATAACTGCGTCGGATTGGTGGCGAACCACTGAACTTTCTCTGGCTTGGCTAGATGTCGGGTCCTCGCTGCTTGGCTAGATGTCGGGTCCTGGCTGCTTGGCTAGATGCCGGGTCCTCGCTGCTTGGCTAGATGCCGGGTCCTCGCTGCTTGGCTAGATGTCGGGTCCTCGTTGCTTGGCTAGATGTCGGGTCCTCGCTGCTTGGCTAGATGTCGGGTCCTGGCTGCTTGGCTAGATGCCGGGTCCTCGCTGCTTGGCTAGATGCCGGGTCCTCGCTGCTTGGCTAGATGCCGGGTCCTGGCTGCTTGGCTAGATGCCGGGTCCTCGCTGCTTGGCTAGATGCCGGGTCCTCGCTGCTTGGCTAGATGCCGGGTCCTCGCTGCTTGGCTAGATGCCGGGTCCTCGCTGCTTGGCTAGATGTCGGGTCCTCGCTGCTTGGCTAGATGCCGAGTCCTCGCTGCTTGGCTAGATGTCGGGTCCTCGCTGCTTGGCTAGATGCCGGGTCCTGGCTGCTTAGCTAGATGCCGGGTCCTGGCTGCTTGGCTAGATGCCGGGTCCTCGCTGCTTGGCTAGATGCCGGGTCCTCGCTGCTTGGCTAGATGCCGGGTCCTCGCTGCTTGGCTAGATGTCGGGTCCTCGCTGCTTGGCTAGATGTCGGGTCCTGGCTGCTTGGCTAGATGCCGGGTCCTGGCTGCTTGGCTAGATGCCGGGTCCTCGCTGCTTGGCTAGATGCCGGGTCCTCGCTGCTTGGCTAGATGCCGGGTCCTCGCTGCTTGGCTAGATGTCGGGTCCTCGCTGCTTGGCTAGATGTCGGGTCCTGGCTGCTTGGCTAGATGCCGGGTCCTCGCTGCTTGGCTAGATGCCGGGTCCTCGCTGCTTGGCTAGAGGCCGGGTCCTCGCTGCTTGGCTAGAGGCCGGGTCCTCGCTGCTTGGCTAGAGGCCGGGTCCTCGCTGCTTGGCTAGATGTCGGGTCCTGGCTGCTTGGCTAGATGCCGGGTCCTGGCTGCTTGGCTAGATGCCGGGTCCTCGCTGCTTGGCTAGATGCCGGGTCCTCGCTGCTTGGCTAGAGGCCGGGTCCTCGCTGCTTGGCTAGATGCCGGGTCCTCGCTGCTTGGCTAGATGCCGGGTCCTGGCTGCTTGGCTAGATGCCGGGTCCTGGCTGCTTGGCTAGATGCCGGGTCCTGGCTGCTTGGCTAGATGCCGGGTCCTCGCTGCTTGGCTAGATGCCGGGTCCTGGCTGCTTGGCTAGATGCCGGGTCCTCGCTGCTTGGCTAGATGCCGGGTCCTCGCTGCTTGGCTAGATGCCGGGTCCTCGCTGCTTGGCTAGATGCCGGGTCCTCGCTGCTTAGCTAGATGCCGGGTCCTGGCTGCTTAGCTAGATGCCGGGTCCTCGCTGCTTGGCTAGATGCCGGGTCCTCGCTGCTTGGCTAGATGCCGGGTCCTGGCTGCTTGGCTAGATGCCGGGTCCTGGCTGCTTGGCTAGATGCCGGGTCCTCGCTGCTTGGCTAGATGCCGGGTCCTGGCTGCTTGGCTAGATGCCGGGTCCTCGCTGCTTGGCTAGATGCCGGGTCCTGGCTGCTTGGCTAGAAGCCGGGTCCTCGCTGCTTGGCTAGATGCCGGGTCCTGGCTGCTTAACTAGATGCCGGGTCCTGGCTGCTTGGCTAGATGCCGGGTCCTAACTGCTTGGCTAGATACCGGGTCCTCGCTGCTTGGCTAGATGCCGGGTCCTCGCTGCTTGGCTAGATGCTGGGTCCTCGCTGCTTGGCTAGCTGCCGGATCCTCGCTGCTTGGCTAGATGCCGGGTCCTGGCTGCTTGGCTAGATGCCGGGTCCTGACTGCTTGGCTAGATGCCGGGTCCTCGCTGCTTGGCTAGATGCCGGGTCCTGCTGCTTTAGATGCGGGTCCGCTTGGCTAGAGCCGGTCCTGTGCTTGAGATGCGCCGGGTCCTGCTGCTTGGCTAGATGCCGGGTCCTCGCTGCTTGGCTAGATGCCGGGTCCTCGCTGCTTGGCTAGATGCCGGGTCCTCTGCTTGTGCTAGATGCCGGGTCCTCGCTGCTTGGCTAGATGCCGGGTCCTCGCTGCTTGGCTAGATGCCGGGTCCTCGCTGCTTGGCTAGATGCCGGGTCCTGGCTGCTTGGCAGATGCCGGGTCCTCGCTGCTTGGCTAGATGCCGGGTCCTGCTGCTTGGCTAGATGCCGGGTCCTGCTGCTTGGCTAGATGCCGGGTCCTCGCTGCTTGGCTAGATGCCGGGTCCTCGCTGCTTGGCTAGATGCCGGGTCCTCGCTGCTTGGCTAGATGCCGGGTCCTCGCTGTTGGCTAGATGCCGGGTCTGCTGCGCTGCTGCTTGGCTAGATGCCGGGTCCGCTGCTTGGCTAGATGCCGGGTCCTCGCTGCTTGGCTAGATCCGGCTCGCTGCTTGGCTGATGCCGGGTCCTGGCTGCTTCTAGATGCGGTCCTGCTGGCTAGACCGTCCCCTGCTTGGTGATGCCGGGTCCTGGTGCTGCTAGATGCGGTCCTCGCTGGCTAATGCCGGTCCTGCTGTGGCTGAGCGCCTGGTTGTGATGCCGGGTCCGCTGTGGCTAGATGCGGTCCTCGCTTGGCTATGGTCCTGCTGTGGCTAGATGCTCCCGCTTGTGATGGGTCCGCGTTAGAGCGGTCCTCGCTGCGGCTGAGCCGGGTCCTGTGCTTGGCAGATGCCGGGTCCTCTGTTGTGAGCCGGGTCCTGCTGTTCAGATGCCGGGTCCTGCTGCTTGGCGAGCGGTCCTGCTGCTTGGCTGATGCGGTCCTGTGTTGGCTGAGCCGGGTCCGCTGGCGGCCGGGTCCTGCTGCTGGCTAGATGCCGGGTCCTCGCTGCTTGGCTAGATGCCGGGTCCTCGCTGCTTGGCTAGATGCCGGGTCCTCGCTGCTTGGCTAGATGCCGGGTCCTCGCTGCTTGGCTAGATGCCGGGTCCTGGCTGCTTGGCTAGATGCCGGGTCCTGCTGCTTGGCTAGATGCGTGGTCCTCGCTGCTTGGCTAGATGCCGGGTCCTCGCTGCTTGGCTAGATGCCGGGTCCGCTGCTTGGCTAGATGCGGGTCCTCGCTGCTTGGCTAGATGCCGGGTCCTCGCTGCTTGGCTAGATGCCGGGTCCTGCTGCTTGGCTAGATGCCGGGTCCTCGCTGCTTGGCTAGATGCCGGGTCCTCGCTGCTTGGCTAGATGCCGGGTCCTCGCTGCTTGGCTAGATGCCGGGTCCTCGCTGCTTGGCTAGATGCCGGGTCCTCACTGCTTGGCTAGATGCCGGGTCCTGGCTGCTTGGCTAGATGCCGGGTCCTCGCTGCTTGGCTAGATGCCGGGTCCTCGCTGCTTGGCTAGATGCCGGGTCCTGGCTGCTTGGCTAGAGGCCGGGTCCTCGCTGCTTGGCTAGATGCCGGGTCCTGGCTGCTTGGCTAGAGGCCGGGTCCTCGCTGCTTGGCTAGATGCCGGGTCCTGGGTGCTTGGCTAGATGCCGGGTCCTCGCTGCTTGGCTAGATGCCGGGTCCTCGCTGCTTGGCTAGATGCCGGGTCCTCGCTGCTTGGCTAGATGCCGGGTCCTCGCTGCTTGGCTAGATGCCGGGTCCTCGCTGCTTGGCTAGATGCCGGGTCCTCGCTGCTTGGCTAGATGCCGGGTCCTGGCTGCTTGTCTAGATGCCGGGTCCTGGCTGCTTGGCTAGATGCCGGGTCCTCGCTGCTTGGCTAGATGCCGGGTCCTCGCTGCTTGGCTAGATGCCGGGTCCTGGCTGCTTGGCTAGAGGCCGGGTCCTCGCTGCTTGGCTAGATGCCGGGTCCTCGCTGCTTGGCTAGATAACGGGTCCTCGCTGCTTGGCTAGATGCCGGGTCCTGGCTGCTTGGCTAGATGTCGGGTCCTCGCTGCTTGGCTAGATGCCGGGTCCTGGCTGCTTGGCTAGATGCCGGGTCCTCGCTGCTTGGCTAGATCCCGGGGTCCTCCTTCTTGGCTAGATGCCGGTCCTCGCTGCCTGGCTAGATGCCGGGTCCTCGCTGCTTGGCTAGATGCCGGGTCCTCGCTGCTTGGCTAGATGCCGGGTCCTGGCTGCTTGGCTAGATGTCGGGTCCTCGCTGCTTGGCTAGATGCCGGGTCCTGGCTGCTTGGCTAGATGCCGGGTCCTCGCTGCTTGGCTAGATGCCGGGTCCTCGCTGCTTGGCTAGATGCCGGGTCCTCGCTGCTTGGCTAGATGCCGGGTCCTCGCTGCTTGGCTAGATGCCGGGTCCTCGCTGCTTGGCTAGATGCCGAGTCCTCGCTGCTTGGCTAGATGTCGGGTCCTCGCTGCTTGGCTAGATGTCGGGTCCTCGCTGCTTGGCTAGATGCCGGGTCCTCGCTGCTTTTCTAGAGGCCGGGTCCTCGCTGCTTGGCTAGAGGCCGGGTCCTCGCTGCTTGGCTAGATGCCGGGTCCTCGCTGCTGCTGGTAACTCAACTATTATTATGGAGGATTTCTTGTTTATTTTTTTTATTAGCTGAGGTGTTTACTTCTAACTCGTCTTCATCACTTAACTATAAGTTTTTTCCTGGCTTCATTCTTCCCTGCCCAGGTAGTACGTTCTATCCTGATTTTGTTTTTCCCGGCCCAAGTAGTACATTTTATCCTGGCTTCATTCTTCACGGTATCTTGTTTCTTGACTTCATCCAAAAATGCCCAGTTTCATTATATTGCAATTGCTGAAATCCCGAATCTTTTCCAGGTCCTCCTGTAATTTCCTGCAAAAAACAAAAAAAAAACACTGACTTACAGGCGTGTATTTCCCGCGGTAGGTCATTCTCATACAGCAGGTACAGTGTGGGACCTGATCCCCTGATGGACTTCTTCAGTTACACTCGTTCTTCTTGACAGTTCACCTCTCACCGTGATATTTTCCCTTCTGATTTACGGAGGAACCTTAGCCCTTGTAAGGACACAAAGACACGATACCGAGAGAGGAACATAACCCTCACATAGGAGAGAGGAACTTACCACGACGTTTCGGTCCTACTCGGACCACTGACAGTGTGCTTTTGTAAATGGTCCAAGTCGGACCGAAACGTCGTCGTAAGCTCCTCTTTCCTATGTGCGGGTTATTTATGTCTTAGTCATTGTAGCTCTCTGCCTGCCACTTCAGCAAGTTTCTCCAGTATGTGATCAACTACAATCATCTCCAATTTTTTTCTGTTCTCACCGCCACCATTGTTTATTTTATTAATGAGGTTACCCCCTTCCACCTCATACGTTATATTTTTTCTCATCTTATCTGATATTAACCAGGGAATATTGCGTCTGATATTGCCCCAACTACTTAACTGTACTGACGGTGGATAAGTAGTGAAGATAAATGGTATTGTGAGGCAAAGATGATATTGTCTCAGCTAGTTTTCCTGCCGCTGTTATTAACATAACTGGGTTAATTTTTGTTTGTTTGTGACGGGTGCATCCAAATGATAAAACAAATATAGAGGAATGTTGCACAAATGTTTTGATGTTGGCGTGGACTTCGAAACTCGTGTGCAGATGTGGAGGAAACTGTGGCAAAGATTGTGCTGTATGCAGGTGTAGGGCGACGAAGATCGTACTGTGAGCAGCGGTGGGCGAGGCAGGTGTTGAGGAAGACAGGTGTTGAGGAGGGCAGGTGATGAGGAGGGCAGGTGTTAGGGAGGAAAAGAGGATAGATTGACTTTATAAAAGCGAGTGCGAACCATGGTAAACACTCACCCGTTCATGAAGTTCACTAATTAGCACACTCTTCTTTCAGAGAGAGAGAGAGAGAGAGAGAGAGAGAGAGAGAGAGAGAGAGACAGAGACAGAGACAGAGAAGAGAGAGAGAGAGAGAGAGAGAGAGAGAGAGAGAGACTCAGAAACACCGATCACTGTACACTTCCTTAGTTGGTGTGTTAATATTTTCATAAAAGACGAACGTTAGTGAAACAAGTGATAAGTGTGTATGTGAGTGGTCTGCTCACTACAGAAAGGACGCAGGTTCAGTCCTCAGACGAGACGCACAGGCAAGTCTACTTACACCTGCTTCCCTTGTTCATGTGGGTACCTGGATGTTGGTAGCGTTTTAGGGCAGGAGACCTAAATGTCCAGAGTTAGAATAAGCCACACTAATTGTCTTTCTTTGGCTACTTTTAGTTATTAATCCTCCCTAGTTTATAATTCAAAAAGTTTTTTCTTCTTTAGTCACCACCGGGTTCGTACCTTCCCTCCGAGGCCTCTACATCTTCCCACAAATGTACCAATATATCACCTCCCACCCCATTACCTCCCACTACCTAAGGGCCTTCTTAACACCTCTCCCTGGTAATTTCTTCTTAATATTATGAAACAAGAGTAATGACTTAGCTTTGCGAAGTCGAAAGACTGAAGCTTACTGGAAACTGTTGAGCAAGAGTGTCTAGCGTCTGGTGGAGACACAACAAGAGGCCAGCCATATCTCAAATGTCCGGGGCCGACCTGTTTTACAACTATTGTTACTCCGCATGCAAGACAAAAGGGGACATTGTAGCCAGGTGGTTGATCTCAGTGACTTTAAAAGTATCAATGAACCTGTGACGTATGTACCAGAAACGAGTTTTGCAACAACAGGAAGGATCAGGGGACCCTCAGAAAATACCAATGGAGCATTGTTGTTTACAATGCTCCATTGGTCTGTGTTGCAAACTTGCCAGAAAGAGATTCCAGAAAAGAAAGTAACTCCTTGTATTTAATTCAGTGCATACTACGGATTAGAGTAGTCGAACATAAGTAAAATTATTAGCTGATATTACTGACGAGTCTTGGATTATTCCCATTAAAATCACCACAACAACAATAGTTTGATAGGAATCTAGTCTACCCTGATCTCTATTGATCAATACCCTTCCATAGAGGTGCCTTTATGCTGGTGAAGGCTTCTTGGCTTAGAGAACTGAAGCTAATATCGCCTTCCTTAGGTCAGACCTAATCATCAGCTGTAAACTGATAGTTCTGCTGTAAACTAAACTGCTTGTGCTGCTGTAGATTAAATTGCTGGAACTGCTGTAAGCTGAACTGTTGGCGCTGCTGTGAACATAGCCCCTGGTGCTGCTGTAAACTTATCTTCTCGTGCTGCTGTAAACTCAACTTCTAGTGTTGTAAACTAACTGCTAGTGCTTCTAACTTATTAGTGCTGCTTTAGTAAAGGTATACCTGAGTACACGGTTCAGACACAGAATGTATTGAAGAACTGTATATAGGAAGTCCCAGCTGTTACTCAATCTTCTTTTATATTCACACGGGCGTTGTTGATGCAATATTACATCAGTTGTCAATCTTGTCCAAGAAATTTGGGAATTATCTTATCGTGAAAATAGCAAACTGTACAAAGAAACCTGTGGATCGAACCAGTGTTCCTGCGATTGCAGATTCACAACTTCACCAACTTAGCCACAGACTGCCCCCTCAGGCTCACTACAACCTTGCAGCTATATCAACCACGGGAAAGTGAGGGCAGATGACATGCCTCTATGACAACATAAACCGCATGGATCACTAGATAGGATGAAGTTCCTACTTAAGTTGGGGTTAGAATGAACTAAAAAGTCTTAGCTCCTGGTGGAGAAGTTGATATCTTGTGGATGAAGCATAAAATTGCACTGATTATGAAGATTCACGTGATGAGTCTTATATGCAAGACAGCCAAGAAAGCTAAAGGCTCACGACGTGTCTTGTACTTGCTCTACATCAGAGTCTGGAAGACTCTACGTGAGGCATAAGTTCACTATCACTTTGAATATGAACCACTCTTGAAACTGCTTGCACCCCCGTACCCTACCTTCCATCTTCCCTTCTCAAAATTCCAGACATGGTCAGGGCCTCGACCCTCCTTGATTGGATCTGCCATTCCAGCCATGACTTTCACACAGACAAGATGTTGGTAACTTTACTGTTATTTACCAGGCCGAATATTCTAAAGTGCCTTCACCTGCCTCAACTCCGCTGACATCGAGAAGACAGCTATTACATCACACGACGGGCAGCCATATTCACATGCTTGACATGATTATCACGTCATTAGCTATGAGCAAATTCTCACGACGAATGGACATTACAAAAATATAGCATCTGGCGAACTAAAATCTCCTGTCCACAACTGCCTTCAACTACACTCTCTTTGATTATTTTATGTCTCTAAATATTAATTAACCCTTCAAGGGTGATTGCGTTGGTGCCGGTGAAGGGTTCTTGATCAAAGGGGCTACCGTCACCTTGGATCGATCCTGATCACATTCAGTGAGTGTAACGCTGTATGTAAACACGGCTAGTTTCACAGCTTGACTGGTTTATATGGTGGCTTGCTTGCTGGCTGGCTTATATATGGTGGCTAGCTTATATGCTGTCTGGCTTATGTACGGTGGCTAGCTTTCCGGCTAGCTTATATGTGGTGGCTAGCTTATATGTTGACTAGCTTATGTATGGTGGCTTGCTTGCTGGCTGGCTTATATGCTGGCTTGCTTGCTGACTGGCTTATATGCTTGCTTGCTTGTTGGCTGGATTATATGCTGGCTTGCTTGCTGGCTGGCTTATACGCTGGCTTGCTTGCTGGCTGGCTTATACGCTGGCTTGCTTGCTGGCTGGCTTATACGCTGGCTTGCTTGCTGGCTTCCTGACTGCTTGCTGATTGTTTGCCTGACTGATGAAGAATGGAAATAATTATCTTTTCTGGCTACCTGAATGACATTTCTGACGTCAGTAGCTGGTTCTGCGCAGTAGTCCTGACGTCTATGTACTACACTGACGTCAGTAGTGGTACAAACTGACGTCAGTAGTACATGGCTCGATGACAACTGACGTCAGTAGTGGTAACACAACTGACGTCGTAGTGAACAACTGACGTCAGTAGTGGTAACACAACTGACGTCAGTAGTGGTAACACAACTGACGTCAGTAGTGGTAACACAACTGACGTCAGTAGTGGTAACACAACTGACGTCAGTAGTGGTAACACAACTGACGTCAGTAGTGGTAACACAACTGACGTCAGTAGTGGTAACACAACTCAGCTTCTGTGGACTTCAATGGAAAATTACCCACTCTGTCAGGAAATGCTGGTGGTAGCTGGAAGATGTAAGGTAGCGAAAGATGAGTAGTACTGAGAAGAGAGAGAGAGAGAGAGAGAGAGAGAGAGAGAGAGAGAGAGAGAGAGAGAAAGTGAAAGCTATAAAGAGAGAAAGTAGCGGAAGAGATGATCCCTCATAGGTTTGACAAAGGAAATATAATGTGTGATGAAGCCGGAAAGAAGAAGAAGACGGAGAAGAAGAAGAAGAAGAAGAAGAAGAAGAAGAAGAAGAAGAAGAAGAAGAAGAAGAAGAAGAAGAAGAAGAAGAAGAAAAGAAGAAGAAAGAATGAATGGGGAAAACAAATTAATGAAAAATTATTATATTATTTTTACTATTATTATTCACGAAAAGGACCAATAAGTGGTAAAAATAAATGAATAACTGAAAGAGAAAGAATCACAAATTAACGAACAGATAAGTGAATGAACGTATGAATAATTGAACTTACGAGGGCGTAATCAGGTCATTTTCATCAAATGAAAGTTCTTTTTCCTGCGTAATATATATATATATATATATATACGTATATATATATATATATATATATATATATATATATATATATATATATATATATATATATATATATATATATATATATATATATATACGTATATATATATATATAATTAAAATTGGGAGAAGTATAATAACTTTGCCCATGAAATGAGTTAAAGTAGGCACACCTTAGGCGGTCGGTTCAAAGTAATTCTCCTTTTTTTATTCTATCTAATTTAAGGAAGTTATGACGGATAAATCAACACTTGGTTTAATGAACGATATTAGAGCCAAATTAGGGCCTTCCGGCCTTAATTTGGGACGATAAGAGCAAGAACTTGAGCGCTGCCTTTTGTTTGCATGTGTAGCTGAAGGGGTGAAATGTAGGCCACAAACTTTTAATTAATATAGAAGGGTTCAGTATACATACATTATATATATATATATATATATATATATATATATATATATATATATATATATATATATATATATATAAAACTGAAGGGTTAAATACATATACACGAAAGTTCCAGTGTGTACGCTGGGGTGTTGGGAATCTATAATGAATAATTTAAAATTTATGATGATAGGGTTTTAGTGTGTATATTAGGGTGCTAAAATGTTTAACATTAGAGTTTAACATTTTTAACTCATTAAGTAGTCACGCAGAAGCGTGAAGGGAAGGGAGGAAGTCGTCGTAAGTTTCTTTCTCTTAAGTGCGGGTTATTTGTGTATTGCTCCTTTATATTCTTTAGCACAAACTCTACAAACAGTTAAAATTTGTTCATGAGGCAGGAGGTTGCCAAGGTTTCAGAGCTCAATGAGCAGTTAAAAAAAAATATATATATATAATTTTTTCATTGTTTTTTCTTTTTTTTTCTTTAAAAAAAATTCAACGAGCAGTTTTCTGTACAGGAGAAGGAAATGAGGAGAAACCCTGTAGCCCTGAGGAGAAACCCTGTAGTCCTGAGGAGAAACCCTGTAGCCCTGAGGAGAAACCCTGTAGTCCTGAGAAGACACCTTTTAACCCTGAGGAGAAATCCTATAGCCTTGATATACAGCACGGACATGGCTGACCTTCAAGACCAAAATAGCGGGTCATTGTGTAGTTTAGAAAGAGAAGAGAACACACGCTGTATCTCTAGGGCGTGACACATACATGGTATGCAAGGCGGTAAGGGAGGAGGAGACACCACAGGCGTGGTACTGATGACTTCAGTGGTAGATTAACCATAGATTTAAGTCTCCGTCAGGCTTACTAAATACTTTTGACTCCTCCTCCTCCTTCCTCATCCATTGCTGAGTCTGTAGACTTTAAGGAGCTTTTTTGGTAAACGTTTAAGGTGTTATGAACACATTTGTTCCTATGATGGCGTATACTGTAAAGTTTTGAAGGAAAAAAAGATACTGAAGAAGCGACCTTTTACCGGTGCGATGTTTCATGACTTGATAAAGCTCCACACTGAGAGAAAAGTTGTTCTTGATTTGGATCGTACTCTTGTGGAGGAGACAATGGAGCAAGTAGCCTTTAATAAAGTGACCACCTCCCCTGAGGTGGGATGGGGGTTGTCTACGTGTATGTTAATGAAAAAGGCTATGTTGAATTTACAAGCCGTTTAGTTAGAAAAGAGAATATTTAATGTAACAGAACGTGGCCAATAAGTTTGTGTGTGTGTGTGTGTGTGTGTATTCACCTACTTGTGGTTGCAGAGGTCGATTCATAGCTCCTGGCCCCGCCTCTTGACTGGTCGCTACTAGGGGTACTCCCTGCTCCATGTGTGTGTGTAGGGCTGACATAGTGGCACTACTGAGATGCTCCATTAGAAAGTTGCTCCACACTGAACGACCTTGTAACACACGTTAGTAAAGTCACGCTTCGTAATTTCCAAAAGAGAAAAAGCTGAATAAAAGTTAATACAAGTGTGGAGCAGTGCGAGGGGGGTGGGGGGGGGGTGTGAAAGATAATGCCAGCCATGTTTTCTCGATTTTATTTCCGAAAAATAAATTGGACTCGTGTTCAAGTAGGTAGAACGGCAGCGAAAAAAAATAATTATAAGTGAAGTCGACACGACACTTGAGTTATGGAAGATGAGGTGACTAGGGTGTTGAGTCTTCATTGGTTGGTTGGTTAATTAAGTTTAAAGGCCATCGACTACAACATTGGCGTTAAGGCTGTAAGTAACCTGTTCACCACCAGTCAAGAATACTTTAAAAGGTAAAGTACGGATTAAAGTCTCACCATATATACACTAAGTATATGACTCCCTGGGGGTCAGTAATTACCCAAGAAAATGAGAGGCAATCATGTTTGACTAGAGCAAGGATAGGGTAGATCTAAATCCTTGGATTAAGAGCATTTCAAAAACATTTAGTTACCAACCATAAACTTGTATGGCTGGTATATATATATATATATATATATATATATATATATATATATATATATATATATATATATATATATATATATATATATATATATATATATATATTATATATATGTCGTCCGATTAGGTAAAACTGGTTAATTAGCAAGAACTCATCTAAAATTAAGTCCTTTCTAAAATTTTCTCTTATACGTTTAAAGATATATTTTTTTCATTTATGTTAATTTAAGAATTTATAATTTTGTACCAATAGAAACTTTGAAAACCTACCTAACCTTATTACAACAAGCGCAATTTAATTTAGCCTAACCCAACTAAATATATTTTAGATACGTTAACAATAATTTAATAATAAACAAACACAATGAAATATATTTTTTTCGTTATGTTCAGAATGATTTTGGCGAAATTATTGCATACACAAATTTTCACTTGTCTTATATGGCAAGGTGAGCGTTGCTATTTAAGCCAAAATCGCAAGTTTTACCTAATAGCACACATATATATATATATATATATATATATATATATATATATATATATATATATATATATATATATATATATATATATATATATATATATATATATATTGCTGCACAACAGAGTATCTTAAAATGCAATACAACACTTCTTGTTAAAAGAGTTTATGGAGACACATAAGTCTTTTATTAACATGCGGTAAATGCAAGGCAGGTTAGTGACAATCGCCTGCGGTCTCTCCTTCTAGAGGTTCCTGCCTGTCAAAGATGCCATGAAGCTGGTGAAGGGCTTCTCATCCAGGGAACTGGAGCAACCCTTCTGCAGACCATTCTCAGTTACGTACTTCACATTCTGATCACAGAGAGAGAGAGAGGGAGAGAGAGAGAGAGAGAGAGAGAGAGAGAGAGAGAGAGAGAGAGAGAGAGAGAGAGAGAGAGAGAGAGAGAGAGAGTGTGTCTCTTGGGGGATAACAACTCATCGTCAGGTCATGACCTGGGCTCTCTGAAGGTCAGGTCACATCATGCATTCCATGGGGCAGTGATAACAACCAGACCTAGCCAATGCCTACTGCTGCTGTTACTGCTACTACTATTGTTACTACTACTACTACTACGACGACTACTATTACTACCACCATTACTACTACTTCTATTACTACTACGACTACTTCCATTCAACTATTATTGCTACTACTTCGACTACTGCTTCTATTATTACTCCTACTACTACTGTTGAAAATTCTGCGTTTGCTGCTACAGCTATTATTACTGCTGCTAATTCTGCTGTTGTTGCAGCTGATGCTACTACAGCTACTGCTGTTCCAGCTGTAGGTGGTTACTACTGACGTGTATGTTACAGATGCTGAAAAATCTTGAACTCTCTCCATCAGTGAGCAATGAATTCAAGCTGGATAAATACAGAGGAGAGGATGATTAAATGAAACTGTTAAAAGGGAAACTCTGCAACGATAGCCTAAGATGGCCTTCACGTTAAGTTCATGAACGTCAGTCTTAAGAATTGTTGGTGAGTAGTACCTGCCTAGCATGAGCCTCGCGGTTAGTGAACGGTAGATCGAGTCTTCACTAATCATTACTCCGAAAGACCCATTTAGTAGGAATGTTTCAAACAATAATAATAATAATAATAATAATAATAATAATAATAATAATAATAATAATAATAATTTGAGGCCAGGTGTTACTTATAAAATAGTAATATAAAAATTGGAGGAACACTGCAGCAGGCTACTGGCTCATGCTAGGTAGGTCTAACTCACGCCCATCTACACCCACTCATGTACTTGTCTGACTTATTTTTAAGGCTACTCAAGCTTTACCTTCAATGACGGTACTCGGGAGTTTACTCAGCCACAACTTTATTTCCAAACCAGTGTTTTCCTATATCCTTTCTAAATCTAAATTTTTCCAACCTGAACCCATTAGAACATAAGAACATAAGGAAGGAGGAACACTGCAGCAGGCCTGTTGGCCCATACTAGGCAGGTCCATCACAATCCGTCCCACTAACAGAATATTTGCTCAACCCAATTTTCAATGCTACCCAAGAAATAAGCTTTGACAATTCTACCCACTCATGCGCGAGTCCCACTCAAATCCAACCCCTCTCACTCATGAATTTATCCAACCTAAATTTGAAACTACCCAAGGTCCTAGCTTCAATAACCCTACTAGGCAAACTGTTCCACTCATCAACTACCCTATTTCCAAACCAATACTTTCCTATAGGTGTATAGAACAAAAGTTAGAGATAAGATAGGTCCCCTTAAAAATAATTATGGGTATCTTACTGACAAAGAGAATGAAATGTGCTCTATTTTTAATAATTATTTTCTCTCGGTTTTCACTCAGGAAGACATTAATAATATCCCAAGAATTAGGTATTTTAGTGGGCCTGAAGAAGATAAATTATGTAGTATCACAGTCACTAGCGAAAAGGTTATCAAACAGATAGACCGTTTGAAGCAAAATAAATCGCCAGGCCCTGATGAGCTTTTTTCAAGGGTTCTTAAGGAATGCAAAATAGAACTCTGTGAACCCTTAACTAACATTTTTAACCTATCTCTTCAAACAGGTGTAGTGCCGGATACGTGGAAGATGGCTAATGTAATTCCTATTTTTAAAGCAGGGGACAAGTCGTTACCATCAAATTACCGCCCAATAAGTCTAACATCAATTGTAGGCAAATTACTAGAGTCGATTATAGCTGATAACATAAGAAGCCATCTCGATAGGCATAATTTGATTAATGATACTCAGCATGGATTCACCAGGGGCCGTTCCTGCCTAACTAATTTGTTAACTTTTTCAGTGGGGCTTTTGAGGCAGTTGATAATGATAAAGAATTCGATATCGTTTATTTGGATTTTAGTAAGGCTTTTGATAGAGTACCACATCAGAGACTGTTAAAGAAAGTGGCTGCTCATGGCATTGGGGGAAAAGTGTTGTCATGGATCGAGTCATGGCTCACCAATAGGAAGCAGAGGGTGTGCATAAATGGGGTTAAATCGGAGTGGGGATCTGTAACAAGTGGCGTTCCTCAGGGATCGGTTTTGGGCCCGTTGTTGTTTATAATATATATAAATGACCTTGACGAGGGAATTTCTAGTGATATGAGCAAATTCGCTGATGACACGAAGATAGGTAGGATAATCGATTCAGACGTAGATGTCAGTGAACTACAGGAGGATTTAGACAAACTCAATTCCTGGTCAGAAAAATGGCAGATGCAGTTCAATGTAGATAAATGCAAAGTTCTAAAGCTCGGAGTGTCCATAACCCAAGCACTTATAAGTTAAATAACGTAGAACTTAGCCATACAGATTGCGAGAAGGACTTGGGGGTGATGGTAAGCAGCAACCTTAAACCAAGACAGCAATGCCTAAGCGTACGTAATAAGGCAAATAGATTACTGGGATTTATATCAAGAAGTGTTAGCAACAGAAGTCCAGACGTTATATTACAGCTTTATACATCATTAGTAAGGCCTCACCTAGATTACGCAGCTCAGTTCTGGTCTCCATATTACAGAATGGACATAAATTCGTTAGAAAACATTCAGCGTAGAATGACTAAATTAATACATAGCATTAGAAATCTTCCTTACGAAGAAAGATTGAAGACCCTTAAATTACATTCACTTGTAAGACGTAGAATGAGGGAGACATGATCGAGGTATACAAGTGGAAAATGGGTATTAACAAAGGGGATATAAATAAGGTCTTGAGGGTATCTCTCCAAGAGAGAACCCGCAATAATGGATTCAAGTTAGATAAGTTTAGATTTAGAAAGGATATAGGAAAGTATTGGTTTGGAAATAGGGTAGTTGATGAATGGAACAGTCTGCCTAGTAGGGTTATTGAAGCAAGGACCTTGGGTAGTTTTAAATTTAGGTTGGATAAATTCATGAGTGAAAGGGGTTGGATTTGAGTGGGAATTGCACATGAGTAAATAAAATTATCAAAGCTTATTTTTTGGGTAGCATTGAAAATTAGGTTGAACAAATATTCTGTTGGTGGGATGGAATGTGAAGGACCTGCCTAGAATGGGCCAACAGGCCTGCTGCAGTGTTCCTCCTTTCTTATGTTCTTATGTTCTTATGTTGAATCCATTATTGCTGCGAGTCCTATCTTAGTTAGATATTTTTAGTACGTTATTTATATCCCCTTTATTTATTTCTGTCATCAATTTATGGCAGTATTTCTCAAAGAATGAATGTAGGAAATGCTTTAGTGCTTTAAACGAGAGTGGAAAAATCTAGTACCGATAAGATACTGTGTGTGTGTGTGTGTGTGTGTGTGTGTGTGTGTGTGTGTGTGTGTGTGTGTGTGTGTGTGTGTGTGTGTGTGTGTGTGTGTGTGTGTGTGTGCTTAACGACGAGTTATACATCACATGTGAGCCGGAGGTTCAATATACACTGATACCCAACACCAGTACAATTGTTGCAAAGGGGTTATCAGCTGACACAGATCAGGCTCAGGAGACACTCTCTTGTTTCCTGACTAATAAAACACCTCCATTTGATAAACAGCTCTATCATGAGACACTCTCTTGTTTACTGGCAAACAAAACGATACTTATTTTTTGTATGTGTCCCATAACATGGGTGTGCCCTCAAGATAAATGCTAAACACATTGTATGTTGTGCTCACAAAGCCTAAAAAAGTATATTTATACGTATATATATATATATATATATATATATATATATATATATATATATATATATATATATATATATATATATATATATATATATATATATATTGTATTCAAGAGGTGAACGACAAGTGTAGTGAAATTAGGTTGAAAAAGAGAGAGATATAAGTAGAGAGAGAGAGAGAGAGAGAGAGAGAGAGAGAGAGAGAGAAGAGAGAGACTAAGGCACATCAAGCTTCAGTAAGCACTAAGCAAGACTCACAATGCCTCAGTGAGTCTCTAGAGAATATTTTCCTGGTAGTGAAAGTCTCTCTGGCGCGGGTCATAGCGGCCAAGGTGAGAGCTGTGCTACACGGACCCACGTACACGCACGGATTTACATACATATAGGGTGCTACACGGACCCACGTACACGCACGGATTTACATACATACCGGGATACACCTCCACCCACCGGGACAGCTACACACGGACGCGTGGATACAGCTTTGCGGCGACACAGAATCAGTTATGATGATGCAATATAACATAAGAAAGCAGCACTGCAGAAGGCTTACTGGCCCAAGCCAGTCATGTCCAACTCACACCCACAACAGCACGATATTACACTGACACTGTAATGAGGATACAATGAAACAGTGTTATGATATATGGATACAGTGTAAAGATATAATGATACGTGGTTATAATGATACAGTGGTAGGTACAATTTACCAGATACATGTTGTTTCCCAGTGAGTTTTTGACATAGCACCTTCAAATGTGCGTGTAAGTTATGTCAGTGTAATACTAATAACATTATTATTATTATTATTATTATTATTATTATTATTATTATTATTATTATTATTTTCATGTTGCTGTTGTTGTTGTTAATTATGCAACGTGAATCTGCACTCTTTAGAAAGGCGTAGAATTAGGGGGGATATGATTGAGGTGTATAAATGGAAAACAAGAATAAATAAAGGGGATGTAAATAGCGTGCTAAAAATATCTAGTATTGACAGGACTCGCAGCAATGGCATTAAGTTGGATACATTTAGATTCAGGAAGGATATAGGAAAGCACTGGTTTGGTAATAGAGTTGTCGATGAGTGGAACAAACTCCCTAGTACAGTTATAGAGGCTAAAACGTTGTGTAGTTTTAAAAATAGGTTAGAAAAATACATGAGTGGGTGTGGGTGGGTGTGAGTTGGACCTGACTAGCTTGTGCTACTAGGTCAGATGCCGTGCTCCTTCCTTAAGTGAATGTGACCTGACCTGACTAGGTTGGGGCATTGGCTTAAGCCGGTAGGAGATTTGGACGTGCCTTGTATGGGCCAGTAGGCCTGCTGCAGTGTTCCTTCTTTCTTATGTTCCGTCATTTTTTCCTGATTATTTTTTACCTTTGTTTTTCAACTTTGCAGTTGTTGTTGTTGTTGCATACACAACGTCCTCCATCAAGGTATTCCACTCACGAATCTATTCTGTTTGTAAATAATTACTTCCTGACATTCCCTTTAAACCGCCATTTCCTGAACTTAAGATTGTGTCCTTGTGTTTTCCCTGCTGCTGCTGCTGCTGCTGCTGCTGTTTTTTCCAGACTGTTGAATGTACAATCTAAGATCTTGTTTTTTTCAGAGAAAGAAAAAAAAGTCACGATACGGTATCTGGATCACTTACCTTCTTTCCGCCGTCCAGAATACACAGAATTCACCTCGTAGAAGTAGGTTCTCTTCTGAATTCCCACCCATCACCTGCTATCACCACAACAGATCACCATAACGTCAAACTGGATCACCATAAGAACACGGCCACCTGCGTCTCGCCTCCTTCCTCAGACATGCTAGATGGAGCCTGGCCACCTGCGTCTCGCCTCCTTCCTCAGACATGCTAGATGGAGCCTGGCCACCTGCGTCTCGCCTCCTTCCTCAGACATGCTAGATGGAGCCTCACCCGAATGAAAGTAAACTAGGGATTATATAACGTTATCATCTGGAGCACCTGCTGCCTGGATCCTATTATAGAGTCTAGTCACTCGTTAAGAAAATACTTGGGAAAAGAGAGGGTTTGGGTGGGTGGGTTAGGACGCTTTCCACAACATTATCGTGAAAATATTTAGTTCCATTGATCTCTCGTCAGGACGGTGTTGCCGAAGCCTTGACCCATAGTGGTACAGGATGTTCCAGAAAGCTGTACTTCTATTACAGGGTGTTCCGTAAGTCTGGAGCCATAGTACAGGGTTCCCAGAAAACTGGACCCACCGGAAAAAATACGCATTTTTACGCATAATTCACTTATTACTCTCACCGAATGTCATTACAGCTGCACATACATACATTAATTCTCGAACACATGTTTTTTTTTTACAAGTTTTCACGAACGGACACACAGATCTAATATTGTTCCCAAAGTTTTCTTTAAACGCCGTAAATTTTCCGTGATTGAATTTCTTGCCCCAAAACTTTCACAATATTTTTAAGTGTAGAGGAGCAGTAACATTTCCAGTGTCTTATATATATATATAAATATATATATATATATATATATATATATATATATATATATATATATATATATATATATATATATATATATATATATATATATATACATATCTTCTTCTTTCAACAAATCGGCCGTTTCCCACCAAGGCGGGGTGGCCCAAAGAGAAAAACAAAAGTTTCTCTTTTTAACTTTAGTAATATATACAGGAGAAGGGGTTACTAGCCCCTTGCTCCCGGCATGTTAGTCGACTCTTACGACACGCATGGCTTACGGAGGAAGAATTCTGTTCCACTTCCCCATGGAGATAAGAGGAAATAAGAACAAGAACTAGTAAGAAAATAGAAGAAAACCCAGAGGGGTGTGTATATATATGCTTGTACATGAATGTGTAGTGTGACCTAAGTGTAAGTAGAAGTAACAAGACATACCTGAAATCTTGCATGTTTATGAGACAGAAAAAAGACACTAGCAATCCTACCATCATGTAAAACAATTACAGGCTTTCGTTTTACACTCACATGGCAGGATGGTAGTACCTCCCTGGGTGGTTGCTGTCTACCATATATATATATATATATATATATATATAATATATATATTCTCTGTATTGGTCCAGATGGCGAAAAGTCTCATAAATAAAAACACCTGGGTGCTGCATGTGTTTTGCTGACTTAATCAAGATGAAAATACATGTAGAGCTTGCAGACTTTACCCAGTAAGCTGGAGCTCAGTAAAGTTTTAAGGCTCTCTAAACTGAAAGACACGGAGAGCCGAGGCTCACTTGTTTTGTTGACGCTATCCTTACCGAGACGATCACTCTGGATAATAGAGGCTTCATCCTCACTGGGGATAACGAGGTGCTTTTCCATGTAAATACTGGTTGCGTCGCTCCCAACGTAGACGCCCCCTGGGATGATACGTCAGGTCTCCCGGGTGACGAAGACCGGTGAAAGTGACGCAAGACGACTCACTCAGTGACACACTGAGAAGTGTCACCTAGTGTCGCCTCACTGACGTATGTCACGTGGTGTCACCTTACTGACGTGTGTCGGCTGGTGTCACCACTCGTCAGCTTCAAAAAAAAAAAAATTAATCTGAAGATGACATAATCGAGACACGAAAATAATCCTGCAGACGCTTGATTGATGAAGAAGATTAACCTGCAGGGTTGAGGGGGCGGGAGGGGGGTTAATGCTGGTGAAGGGCTCTTGTTCCAGGGAATTAGATTTGCCGTCCCTCAACGGGATTAGCCTTTCCATTGCATTGAATAATAATAATGAAGAAAAAGAAGTGACTTTCGTTATCTCAACCTGTCAGTCGCACACACACACACACACACACACACACACACACACACACACACACACATACACACACACACACACACACACACACACTGACATACACATTCAAACTGTCAGAACGACAATAACAAACCTATTTAATGAAGGATGCTCAGGGCCGAAGTACCTACTTACACCACGGGAATGAGGAGGTACCTACTTACACCATGGGAATGCAGAGGTACCTACCTACACCACGGGAATGCCGAGGTACCTACTTACACCACGGGAATGCCGAGGTACCTACCTACACCACGGGAATGCCGAGGTACCTACTTACACCACGGGAATGCTAAGAGATAGGTAACGCGGTAAATACACCTGCGTTCTCTCCTGTCTTTGTTTACATCAGCTCCATTACTGCATTTTTCGTCTTCTTCGTTTCTGTCTTCGAAGTTTATGCTAAGTTTCTATCTTCCAAGTATGCGTCTTCTAAGTTTCCGTCATCTAAGTTCATCTAAGTTTGAACTCACGGTAAGTGTGGTTTGAACCCATGGTAAGTCGGGTTCGAACCCATGGTAAGTCGGGTTCGAACCCATGGTAAGTCGGGTTCGAACCCATGGTAAGTCGGGTTCGAATCAATGGTAAATCGGGTTCGAACCCATGGTAAGTCGGGTTCGAACCCATGGTAAGTAAAGGAAAGGTTGACTAACCGCAAATCATTCTTCCATCGAATGAAACAAATAACGTAACAAGTAATAACGTAATAAGTAATAACGTAACAAGTAATAACGTAACAAGTAATAACGTAATAAGTAATAACGTAACAAGTAATAACGTAACAAGTAATAACGTAACAAGTAATAACGTAACAAATAACGTAACAAGTAATAACGTAACAAATAACGTAACAAGTAATAAAGTAACAAATAATAACGCAACAAATAATAACAAATAACAAATAAAAACGTAAAAGCAACTCCAGCGAATAAAATTATGAACCTTGACTTCCACTTACATTATTTTTTTTTGTGTGTAATTTTGAAGTCGTTTATCCCGCTAATGATCCCATTAATGTTTTAAATATTTCCTGGATTTGTCTTTAAGGTAAAAAACAGCGATGTTTTGTAAGTTTATAAGCTCTCGATTTTTTTTTTTTGGAAAAAAAAAAAACAGTTAAATTTATAACATTTGTCGAATGTTTTATTTTGATTTTTTTTTTTAGATATTTATCAGATTTGTGTTTAAAAAAACAGTAAAGGTTTAAAAATGTATCGACTTTGTTAGTTAGGAAAACATTACTAGTTTTATGTGTATTGAAAAACACTTAAATTCAAAACATTTATAAATTTTGTATTCTTAAAAAAGAAGTAAAGTTTTAAACGTTTATCTGTATCGTGTGTTTAAAAATACCCATTAAACATTCAGCTCAGCTTTGTGAGTTTTAATAAACAGGAAAGTTGTATAAATTTAAGTCTATGTTTTTTAAAATAGAGTATTTAATCATTTACCAGCTTTGGTGTCGTGGGTTCGGGAGTAAATTCATGGGTAGTTTAGGGTAGGGGTGGTTTTGATATGGAGACTTGCCTTGTATGGGCCAGTAGGCCTTCTGCAGTGTTCCTCCATTCTTATGTTCTTATGAGTGTTTATATGTTTTTTTTTTTCAATTATCAACATGGCGTTTTTCCTTAAAATAAACTGTATCTCTCGGTGATTTAAAGTAAAATTGTGTGAGAGCAAGTGGCCGTAATAAGGTCAAGAAAAGCCTTCAATGACCGTCATTAAGGGTAAGTGGGTGAGGTGGTGTGAGGGAAGGGAGGGGATATTTATCCCCCCCGAAGAGCTCTACGTATTGGTAACTGCTCTATCGGGAAAGTGGATGGGGGAATATCTTCTGGGGAAATATTCTTTCAGGGCGAGAAAATCTGTGGTAACAGAGCGGGCGAAACGAGTGTTGGCTTTCACTATCACCGGTGTGTTGATCTTAGTTTCTCTCACCAGGGGAGGGAGGGAGGTAGAGATAGCTAGATAGATAGATAGATAGATAGATAGATAGAGAGAGAAAGAGAGAGAGATCCTGGGCATAGTCTGTTAGTGGTGTGTGGGCGACTCCACTGCTGTAGAGACACACCTATTATTATTATTATTATTATTAAAGTACCACACCTGCTTTGGTACGAATGCTGCTTTGGTTCCAAAGTCACATTGGTTCCAACATAACAGAGGCATCATTGTTCCCAAAGCCATTATAGGAGCATTAACCAAAACTACAAAAAAAGAGCTGTATTCCTAAAGAAAATAAAAAAAGCCCAGCATTGTTTCCAAAGTCACAAAAACAGCTTTATTTCCACTGCTACAAAGGCATCTTCTATCCCAAAGTCGCAAAGACCGAGTCTGAGATTCTGTGCCTAAATTTTCGCTAATTAGAGCCAAAGGAGAGTCTTCATTAGCCCGAGAATCTCCTGAGGTCTTAATAAGGTGGCGAATGATAATCTTATAATTTATAATTTCACAAAAGGGGAAAAATCGACGAGACTAAACGAAATTATAGAATTATTATTATTATTATTATTATTATTATTATTATTATTATTATTATTATTATTATTATTATTATTATTATTACATATTATTATTATTATTATTATCACAAGAAGGAAATGAGAAGAGACGATACGAGATAATATTAGTATTATTCACGAAGAAGTGCTAGCTGAGCTTTTGTGTACCTTTGTGCACTTTCCTAGCCCCTTTCCTCTGCGGCACCTCTGTGTACACATGTGTACGTTTCCCTGCCCTACCCCTCGACTGCACCAGTGTACGCATGCGTATGTTTCCCAGCCTTACCCCTCCACTGCACCCCTTGTGTACACATGTTTACGTTTCCTAACCAACCTCTCTGGCGAACCTTCTTGTGCACATGTGTACCTTTCTTAACCCACCTCTACTGCTCGTCTGTGTGCACGAATGTACGTTTCAGAACCCTCACTACTGTAACTTCGTGTACACATGTGTACGTCTTAACACCCTCTACTGCACCCCTACGTACACATGTGAACGTTTAGCAATCGTGTATGTACGATGTGTCGAGTCACTGCTGCTTAGCCGCCTTCACCGCATCGATCACTGCAAAATATATTTTCAAAAGAGTCACCGCTCTCCGGCATTTTTTTTTTTTGAGACCAATTCCCATTGGCTAAAATAGACCGAAGTAAATTTCAAACCAGAGGTGCATGTGCATTTTTGAATTTACATTACTTTATTTAAAATAAAGATAACTGAACCTGAAATAAAAGGGAGGGGGGCAAGGAAAAGCAATTTTTGCAGTCTGGTAACGTAGTTGTAGCACTAAAATTTCTTGTTCCGTTGCCTTGGTGTACGTTACTGACTTTTAGATTTTATTTATCTTAATATTTAGAAAATTCCTGCTGCATGTGTGGATTGTGGTATATATATATATATATATATATATATATATAGAGAGAGAGAGAGAGAGATTTATATACTTCACGAGAAATGTAAATCTAGAAATATACAGTACACTGTACAATGACGCCTTGTGCTTAAATACTACTACTAATAATAATTATAATAGTAATATTATAATTTTATTAGTATTATTATTTTTTATTAGTTACAGAAGCAGTAGTAGCACCAAACTGTAATTTCTTAACACGCCTCCTGCTGGATACTCCTACCACCCAAAACATCCTTCACACCTACCCCTCCAACCCTCCAGGGGACGTTTTTGCACCTATTTTCACCCACCCTGCTTCCCTACACTATCTTGGTTACCATGCTGTTCTATAATAATGCATAAATACAATTTGTCGATTAAATATCTATTTTTAAGGTAATTCTGTTTGTCTTGAGAACTCTGGCTATAAATCACCACACACACAGTTATACGGGATCTGTTGTTAGTGTTGATTTCCTGTTGGCTCGACACGAGGTGCGCTGGAGGGACAAACCTAAAGCAATCAAGAAGATATTTATAGAAGTCACAGTGCCCTGTATGGAGGAATTCACAACTTACCCACAATTCTTTGATGACTGAAAAGTTATCTAAAGTTTATCATATGAATGGGGTGTGAGTTTGTGAAGACATTTCTTCCCGAGGTGCTAGGAGAAAGCTCGTCCAGAGTCAGACACATGTGCAAAAGTTTTCCATGTTTTTTTGTCGAAACGTTTCGCCTGCTCAGCAGGGTTCTTCAGCCGAGTGGAGAGGCGACTTAAACATTTTAGACAGCCGAAACGCGTCGGTATTTCACGCCACTGATATAATGACAATCGGAAAGAGTCAAGTTGGAAGTAGTGCTGAGCGGGTGCTGGTGACGGTGTTTGTGAGTTTTAATGAGGTAATGTCCTTGGTTTGCCTCACCCCTCACCTTGATCCTCGTATAAACAACCTCCACTCACGCTCCACCACCAAGCTTGATCCAATCCAGCCACTGAAAACATGGGAGTCCATGCAAGTATATGGGAAAGACAGACAGCAGTTAGGACCTACGAGTCCACGTCGAGGCTATCTGCTGAGAACTATCTGCTTCAAGGACTATTAATGACTGTGTGAGAAAAGGCTAGAAAAGGGGAAAGCTCTCAGCTTGCTTAACAAGGCAAACCTTGTTTTATAAGCTACCCACGGAAGTGAGTAGCTTATAAAAGTGTAGTACCCATCTTAATTAGTGGTATACCCACCTACCACTAATTAAGGTGTAATACCCACCTTAATTAGTACTCTACCCACTTTAATTAGCACTATATAAGAACAAAAATGCCAGTGAAAATAGGAAACAAAACCTGAGCGATTTCATGTGTTTAGAACCTAACTTCAGTTATGTGTGTAAGCACATGAGAGCACTCAGGTTTCAATTCCTATTTTTACTGTGGTACATTTTTCAGATATGCAGTCACCCGTATAATTGTGATTTCTTAGATGTATATATGTGTATGGTGGGCCATGCTTCACCCGCCTCAAGACAACTCAAAGGGACAGGTCTTCGCCTTAAAGTGAAAAACGCTCAAATTTATTGAACCTCTTTTCAAAACCTCTCTATGAACATTTTGAACTTGTCAAACCCCTCCAGTGAAAATTTTGAGAATATCAGAGCCTTTCAATAGACATTTTGATCATGTCATTGAGCAATTTTGAAAGCGTCAAAACTTTTCAATGGACATTTTGAACATGCCTTTCGTCAATGAAGTACGAAGAGACCAGACATTTGAAATAGAATTAGAAAATAAAGACAGAATTCTTTAAGAAATTGCGAGACTGAAGCAAAGACTTCCAAAATATCAAAGGAGATATCTTTAATAAAGAAAATGTTTGCTTCTCTCTCTCTCTCTCTCTCTCTCTCTCTCTCTCTCTCTCTCTCTCTCTCTCTCTCTCTCTCTCTCTCTCTCTCTGCAATTAATAAAATCTCAATTTTAATTTTTAATTTTACTCTAAAAGAAAAAAATTAGCACCAGTTAGCTTCAAATAAAAAAATGTGACCTAAGTTAGGTTAAGTTACATTAAATGAGGTCAGAAAGTTAAGCTAACTTAATCGGAATTAACCGAACACGGCCAAATATCCGGAAGCGATACATGAACAGCACGTATATGGTATTTCATAGAGCACTAAACCCGTGTGTATGGGTTTTGAGGGATGTCATTCAACGCAAGGAGAGAGAGTGTAGGCTCGATCCTCTGCCTCTTGTAACTGCGGCCAGGGTCCTCCTGATCAATTAGACTGTTGGTAAACCCTCGTTGTCAGGAGGGACCGCGTCCTGACACTGAACTAGTGTGACACGCATTTAGTGTTGCAGCGACGCAGTGGAACACGGAAATACTCCGTCTTGGGAGATCGTCTGACGCTAGCGTTTTCACTATAATGCGACACGGAAATAGCGCAGTGCCAGAAGAAAGTAATGGTTTCAAGCCACCCGGATGTAGGGTTGTAAGGAAGGTCATGTTTTGCGACAATAATGTGACGCGGAAGTAGTGTGGAAGGACGATATTGTGACACGGATTTAGAATTAGACAACACAGCCGGGGGTTGTCATAACCCAGCTTAGATTTTTATAACCAGCCTGATACTATCATAACTCAAATGGTGTAGCTGTAACCTAGCTGGCTGGTGTGAGCAAGGTAACATAAAGGAATTTAGGGGGAAATCGGTTTGAGTCCTGGCAACAGGAAGCAGGGTGCCTGTACCCTGAGTCCTGGCAGTGGGAAGCAGGGTGCCTGTACCCTGAGTCCTGGCAGCAGGAAGCAGGGTGCCTGTACCCTGAGTCCTGGCAGCAGGAAGCAGGGTGCCTGTACCCTGAGTCCTGGCAGTAGGAAGCAGGGTGCCTGTACCCTGAGTCCTGGCAGTGGGAAGCAGGGTGCCTGTACCCTGAGTCCTGGCAGCAGGAAGCAGGGTGCCTGTACCCTGAGTCCTGGCAGTAGGAAGCAGGTGCCTGTCCCTGAGTCCTGGCAGTGGGAAGCAGGGTGCCTGTACCCTGAGTCCTGGCAGCAAGAAGCAGGGTGCCTGTACCCTGAGTCCTGGCAGTAGGAAGCAGGGTGTCTGTACCCTGAGTCCTGGCAGTGGGAAGCAGGGTGCCTGTACCCTGAGTCCTGGCAGCAGGAAGCAGGGTGCCTGTACCCTGAGTCCTGGCAGCAGGAAGCAGGGTGCCTGTACCCTGAGTCCTGGCAGCAGGAAGCAGGGTGCCTGTACCCTGAGTCCTGGCAGTAGGAAGCAGGGTGCCTGTACTCTAAAAGAGAGGTGAGGATTTTGCCGGTACGTTTTGATGTCTGCGCAATTCTGGCAATACAGCTAATGAATGAATAATGGTGAATGGATCATTCTGATACCTGTCTGACACAGCAACACCATGGTGTGATGGAGACAGGGCGAGCCTAGGGTAGGAATGAAACATCAAGGGGAATTACCAATAGACCTCAGGCTGCCTTCAAGTCAGTACCCAATCAGCCGGGCTGTGGTTCGTACGTTGGACAACTTGCGGCCGGCAGTACCAGCCTGGTTGACCAGGCTCTGATCCACTGGGAGGCCTAGTCAAGGACTGGGCCGCGGGGGCGTTGACCCCCGGAACACCCTCCAGGCAGACTCCAGTTAAGAAAATACAGACGAAGATACGAGCGTGTTACAGTGAGTAACCCAGGTTGTGGCCTCTTGAAAAAGAACGGTATTCTGGTACAGGAAATGCCTCTAATATATCTAATATTAACAAATAGCGAGCCCAGCTCACCCGTGACCTCATCTCCAAGTTGCTACACCTTGCTTCTGCTTCCTGGATGTAATTCTCTTTCCTCATGCCTCAACTTCAGAGACCGATTAGCTTCCATTAAGTCTGAGGGACTGATTACCTCAGATTACCTCTCCACTTTTTCTACTGTCTTCAGGATTGTAATTCATCTCTGTATTCGACTGATGAAGCCTGCAGCGCAGGCGTAACCTTTCGTCAATAAAGATGTTTTAGTGTTGTACATGTGTCTTATTTATAGATGGTGAATATGTTTTCCTTAATTTGTACGTCCCTTTCCGTTTGTGGGGCATAGCCGGTGAAGTAATAATAAAAATAATAATAATAATAATAATAATAATAATAATAATAATAATAATAATAATCATGCTTATACTAAAAATACTATTACTACTACTACTAACAACAATAATAATAGTACTTATACTACAAATACTGCTATTACTACTACTACTGATAAAAGTAATAATAATAATAATAATAAATGTAAAGATGTACCTACTTACTAACAAGCCAGGAGGGGTTGAAGGGGGTTATCGGTACTCAATTAACCTCTGGCTGGCCAGGCTGCTGGTATTGGTTTCGGATACTAATTAAGCTCTAAGTAAATTCAATAAAAAGAACAGTTTCCTGGAGACAGCATAAGAAAGAACAGCAGCAGCAGCAGTATATGCAACAGCGGCAGCGGCAGCAGTAGATGCAACAGCGGCAGCAGCAGCAGCAGCACTACCACCACCACCACCACCACCACCACCACCACCACCACCACCACCATCACCACCACCATCACCACCACCACCACCACCACCACCACCACCACCACCACCACCACCATCACCACCACCACCATCACCACCACCACCACTAACAACAGTAGCAGCACCTGTAGTAACAGCAGCAGACTGCGCTTCTATCAGCAGACAGAGCATCGAGCCTGCACCACACATCACCCTGAATGGTCCCTCACGAAATACAAACACAAGAATACACTAAGGGTTGTATATCCGCCGAGAGCTTACTTTAATTCCTGTTTTAGGGATTATTGTATCCATGACTGGAGGTTAGCAGGTTATATGCAGCTTTAACGACCTCCGTGTAGTCGATAGGCTTTAAACCCCCCTTAACCAACCAACGGAACACACACACACACACACATAGTGGAGGCGGGAACCATACATAGTTTTAAGACAAGGTATGATAAAGCTCATGGAGCAGGGAGAGCAGAGACCCAGTAGCGGACAGCGAAGAGGCGGGGCCAGGAGCTGAGTCTCCACCCCTGTAACCACAATTAGGTGAGTACACACATGGTTCCAGGGATGACATATAATTCGGGTCACTTCTCAATAGAAACTTTCAACAAGCCAGTTAAAACTTACAATTACAACTTTTCAGACGTCAATATATTACGTCAAGTTTTATGGACTCATCTGCGCCAACTTAGCTTATTAGTTTAAACTTTGTATTGTATATGAAGGAAAAGAGAGAGAGAGAGAGAGAGAGAGAGAGAGAGAGAGAGAGAGAGAGAGAGAGAGAGAGAGAGAGAGACAGAGAGAGAGAGAGAGAGACAGAGAGAGAGAGAGAGAGAGAATGTTTGCTGTAACAGATGTTCAAAATGATGTTTACAAATGTTTTTTTAGTGTTATATTCACAGGAAAGACTTTGGCCTAGTTGTTTGTTGTTTATTGCTATTGTTTGTTACTTATCGCTGTTGTTGATTTCTGTTTATTTTTTGCTGTAGTTGTTGGTGATATTATTTTTTGCTATTGTTTGCTGCTCCTCGTGGAGGGTTGGTTTAAATCAGGACTAAATCAGCGAACAAAATAAAAAAAAAGTCAAGCAAATAAACGCCTGTAATTGCAACAAAAGCAACAACAAGGAGAGGCAAGTAGATGATGACAAATCAACAGTTTAATGCAACTACAGCTGCCATAAAAACTACAATCAAGCAGTAACTCGATCTAAGTTGCCTCACCGCGGCCCTCCTGACATCACTCCAGTTGTGGTGTGTTTTAATGTCGCGTCGAAGTACGAACTGTGTTGAGCAAGTGTTGTTGTTGTCTTCCCCGAGGCGGTGGTCAACCCCGTCCCTCTTTCCATTCCATCCTCCCCTCCCTCCTTCCATTCCATCCTCCCCTCCCTCCTTCCATTCCATCCTCCTCTCCTTCCTTCCATTCCATCCTCCCCTCCCTCCTTCCATTCCATCCTCCCCTCCCTCCTTCCATTCCATCCTCCCTCCCTCCTTCCATTCCACCCTCCCTCCCGCCTTCCATTCCATCCTCCCTCCCTCCTTCCATTCCCCTTCCCTCTTCCCCTTACTCTTCTTTACCATCCTCCCCCCCTTCCTGTTTGTCCTGTTCGTACCCGTCTCACCCTACTCTTCCTTTATTTCTTTCTCCTCCAACTCTACCTCTTCTTCCTCCTCCTCCTTCTACATCTCCTTTACCTCTTCCTCCTCCTCCTTTTCTCTTCGCCTCCTGCTCCTCTTCCTGCCTCCAACACAGTTACCTAACGTCTCCAATACCTGTAGGCTATTCCGCAAGTATTTGCTGACGTTCACCTAGGCTTTACACACCATTTTTATATGGCACTTTTCGCCACTGACACCTGCACTTTTCGCCACCAACACCTGCACTTTTCGCCACCAACACCTGCACTTTTCGCCACCAACACCTGCACTTTTCGCCACCAACACCTGCACTTTTCGCCACCAACACCTGCAATTTTCGGTACCAACACCTGCACTTTTCGCCACCAACACCTGCACTTTTCGCCACCAACACCTGCACTTTTCGCCACCAACACCTGCACTTTTCGCCACCAACACCTGCACTTTTCGCCACCAACACCTGCACTTTTCGCCACTGACACCTGCACTTTTCGCCACCAACACCTGCACTTTTCGCCACCAACACCTGCAATTTTCGGTACCAGTACCTGCCATAGTTTCATTTTTCCGGAACAACACTGGACAATAATTAATAGCACACAATAATAGCATATAATAATAGCATATAATAATAGCACATAATAATAGCATATAATAATAGCATATAATAACAGCACATAATAATAGCATATAATAATAGCATACAATAGCACACACTAGCACATTACAGCACACACTAGCACATTGCAGCACACACTAGCACATAACAGCACACACTAGCACATAACAGCACATAATAGCAAAAATAATAATGACAATAATAATAGCGCATATATAATAGCGCTACAAATTGCTATTATATTTTATATACCAGTTTTTTCATCCGTTCTGAGGTCCCGATAGTCCGAGGTCCCGATAGTCCGAGGTTCCGATAGTCCGAGGTCCCGATAGTCCGAGGTCCCGATAGTCCGAGGTCCCGATAGTCCGAGGTCCCGATAGTCCGAGGTCCCGATAGTCCGAGGTCCCGATAGTCCGAGGTCCCGATAGTCCGAGGTCCCGATAGTCCGAGGTCCCGATAGTCCGAGGTCCCGATAGTCTGAGGTCTCGATAGTCCTAGGTCCCGATAGTCCGAGGTCCCGATAGTCCGAGGTCCCGATAGTCTGAGGTCCCGATAGTCCGAGGTCCCGATAGTCCTAGGTCCCGATAGTCCGAGGTCCCGATAGTCTGAGGTCCCGATAGTCCGAGGTCCCGATAGTCCGAGGTCCCGATAGTCCGAGGTCCCGATAGTCCGAGGTCCCGATAGTCTGAGGTCCCGATAGTCCGATGTCCCGATAGTCCGAGGTCCCGATAGTCCGAGGTCCCGATAGTCTAAGGTCCCGATAGTCTGAGATTACGATAGTCTGAGGTCCCGATAGTCTGAGGTCCCGATAGACTGAGATTCCAATAGACTGAGATCCCAATTGACTGAGATCCCAATTGACAGATCCCAATAGACTGAGATCCCAATTGACTGAGATCCCAATAGACTGAGATCCCAATAGACTGAGATCCCAATAGACTGAGATCCCAATTGACTGAGATCCCAATTGACTGAGATCCCAATTGACTGAGATCCCAATTGACTGAGATCCCAATTGACTGAGATCCCAATTGACTGAGATCCCAATAGACTGACATCCCAATAGACTGACATCCCAATAGACTGAGATCATAATAGACTGAAGTCTCGACACACTGAGGTCCCAATAGAGGTCCAATAGAGGCATTTACGTATAGAAGGCCTAAAATATGATGGTCTTAATAGATGGAGTTCCCAATAGATGGACGAATCGATAGATGTAAGCACCAATAGACTGAAACCCTAAGAGAAGATAAAATAAAATATCCGTTCTTACGAGTGCAGTCGCTGAAATGCAATGTGCGACCCATGTGGGTTTGGCGCTTCTCCCCCGAGAGTGCTATCTTTCGGGGTGTTCAGGTGCCATCATCAGTGCAATGACGAAATTCAAAACCTGATTCTCGATTTCCCCATCACTCGGCTATGCCAACAGTTTCATGAAAATAACTGAAATATTACTTACGTCGCTAAATATAATTACTGCTATCACTTAATAAAATTACTGCTGTCACTTAGGATAATTATTACCGTCGCTTTCTTTTGTAATTACTGCAATGGGTTGATGTAATTACTAGGGTCGCTTTGTGGAAAGTAGAACTTTCTATTGTAAATGCTGTTAAATAATTACATCAGCAAGTTATTGAATTTTGGGAAGTCATAGAGCACAATGCAGCCGATGTTATATAATATTCAGCTTTATTTGGTAAGGATATATGGCACGAAGTGACCGAAGATGTCAGACAATATTGAGCTTTATGACTCAAGCCTCGTCCCCCACGGTGTTAGACGTCTCTATATTAGTTGTGTTTGCCGTAATAATATACTAACATAAGTCTGTGTACACCCTAAATGATTTATTCCAAGAGATCTTAACGTAGCTAACAAAAGTTAGCTAAGATCTACGGGGAAGAACTCAACAAATTAACAAACACATTGATGAAAGCACACTGAAGAGACGCCACCTTCACTGTGCTTTATCCATGCAAAGTCTGCAAAAGCAAATTCTGCAACAACGTCACTCAACAACATGAATAATATCCTCGGTGACACCACGGGCCTACCAAGATTCCCTGCAACGACCGTGAACAAAAAATACGTAGGCCGGACAGGAAGAGATGAATGAACACGAGTCATCAAACACGAAGCGTCAGATGTGCTCAGAAAAGTCAAACGATATTTCAACACATGACAAATGACAATCATGCTATCAACTGGAATGCGCCAACATCACATGCAAAAAAATAGCTCGCAGCTGCAAAAGAAGAATGAAAGAATCAACACTCACTGACTATTCCTAAATTTATTTTTTTCCGTACATCAGTGGAAGTCGGATGGGGGTACAAAATACGCCCTAAGGCAGTACATTCTAGCACTTAAGTAACAAAATCCTCGGATGAAGAAGCTAACCTACTCCCAGCAAGTCTGGTAGAAAGCTATATCACATTTTTTTTGCTCTAATACTAGAGCTAAAACACGAGAGAATATCCTGGCAAGCAAGTTCATCAAGGTATTTCAGCTTTTTTAAGACCATCTCCAGTACCCAACACGGCAGCAACAACAACACGGCCAACACAACACACCGTAAACATGTTTTTTTTTTTTCGCACGTTTCTCAATAAATGAAAACCAGTCATGAATATAAATTGAACTGGTGGACATTTTTTTTGTCGCCACGTTCTTTTGGACACATGAATCATTCACAAAATGAAATAATAATAGAGAACTTAGTCATTCTGTAAAATTTTGGGGCGGTGGAATATTTTACCAGCGGATCTTCGATTCGAGTTGTGGCGCGTAAAATGCTGTCACACATCCTTTACATTCCACATCTCTCACATTATCCTGCGACGATCCTCAACGACGTATGTCAGGTCATAAGCTAGACTCTTAAGTTGCTTAAAAAACTAGAGCGGAAAAATGATTCAGAGACTTAAGGTAAGTTTAGTTTATTCTTTAGCGGAAAAAAAAGCCTTACAAAGGTCTTCGTCATAGACTGACCCGTTCAGCGGTACCGGCTCTATGGAGGAGCCGAGGCAGGATGTTGAGGAAGGAAGAGATATTTTTCGGAATTATTGACCTGGAGGGTTGGAACCCATGATAACCCAATAAAATCCATATGTCAGGCCTATTACCATGTTTCCATTGGGTCCTTTGATGCTCTTTCCCAGGATGCGGCCACCCACACACCTCTACAAACATTCAGGTATATATTGTACATTCTATTAAGTGAAGAGAGGCAACAGAAGTGAAGTTGGGATAGCCGATAGCGCTGTGGTGGAGGTTAGGTTAGGTAAGATTCGTCAGGAAACAGGACAAGTGTTTCCTGACGAGGGCCTCTGTCACATGATCCGCCACCGGAGCTTTTGCTCATCTGACTGAGGCCTTCCGCTGGCTTACCATTCCACCCCTTTAAAAAAATTACATTAAATTGCTGTGGTGTAGCTTGGCAGCAGCGACCACTAGCTTACTTATGCTTACCAGTTAGACTAGGTTAGAAATAAATGGTATAAAATACCGACACAATGGAAAAATACTGCTTATGTGTTTATTTTTCCAGACTAGGTTAGAACAAGAATTTCTTCTGCTGTTCCTACAGTTGTTAGTGTCTGTGCCTCCGCCCTTCCGTCTGTCACTGCAAGTTAGTTATAATCTGTAAGTGTATTCAGGTTCATTACACAAAGTTAGATAGTTACAATTGTCTTACACAGTCACACATATGTAAATTACCTATGCAAAACCAGCAAAATCATATATAGTTCTTCTATTACGTAACTATTACAGTAATATATCTCTTATAATTATTAAAAAAATCAATATAATAGTTATAATACTGTTCACACAAATATAACATTTACCTAATTATTCATCTTCTCCATGCATATATAGTTACTCAGTTACCTTCGTAATTTAAGGTTGAATCTTCAACGGGTCATCTATATGATTAAGACCCGTGTCAGGAGACACTTGTCCTCTCGCCTGACGAAGATTATAAAAACAAATTGTCCTCATAAGAGTGAGTACATTTTCGTTTTCTACCATCCTAGGTATTGACAGTGAATATATTAGATCAAGATAATCAACTAAACAAGTTATCACTTTAATCCCATTCTGCAGCTTCATTCATTAAGATTTTCTGCGGCTTCATTCATCAGATCTTTTCGTAGTTTCATTCATTAGGTCTTTCTATACCTTCATTCATTAGGACTTTGGTTCAGTTCATAAGAGCTGTCAGCGCGACAGCGGAATGCGTCTCTCTTGTTTTTCTTCATTGGCGGATCAGCTGGTCGGACAGATTATGCTGCCTTTATCCATCCTTATCTCATTTTTCCAAGTTAATGTTCTTACGAGGTTCTCTGTTTTTTTTATACGACGAGGAGAATCAAGTGCTCTACAGCTTACACTAGTTCTGTATTGGGTAACCCTATGTTTTCAAGAGCTCGGCTACAGAATCATTGACAGTTGTTTGAGCTATGCCCTAGGGATTTTTTTTATTCCAGACGAACGTTCTAACGACCCCGACCTTTTTATTTTTACTTAGTGCGGATATTTTTAATCGAACTTGCCAGTATGAATGTAGGTGGCAGGCTTCTTCGGTGGGTGAAAGGTAACTTGTCTAACAGGACCTCTTCTTTGTTGTTTCAGGGACAAACAAGTGTGACCAAGTGCATGGAACTAGGCTCCCCACAGGAAAGTATATTATAATATATATATATATATATATATATATATATATATATATATATATATATATATATATATATATATATATATATATTTGTGTGTGTGTGTGTGTGTGTGTGTACTCACATAGTTGTGGTTGCAGGGGTCGAGCCATGAGCTTTATCATACCTCTTCTTAAAGCTATGTATGGATCCTGCCTCCACTACATCCCTTCCCAAACTATTCCACTTCCCGACCACTCTGTGACTGAAGAAATGCTTCCTAACATCCCTGTGATTCATCTGAGTCTTCAGCTTCCAACTGTGTCCCTTTGTTGCTGTGTCCCATCTGTGGAACATTCTGTCTGTCAACCTTGTCAATTCCTCTTAGTATTTTATATGTTGTTATCATATCCCCTCTATCTCTCCTGTCTTCCAGTGTCGTCACGTCGATTTCCCTTAACCTCTCCTCGTATTACATACACCGTATCTCCGGGACTAGTCTTGTTGCAAACCTTTGCACTTTCTCTAGTTTCCTTACATGCTTGGCTAGGTGAGGGTTTCAAACTGGCGCGGCATACTCCAGTATGGGCCTAACGTACACAGTGTACAGGGTCCTGAATGACTCCTTATTAAGATGTCGGACTGCTGTTCTTAGGTTTGCCAGGCGTCCATATGCTGCAGCAGTTATTTGGTTGATGTGCGCCTCAGGAGATGTACCCGGTGTTATACTCACCCCAAGAGCCTTTTCCTTGAGTGAAGTTTGTAAGCTCTGACCCCCTAGACTGTACTCCGTCTGTGGTCTTCTTTGCCCTTCCCCAATCTTCATGACTTTGCACTTGGAGGGGTTGAATTCCAGGAGCCAGTTGCTGGACCAGGCCTGCAGCCTGTCCAGATCCCTCTGTAGTTCTGCCTGGTCGTGTGTGTGTGTGTGTGTACTCACCTAGTTGTGGTTGCAGGGGTCGAGTCATAGCTATTGGCCCCGCCTCTTCACACACACACACTGTGTGTGTGTGTGTATTATCTAAGAAAGCTTGACAGTGATCTGCTCCGTAGAAAAAGGTTGTGAAGCTGTGATAGACGCCACAGAATACGCACAGAATATGACAACACCTAAAATTTTCATAACGTTGAGTAAATTTGTTCCAAAAGTTAATTTTAATAAAGAAAAATAAAAGATATATTAACGCGGCTAGAGCAATTCACAGCTAACTCAGAGTAGTCAATAAGAAGATAAATATAATGTATCTAATTTTATAAAAATATTTACACAACATTGTGTGGTATACTGAAAGTCTTACAAAATATATTCACCGTAATATACTTTCATTAGGGATGAAAGTATTATTGACTGGTGGTGGAGAGACGACATGATGCACAATGACAATCATGTAGTCGACAGCATTTAAACCCATTAACCAACTTACCATGCCTAGAGCAACTGTTTTTATTTAAGTAAGTTTATTCGGGTACTGGGACAAAAATTATCATATGTAACATATGTGTAAATTACCTAAGATAACCCGAAAAAGTCGGACTATGTTCAGCTATCAAAATTTTGGGGCCCAGTCCCTGGACCCATTATGTACCTCTGTAATCTTTTTGACATCCGCCCACAGGATGGGTATGGGGTGCATAAAAAATATATTAAAACCATGTTTACCTAACGTACCACCCATTACTCTGGATAGGTTGCTTGTGAGAATCTGTGGCACAGAGTATGCCCCATATATTAATGCCATGGCATGTTAGTGGCTCTCCTTGCACTTCAGTTCATGATTGTAATTACAAAATCTCGATGTAAACTTGCAATGAAATAAAAATTATCATTATCATATGTGTAATGAACAGGTGGTGACCCCACAGATGTAAACAACTATAGGCCTATATCAAATCTACCGTTGCTATCCAAAATCTTCGAGAAACTTGTGCACAAGAGATTATACTCGTTTATAACGACACAAAGCATACTCAACCCCTGCCAATTTGGCTTCAGGAAAAATAAAAGCACTAACGATGCAATAGTAAAAATGATAGACCTGGTTTACACAGCACTCGAAAATAAGGAATATCCATTAGGACTTTTTATTGACCTAAGGAAAGCTTTCGACACAGTAAACCACGGCATCCTACTCCACAAACTTGACCACTATGGAATAAGAGGTCATGCACTAGCATACTTCAAATCCTACCTCACTAATAGGTATCAGTATGTCACTATTAAAGACACATCCTCCACGACACTACCACTAGACACCGGAGTACCGCAGGGAAGTGTCCTTGGTCCCCTGCTCTTCCTCTTATACATCAATGATCTTCCCAATGTATCACAACACCTGAAACCAATACTCTTTGCTGACGACACAACTTATGTCATCACCCACACAAACCTTGCCACGCTTAATACCATTGTTAACGACGAATTAATAAAAATATCAACATGGATGACAGCCAATAAACTTACACTCAACACTGATAAGACCTTCTATATTATGTTTGACAACAGAGCAGGTGATCCATAATTAAACATTAAGATCAACACTACACTTATTGCTAAACATAACGAGGGCAAGTTCCTGGGCCTTCACCTTGACAGCAGCCTGAAATTCAGCACCCATATCCAACACATAACAAAGAAAGTGTCCAAAACTGTGGGGATCCTCTCTAAGATACGGTATTATGTACCACAATCAGCCCTACTCACACTATACTACTCACTCATCTATCCTTACCTCACATATGCCATTTGTGCATGGGGATCAACAGCAATTACCCACCTAAAGCCAATAATAACCCAACAAAAAGCCGCAGTAAGAATTATCACGCAATCCAACGCTAGGCAGCACACCCCCACTCTTCAAAGACCTAAACCTACTCACTGTTCAGAACATCCATACTTACTACTCTGCTATCTACATTTATAGAACCATTAATTCCAACTTTAACCCTGAGCTAAAACACTTTCTTGACAGTTGTGACAGGACCCATAGACATAATACCAGACATAAACATCTCTTTGACATTCCCCGTGTCCGACTAAATCTATACAAAAATTCAATGCGCATAAAAGGGCCTAAAATCTGGAACTCCCTGCCTGAAAACTCTAGAACTGCAGACACAACCTCCATTTTCAAAAGCACCGTTAAAAAACATCTTATCTCACTTACGCACCCAACCGGTAGCTAACCACATGAAAACTACTTTATCTTGCACATATCCACAGCAAAATACACTTATTGATATCTGTGATTCCCCTTAATTTGCACAGGACTAACCAAAATTCTAATACAACATTTGCTTCATAATTCTTAAGCTAGTCATAAGTTTGCCTAAGACACTCCAATATAGAAACTGTATTATGCCAATACATCACCTTTACCATTAATATATAAACTAATTGTTAAATTATTAAACTAATTGTTAAATTCTTAAATGTTTAAATTCCAGTACCTCAATTTTGTAAACCTAGTTAATCACTACAATTACCTAACCTTACTATCAGTATAATCATTGTGTCACTACAGAGTAAGACCTATCATAAGACTGCCTGAAAAGCCTAGGCATACCTAGGCATATTATTGGCCATCTTGTAATATCTACTTCATAAAATGTATAATTATAAGTACACCCCACCTTGTATATTACTTGAAATAAAGAATTTTGAATTTGAATGTTCATTAGGTAAGTATTACTCTTTTGTTACCTCTGTTTCTTCGTTTTCTTTGAATTCATGCTATAGAAAATGAGATGCGAATAATCTAACAACACCGACGTACGAGACTAAAGTATTTATTCAACAGCATGAGGGTTAACATACATTATCTTTATTTACTGCGAGTACATGTACAATGTATACATTATTATTATTATTATTATTATTATTATAATCAAATAGAAGCGCTAAACCACAGGGGACAATGTATACATGCCTAGCTGACATCAATGACATATTACTAAACCCTCTTGTTATGCTGAGCATTTCGGGCAAATTGGGTCCTTGTCCCAGGATGCGACCCACACCAGTCGACTAACTCCCTGGTACCCATTTTACTGATGGGTGAACATAGACAACCGGTGTAAAGAAACACACCCAATGTTTCTACCGAGCTGGGAATCGAACGCAGACCCTCGCCGTGTGAAGCGAGAGCTTTAGCGGTCAGGCCACGGGGCATTAAGTAAGTTTATTCAGGTATACACAAATACATTTACATAGATTATCATACATAGCAGCATATGTGTAGAAGGAAGATGTTGATCAGGTTATCCAAGAAACCCAGTGCTGTGGCTTATTCTTTTGACCTCTTTCGATTTGTACCAGTTAAGTCCCAGAGCCCCGCTTGGCTCTGGGACTTAGCTGCACAGCTTGGCTCTGGTCCATACTTATAGTTTCTCGCCTTTCAATCTGTATTCCGTCTCCAGTCTTCCCTTCCTCCTCACCAAATTTCAAGACTTTGCATTCTGTGGACCGGACTTCAACAACCATTTGCTTGACCACCCTTGTAATATGTCTGCACCTCCCTGGAGACCCTCAGTTTCCTCTCCTGTTTGTATTCCTCTCAATGTTTTTACATTATATACAGAGACAATTAGGATTCGATTACATCCGGCACTTCATTTACATACATAAAGAAAAGTGTACATGCACCGTGTCTCTCAGTGCATACACATGAAAAGATATATATATATATATATATATATATATATAATTGTGGGTCCCATAGCCTCGGAGAAGTGGGTAAAAAAGCTTCAAGGAAGAATATTATATATATATATATATATATATATATATATATATATATATATATATATATATATATATATATATATAAAGAGCTGCACTGAAAATTTCGAATAAAAATATTTATTATTTATATGAAGATTTTATTGAATACCATGGTGCAAAACATGCGTGTATACCTCTATATAAAATGTAATATGTGTGTTTTGCAATACTGAGGGGCATTAAAAAATTAAAACAGTTCCTCTCCTGACGTGTATTAACGATGTGAACAATACCCATCACCAGCGTGGCTAACACCACAGTCACCATTACCACAACCACAACAACTACCACAACCACCGCTACCGTAGCTACCACAACCCCCACTACCACACCTATCACTATTGGTGCCTTTTTTGCTGCCCTCGTTACAGTTACTTTAGTTGGTTTTATTTCACAGTCACTATTACCACCAGAATTATTATTAACACCATTGTCACCACAGATATCGTCCCAGTTACTATCACTACCATAACTATTGAAGCCTTTGATACTGCAGTCACTATTACAGTCACTATCACCACTACAACTACTAACACTATTGTCACCGCAGTCGCAATCCCAGTCTCTTTCACCACGACTATTACACCACTATCCTCAAAGTCACCATCACAGTCACTATCACAACTATTAACACCATTATCCTCACAGTCACTGTCACCACCGCAACTATTAACACCACAGTCACTATCATTATTGTGCCACATAAACTGGCTTAAAAGCGAAGCCTCAGGTGGACGAGACATACCTATCGACTTATATTGCTAACTTATATATATACCTATTATTGTTAATCTCCTTTTATTGTAAATGCTTTTCACACAGTTGGGTTACTTAACTGTTTTAACTTTTAAGGTTTAAATAATAAGATATAACAAGAACCACAATGGAAATAAGTCACTTTGTCTGACTTTTTTTTTGGGTTATCCTAAGTAATATGCACATATTCTGTTATGTATGATAATTTATGTAACTGTACCTATGTGCATCTGTACCTAAATAAACCTATTTAAGAAAGGGGTCAATAAGGCTGCTCGTACTTGAAACCCTAAAATAGGGATGAAACTCTGTGTGTACATATTCTGAGAGATACATATCTCACTGTGTATGTATCCTTGTTAGTGTGATGATGATTCATGTATCAGGAAACAAGGCAGTGTCTCCTGACACGGGTTATATTGAGTTCATGAGAGGAGCGCTAAATCGATAGGGGTTTATACAATGTCTGAAGGAATGGGAGGCAACGCACTCGCTTCACACACTGAGTGTACGTGGTTCAGTCTCCGGCACGGGTGGAGACACTAGTCATGTTTCCTTACACCTGCTGTTCCTGTTCACCTAGCAGTAAGTAGGTACTTGGGTGTTAGTCGACTGGTGTGGGTCGCATCCTGAGGAAGCAAGACTGAAGTTCCACAGTGGAAATATGAGAGCACGCCCTTGATGAAGCACTGACTTTCTTGGGTTATCCTGGGTGACTAAGCCTCTCTACCCCGGGTTAAAAATGCGAACAAATTTGATCATTTCTTAACCTGAATGGGGTAGTGGGTGAGTGGTGCGGTATAGGAATGAATGGGGAGTGGGGGTAATGGGGGGAGAGTTAAGGAAGAGGAAGTTGCTGAATTCCAGAGAGTCTCATTCTTTGAAGAATTCTGTTTATGATCTCAAAACTTCGTGGTTTATAGACGTTGGACTTCCAGGAATGTTGTTGCTGCTGCTGCTGCTGTTGCTGCGGCTAATGTTGTTGTTGTTGCTCCTGTTTGCTTACAGAGTGATGTTTGTATCTCTGTTGTTACAGTGTATAACAGCGTGATCTCCGTATCTCTGTTGTTACTGCATACTGAATACTACCTGCTGTTATTTGCCTTTGGGGTGATGTAGGCTCACACGTCATTTGTTATATCATCAAAAGATGATATAACGAATCAAACCCAGACAGAGTGTGAAAGTTAAGGCACTCAACACTGGCTCACTATGTGCATAAAAACTTGGCATCAAAGTAGAAAAGGCTTATCAGTTCTCTGATTGATATAACATTTTAACAGAGGGATCCTGTGTCTGTGAATTACTACGGCTTACAGTCTGCCCTACGTGCATCAAACGCCATTATATTTGTTCCATAGTAAAAATTTAACAGAGGAAAATAATTGTATTGTATGATTGGATGTAAGGTACATACAGACGTCAACAGTGCTCAGTGTTCACTCAACAGTGTTCACTCAGCATTCTTCACTCAACATCAGTCCCTCAGAAGTGTTCACATCAATAGTGAATCATTTGTTTAAAAGATTCTGTTTAAAAGATTCATTAAACACAGAAAGAACATTGGCATCAAGAAGACTAGGATCCAAAACCTGTTGGACGTTGGTCAAATTCCACCGGAATATTTGATCGAGGACAAAATTCCACCTATATAATAACAGTCTAAGAGCGTTTCAAGTATTAAGAAAAGAGTTTGACTTCACTTCACATCACTCTGCTGTCAAGAGGCACGTCATGGATGCAAGAAGTCACCTTCATGGCTTTCTGCAGGAACTTTGTGAAAGCTGTGTGAGCATTATGATGTCTACAACACATGCAGCATTCATACACAGCACCAGCCACAGCATCACCACAGGTGCAGCATGACACACAAGCCACAGCATCACCACAGGTGAAGCATGACACACAAGCCACCGCATCCCCACAGATATAATACAATATGACACACAAGCCACAGTATCACCACAACTACAATACAACGTGCCACACAAGCCACAGTATTACCATAACTACAATACAACATGACACACAAGCCACAGTATCACCACAACTACAATACAACGTGCCACACAAGCCACAGTATCACCACAACGACAATCCATGACACACAAGCCACAGTATCACCACAACTACAATACATGACACACAAGCCACAGTATCACCACAACTACAATACAACGTGCCACACAAGCCACAGTATTACCATAACTACAATACAACATGACACACAAGCCACAGTATCACCACAACGACAATCCATGACACACAAGCCACAGTATCACCACAACTACAATACATGACACACAAGCCACAGTATCACCACAACTACAATAAATGACACAAACCACAGTATCATCACAGGTACAATACATGACACACAAGCCACAGTGTCATCACAGCTACAATACATGACACACAAGCCACAGTATCACCACAACTACAATGACACAAGCCACAGTGTCATCACAGGTACAATACATGACACACAAGCCACAGTATTACTCCATCCCACACACAACGTATCTCAATTCATACAATAGCATCAACAAAACACAAAAATAGAACAAGGTTCAATGTCACAATTGCACTAAAACAAGAAACACACACAGTACAAGCCTCAGCATCACCACGAAGCAAATATAACACACACACACACACACACACACACACACACACACACACACACACACACCAGTTCCAACAATGACGGTGTCAGGGCACCTACCCTCTCCTTTCCCAATTAATTCTTAAGCTTTCAATTTCAATGCCTCGGCTGTTTTTGTCCCATCATTCACCTCCTCCCTCTCTCTCACTATCTATCTATCTCTCCTCGAACTCTATAGTTATAGGGAAAATGAGGGATGTGTGTGCGTGAAAGAGTGAGAGAGAGAGAGAGAGAGAGAGAGAGAGAGAGAGAGAGAGAGAGAGAGAGAGAGAGATAGAGAGACTGAGACTCACTCGCTTTTACTGCTGCACAATTGTGAAAGCATTTTCAACGCAGGTAACTTCATCCAGTAATACATACAAAGGCCCTTTGATGAACTCCCAGTTGTCTTTCGAAAGAATTCTGTAAACTTTCCATCCATAACTGTGGCTACTGACGTAGTAACCTGAAGGCACACCCATCACAGGGGTGAACAGCTCTTGATATGAGGCGTTGGAGATACCCTCCTCTCCCTTGGATCAAGATAGATTACATCTCATTACTCAAGTGCTGTATGAACCTTACTGGTTAGATCTCAAGGAATTCTTCACTACGGTAATCCTTCAGGCAGTTCGAGGGGTCTTGAAGCGCCTGGGAAATGGGAGGTAATCAGATATGATACACGCTAAATTAGTTTCGTCCAATTTCTTCGATCAACGGCCCTTTACTGGACCAAGGCCTTTTTCCTTAAAGTGTCAACTCGTTGAACCTGTCAATTTTAGAATGCTTGCTAGTCAGCGCTTCTCTCAGATCTCGCCGTTACTGAAGTGAATATTTTGCTCGTGGTATTGTTAACAATCAAGTAAATACCTTGGTCTTCATCCCATGTAGGTTCCTCATCTGCCGTTGCCCTGAAGGCACCTAATACCATGTACCCATCTGGTAGAAGCTACAAATGGCTTCTGTACAGCCACAACACAGGAAAGTCTTGTGATGGAGTACATGGGAATGACAGATATCAAAGACTTTAAAGTGAAATTAAGACACATGTGCAACACCTGGGTATCTTTATAGTAGACGTTTCGCCATCCAGTGGCTTTATCAATACAAAATTCTAGGACATAATTTGAAGACAGTAGAACTATATATAAAATATGAGGTAACCAGTCCCTCGGCCTTGGAGTTGGTGTGTTCAGCAACGATGGTGTAGAGATTCTGAAGACCAGGTAAGAAGGCTTGACCTTAAATAGGCGTCAGCTAAAGGGACGGGTAGCAGACGAGGGCATAGTGACTGGTAGGCGGGATTCCCCAGTGGAAGTAGGTCATACCCAAAGAGATGGGTAGTAGTAGTAGTAGTCGTAGCCGTGAAGAAGGTTATGAACATGTCCTCAGAATCAAGATTCCATGACCTACTTCCATATATATAGATATATAGATGTATATATATATATATATATATATATATATATAAGATATATATATATATATATGATATGACATATAGACATATATATATATATATATATATATATATATATTATATATATATATATATATGTCTATAGTCATATGTTATATATATATATATATCTATATATATATATATATATATATATATATATATATATATATATATATATATATATATATATATATAGTGTAGCCTCAGCCTGGGTAGCCTCAGCCAATGTATCCTCAGCCTGGGTAGCCTCAGCCTGGGGAGCCTCACCCAGTGTAGCCTCAGCCTGGGTAACCTCACCCAGTGTAGCTTCCGCCTGGGTAGCCTCACCCAGTGTAGCTTCAGCCTGGGTAGCCTAGTCCACTGTAGCCTCATCCAGTGTAGCCTCAGCTTGGGTAGCCTCAGCCTGGGTAGTCTCACCCAGTGTAGCCTCAGCCTGGGTAGCCTCACCCAGTGTAGCCTCAGCCTGGGTAGCCTCACCCAGTGTAGCCTCAGCCTGGGTAGCCTCACCCAGTGTAGCCTCAGCCTGGGTAGCCTCACCCAGTGTAGCCTCAGCCTGGGTAGCCTCACCCAGTGTAGCCTCAGCCTGGGTAGCCTCACCCAGTGTAGCCTCATCCAGTGTAGTCTCAGCTTGGGTAACCTCACCCAGTGGAGCCTCAGCCTGGGTAGCCTCAGCCTGGGTAGCCTCACCCAGTGTATCCTCACCCAGTGTAGCCTCAGCCTGGGTAGCCTCAGCCTGGGTAGCCTCACCCAGTGTAGCCTCACCCAGTGTAGCCTCAGCCTGGGTAGCCTCAGCCTGGGTAGCCTCACCCAGTGTATCCTCACCCAGTGTAGCCTCAGCCTGGGTAGCCTCAGCCTGGGTAGCCTCACCCAGTGTAGCCTCACCCAGTGTAGCCTCAGCCTGGGTAGCCTCAGCCTGGGTAGCCTCACCCAGTGTATCCTAAGCCTGGGTAGCCTCAGCCTGGGTAGCCTCAGCCTGGGTAGCCTCGCCCAGTGTAGCCTCAGTCTGGGTAGCCTCACCCAGTGTATCCTCAGTCTGGGTAGCCTCAGCCTGGGTAGCCTCAGCCTGGGTAGCCTAACACAGTGTAGCCTCAGCCTGGGTAGCCTCACCCAGTGTAGCCTCACCCAGTGTATCCTCAGCCTGGGTAGCCTCAGCCTGGGTAGCCTCAGCCTGGGTAGCCTAACACAGTGTAGCCTCAGCCTGGGTAGCCTCAGCCTGGGTAGCCTCACCCAGTGTATCCTCAGCCTGGGTAGCCTCAGCCTGGGTAGCCTAACACATTTTAGCCTCAGCCTGGGTAGCCTCACCCAGTGTAGCCTCAGTCTGGGTAGCCTCACCCAGTGTAGCCTCAGTTTGGGTAGCCTCAGCCTGGGTAGCCTCAGCCTGGGTAGTCTCACCCAGTGTAGCCTCAGCCTGGGTAGCCTCGCCCAGTGTATCCTCAGTCTGGGTAGCCTCAGCCTGGGTAGCCTCAGCCTGGGTAGTCTCACCCAATGTAGCCTCAGCCTGGGTAGCCTCGCCCAGTGTATCCTCAGTCTGGGTAGCCTCAGTCTGGGTAGCCTCAGCCTGGGTAGCCTCAGCCTGGGTAGCCTCGCCCAGTGTATCCTCAGTCTGGGTAGCCTCACCCAGTGTATCCTCAGTCTGGGTAGCCTCAGCCTGGGTAGTCTCACCCAGTGTAGCCTCAGCCTGGGTAGCCTCAGCCTGGGTAGCCTAACACAGTGTAGCCTCAGCCTGGGTAACCTCACCCAGTGTAGCCTCAGCCTGGGTAGTCTCACCCAGTGTAGCCTCAGCCTGGGTAGCCTAACACAGTGTAGCCTCAGCCTGGGTAGTCTCACCCAGTGTAGCCTCAGCCTGGGTAGCCTCAGCCTGGGTAGCCTAACACAGTGTAGCCTCAGTCTGGGTAGCCTCACCCAGTGTAGCCTCAGCCTGGGTAGCCTCAGTCTGGGTAGCCTAACACAGTGTAGCCTCAGCCTGGGTAGCCTAACACAGTGTAGCCTCAGCCTGGGTAGCCTAACACAGTGTAGCCTCAGCCTGGGTAGCCTAACACAGTGTAGCCTCAGTCTGGGTAGCCTAACACAGTGTAGCCTCAGCCTGGGTAGCCTAACACAGTGTAGCCTCAGCCTGGGTAGCCTAACACAGTGTAGCCTCAGTCTGTGTAGCCTCATCCAGTGTAGCCTCAGCTTGGGTAGCCTCAGCCTGGGTAGCCTCAACCAGCGTAGCCTCAGCCTGGGTAACCTCACCCAGTGTAGCCTCAGCCTGGGTAGCCTCAGCCTGGGTAGCCTCACCCAGTGTATCCTCAGCCTGGGTATCCTCAGCCTGGGTAGCCTCACCCAGTGTAGCCTCAGTCTGGGTAGCCTCAGCCAGCGTAGCCTCAACCAGCGTAACCTCAGCCTGGGTAGCCTCAGCCAGCGTAACCTCAGCCTGGGTAGCCTCAGCCAGCGTAGCCTCAACCAGCGTAACCTCAGCCTGGGTAGCCTCAGCCAGCGTAGCCTCAACCAACGTAGCCTCAACCAGCGTAGCCTCAACCAGCGTAGCCTCAACCAGCGTAGCCTCAGCCTGGGTAGCCTCACTCGGGTGAGGCTGAGAACCTCACTTTACACCACAAGTCTGCACACCTGCGCATTAACCTTCAAGGGGACGCTACCTTAACACGTGACGGGTTTACTCCTCGTAAAAGATCTCAAGATGTTAATTAAGAAATCTTTATATAGAAAGTATTCAGCAGGACTTTTACAAGGCCCCGTAACAAGCAAACAGTGCATTAATGACACGAAAAAAAGAGGTTGTTAAAATCTAAGCGATTTTATTTTGTATTCTAAAACGGCACTTACCGACAAGATGACCTGGGTCGCTAAGGTCACAAGGAAGAGAACAGCTGGGTGAAGAAAGCTGAAAATAAAGGAAGGAAGATAAGATAATGACGAAGAACGGAAGAGAAAAGTCAACCCGCACACACACACCCACACACATAAATACACACACACACAAATAGAGGATTTGTAGAGCAGAAACAGACTTTTTAAAGGGAGAGACGTGAGATGTCTTCAATCTGAGGATTTTTTTTTATTTAAAATAACGTCATATATACATTGCAGTACTAAATATCCTTACAA